>SKCR01023779.1:0-393450 GCA_019454045.1 Zanthoxylum bungeanum
CTGAACAAAGCCACGAGAAAGGACCATTTTCCATTGCCATTCATTGACCAGATGTTAGACAGACTGGCAGGACATGAGTTTTATTGTTTTCTTGATGGATATTCAGGTTACAATCAGATTGCTATCGCACCAGAAGACCAGGAGAAAACTACTTTTACATGTCCCTATGGTACTTTGCTTTCCGCAGGATGCCATTTGGATTATGTAATGCCCCTGCCACTTTTCAACGTTGCATGATGGCCATTTTCTCAGACATGCTGGAGCAGAGTATGGAGGTTTTTATGGATGATTTTTCTGTGTTTGGAGATTCTTTTGATCATTGTTTGTTAAATTTGGAACAGGTATTACAAAGGTGCGAAGATACAAACCTGGTACTCAATTGGGAGAAATGCCATTTCATGGTACATGAAGGTATTGTTCTTGGACACCGGATTTCACAAAAGGGAATCGAGGTAGACAAAGCAAAAATCGAGACAATGAGAAACTACCTCCACCAACATCTGTAAAAGGGATTCGGAGTTTTCTTGGACATGCAGGTTTTTACAGGAGATTATCAAAGACTTTTCCAAGATTGCCAAACCTCTTTGCAATCTTCTGGAAAAGGATGTGCCTTTCAACTTCACCAAAGAATGCCAGGAAGCTTTTGAGATTTTAAAACAGAAGCTGATTTCTGCCCCCATCATTGTAGCACCAGATTGGACCCTTCCATTCGAGGTAATGTGTGATGCTAGTGATTTTGCTGTAGGTGCAGTTTTGGGACAACGCAAAGCAAAGATTTTCCACACCATTTACTACTCCAGCAGAACTCTAAATGAAGCTCAACTCAACTACACAACCACTGAAAAGGAGTTGCTAGCAGTTGTGTACGCTTTTGACAAATTTCGCTCTTATCTGCTGGGTCCCAAAGTGGTGGTATATACAGATCATTCAGCAATCAAATATCTGATCACAAAGAAAGATGCCAAACCGAGATTGATCCGTTGGATACTTCTTTTACAAGAATTCGACGTAGAGATCCGAGACAGGAAAGGAACAGAAAACCAGGTGGCAGATCACTTATCGAGGCTCGAGAATGGAAAAACAGCTGATAAAGAACTAATAATCAAAGAAACTTTTCCAGATGAACAATTATTTTCCATAAAACAACAGGAAGTCCCTTGGTATGCTGACTATGTTAATTATATTGTATCAGGAAAATGGCGTTGGTGGAATGGACAACTCAACAACGGAAGAAGTTTTTCAAAGAAGTCAAGCACTATGTCTGGGATGAACCGTACCTGTTTAAACGTTGTGCTGATCAATTACTGAGACGGTGTGTTCCACAGGAGGAAGTCAACAGTGTTTTGCAACACTGTCATTCATCACCATACGGCGGACACTTCAGTGGAAACAAAACTGCAGCCAAAGTCCTTCAATCAGGTTTGTTCTGGCCCACACTTTTTAAAGATGCTTATCTTTTTGCTTTTCAATGTGACAGGTGCCAGAGAACAGGGAATATTTCAAGAAGAAACGAAGGACCATTGCAAAACATTCTGGAAGTGGAGATATTCGATGTATGGGGTATTGATTTCATGGGACCATTTGTTCCATCATTTGGAAACATGTACATTCTGGTTGCTGTAGACTACGTCTCCAAATGGGTTGAAGCAATTGCACTGACATCCAATGATTCCAAAGTGGTGATCAAATTCCTGAAAAAGAACATTTTCACTCGATTTGGAACACCTCGGGCAATTATCAGCGATGGTGGCTCACATTTTTGCAACAGATATTTTGATGCACTTCTATCCAAATATGGAGTTACTCACAAAGTTGCCACAGCTTACCATCCACAGTCAAATGGACAGGTTGAAGTTTCAAACAGGGAGATCAAAAGAATCCTAGAAAGAACCGTTGGATCAACAAGGAGGGACTGGTCTACAAAACTAGATGATGCATTATGGGCCTACAGAACAGCTTACAAGACACCCATTGTATGTCCCCATATCGATTGGTGTTTGGGAAAGCATGCCATCTGCCAGTTGAACTTGAACACAAGGCGTATTGGGCACTGAAGAAACTGAATCTTGATTCACAAGCTGCAAGAGAGAGAAAAGACTTCACCAACTCAATGAATTGGAGGAATTTCGCCTACAGTCTTATGAGAATGCCAAATTATACAAAGAAAATACCAAAAAATGGCATGACCGAAAAATAGTGCACAGACAGTTGGAACCAAGGCAGCAGGGTGTTATTGTACAACTCGAGGTTAAAACTTTTCCTGGAAAGTTAAAATCTAGGTGGTCCGGACCATTTGTGATCACTCAGATTTTACCATATGGAGCTGTTGAGTTACTGGATCCTAATACCAACAACACATTCAAAGTTAACAGTCAGCGTGTCAAGCACTACTGGGGAGAATCATTTGAGCGACAAAAGAAAGTGTCACACTTTCAGATCCAGCATAAACGTTCGAAAAGTCACGTCTAGCTGACGACAATCAAACTTAGCGCTCGCAGGGAGGCAACCCATGCAATTTTTGTATATATTGTGATTTGGTGTGATTTAATTTTGTGTGTTTAGTTTTTGCAGATTTAGTCATTTCAAGATGGAAGAAGCTTGCAAATCTTCACAAGCAATTTCCTTCTCTCCCTCAAAAATCTCTGATGAAAGTCTACAAAGCTCGCTTGGAACGGATGAGACTACTGACAATACATGGGTGCCCAATGACATTCGTTGGGTAATTGAAGCACGAGTCCGATTGGCAGGTGAATCCTCTGATTCTTTTATTTCACATCTGCCTGGTTTTGGAAGAAGCACCTATGCAAAGAAACGAAGAGAGCTAAGCAAATGGGTGTTTGTTACAAATGTGCACGTTGGAATTGAAACTCTCGTTGTCTTCTTTAGGAATGGTGTCTGTTAATCGCGAAGACAAAATTAAATTCATTAGGAATGGCTTGAGTAAGGAGTCTTTAGATGATATATCTTCGACTCTTGAGACGCATCCCAGTGGATATGTTCACATAGGCTTTCGCAGATTACATACACAATATCAAAAAGAAAGACAACAGTTAAGTCTTGGGAATCTGACTCAAAAAGACCCTGTTTGCCAATTTATAAGAAAATTGGATGGGAAGCTTGTCCCTGACGCATAGATGTCAATCAAGCCGTTACTTCTTGTACATATTATATCTCTTTGTCTTTTCCTAATAATATTGATTTGTTTTGTGATTTTCTTTTCTCCGACAGGATCCAGATTCTTTGACTATCACGATCTTTTTACTATTATTAATCGTTTTGGAAGATACTTGTGCTATTTTACTAACCCATTTTCAGGTATTATAAATTCAACTCATCATTGTACCTTTGAAGTCATCCAGAGTTGAGAAAAAAAATACATAGAAAAATGGAAGCCACTTCGAGAAGACGAGTTGAAAACATTTGTGTGTTTTGCGGTAGTAGTGTTGGTACTAAACCATAATACATAGAAGCGGCACATGAGTTGGGTCGAGAGTATTAGCTGCAAGGAATATGCACTTAATATATGGCGGAGGAAATCTTGGATTAATGGGGATCGTTTCAAAGGCCGTACAGGAAGGAGGCAGTCATGTTTTGGGAATCATCCCAAAACCCTTGGCAGAGGCAAATCTTATTGGATCATCAAACGGAGAGGAACTAATCGTATCAGGTATGTCTGAACGTTTGGTAGAAATGATTAATCGTGCTGATGCTTTTATTGCTTTGCCAGGTGGTTTGGGTACATTGGAGGAAATTTTTATTGTACTATCTTGGGCGAACCTGAACATACACCAGAAACCAATTGGTCTGTTTAACGTTGATTGATGGATTTTATGATTTTCTTTGTGTGTTTCTTGATGATGCCCGGAGAAATGGATTCATTTCAAAACCTATGAAAGAACTCCTCTTCACTGCCAGACTTGCTCCAGATCTAATTGACCAACTCATAGCCTATGAACCACAAATTGACCCTATCATTTCAAAGATAAATTGGTCTGGGGACGATCGTGGTAAGAGACGTCGGGTTAATCTGGATCTTAACCTTTAATTTCCTGTAGAATTTCAGTTAACCAGGTATTATCGTCTAAACTCTTCTTCTACTGTTTAAGACATTGGGGACAATGTCTCATTTAGGTTGGGGGGAGGGAATTAGTTGATTAATACCTTGTTTTTAGTTTTGTAGTTGTTTTATTTTTAGTCCAAAATTTTCGAAAAATACAAAAAAATTGAAAAATTTTCAAAAATTACAAAAATATTTTGTGTTTTTGTGTGTTTTTATTTTGACTAAAAAGGTGGAATTGGTAAGAGATAGCCGAGTAAGGAATTTCCGCTCCTGAGACGTATCTCAAACCTATTTCGAAACAGGTTAATTTTGTTTATTTCATTTTGAATTATTTAATTTGTGAATTCTCCTTAACACTGACTAAATTGGATCTTCATATGTTCAGTTGACAGGTATTATGAACTTACATGGAAACATACGGACATGAGCTAAAATTGAAAAGTTTGTAATATTCCGTGCTATAGTGTAATTAGAGGAAGCATCTCTAAATAGTGATGGAGTAAAAAAAAAAAAAAAAAAAAAAAAAAACGTCCGAGATCCGAGTTATTAAGTCTGTAAGGGTATTTTAATACCTAGTGCCCTAAAACCAACTGGTTTGGGAGTCATTGGCCCAAAGCTCGTTACATGGATCGAAGATGCTGCAAAAATATATATATATATCTGAAGTCTGAGTAGTAATTAAGTTCGTAGGGGGTTCTTAACACCTGGTGCCCTAAAGCCAACTGGTTTGGGAGCCACCGACCCAAAGCTCGCTACATAGACGGAAGGTATTGTATAAAAATAAAAAATAGAGAAAAAAAAAAAATCAGAAAAATCAGAAAAATTATTCCATTGCTACAAAAAATGTGAAAGTGTGAAATCTGATAGAACTTTAGGACAAAAATATTACTCTCTTATCAACTGCACTTATGACTGTTGTGGGCAAAAATGAAATGATTAATATTTTGTTGGCTGTGTATATGGAGAATGGAAAAAACAATCGGAGAATTTACTTATTCGGTAATTTAGAAAGAAACAAAACAACTAGTAACTTGGAGTAGATTTTTCACCTGATTAGTCACTTTCTTTCTTATCTCTTTTCGCTTGTCTTTTTGCTTTTGTTTGCATTAGTTTTAATACCTTTTTACTTTTGTAAAATGTTTGTGGGTATCATTGCTGTAAACCCTCACGAGACTACACTCGTCCACTAGGGACACCTAGGGGTTTAAAGGCTTGTTGCATATGCTAAATGTAACCGTGATCCCTACGAAAGTGGCTTAGTTAAATTTTATTATGTTATTTTATTTTGTATTTTGCTCGAGGACTAGCAAAATGTTAGGTTTGGGGGTGTGATGAGTGGTATTTATATCACTATTTCCCACTCATTTAACTTAATATTTTGTATAGTTTCTTGAGTTTTATGAACGTTTTGATGTGTTTTATTGTTATTTTGCAGATAAATAAAGTTTGGACAGCACTGGAGGCAATTTGGGGCAAAACCGGACAAAAATGCGTCAACAGGGATATTTCTGTCTTTTGCGCGTCGCGACTCTGGAACACAGCGCGCCGCGACGCCCAGCGTGTGCCGGTTCTGCTAAAATGCGCCATGGTCAACGGGTCAACAATTTGAAAAGTTTGACTTTGCTAAAATGCGCCGTGCCACGTGTCACCATCACATCCGATCTGCTAACGTACGCCGTGCCACGTGTCAACATCATATGCTGCCGACACTCTGACATGACACGTGTCATGCCACGTCATCAGACACGTCAGCAAGTCAACCGAGTCAACATGCCACGTCAGCCTAAGCCAATCAGAATTTGACACACGTCAGCATGACGTCATCACAATAATTGAGAATTAGCCGCCTTGACACGTGTCAGTTGTACAGTCAGCCGCCTTGCTACGTGTCGCCGTCTCATTGTGCCACGTCGACAAATGAGCGTCGCGACGCGCAACTACTTAGCGTCGCGACGCGCGCACAGTGACCAAACAGTGAATTTTTTTTGCTATAAATAGGCCGCGAATTTTCAGTTTTCATTACACCTTTCTCTCACTCCTTCTATGTAATTAGGGAGTTTCTCTCTCTAGAATTTTCGTTTTTATTTTTTACTTTTTACTTTTGTAATAATTTTAATTACGTTCTGTAATAATAATAATTACGTTATTTCTTTATTTTACAGTTTTTACTATTCACTATGCGGAGGTAACTTCCCTATGCTAGGGTGAAAGGTAATTATTTTACTATTGCTATTTAGATTAATCTCCCTTAAAAATAATATATTTACTATTTAAAATTCTGATTAATAAAGGAATACCGCTATATTGGTCGGTTGGTAATTTAATTTAATCTGGTTTAAACCTGACTAATCAAGGAATACCGCTATATTGGTCGGTTGGTAAATTTATTTTCTGTTGGTTTGAACCTGATTAATCAAGGAAACCGCTATATTGGTCGGTTGGTAAATTTATTTTGGTACCGCTTTTATGGCTTGAATTATGGACAAATATTACCACCTATATGGCTGGTTGGACTTAATTTGACTTAATCAGGATACCGCCAGATTGGTCGGTTGGTAAAATATTATCACAAAGTTTATATATTATTTTATGGGAGATATCTAAATTAGTAGTAGTAAAAGTAATTCCTTTTGCCTTAGCATTTTATTTCATTTGAAATTTTCTTTTCAGCATTTTACTTATCGCAATTACTTTTCAGCATTTTCATTTTATGTCTTTTAAGTTTTTACAAGCCCTAGCTATGTGTCATAACTAAGTTAGTAATCTAGGGTTGTGATGAAATCTAATATCACCGGTTTATAAGGGTTAAATTATAATTTGGGTAATATAAAGATTTATTTATTGAGTCTTAATCTTAATGCTTTTATTAATTGGCCACTAATAAAATTGATAAGGTAAACTTAAAATGAACTAGACATAGGGATTTTAAGTTTAAAACTCAGACTCAATAACCCACGATCTTCCTTGAGGATAGATAACCCTTTAATAGATTTCCTTACAGGATAGGAATATAGTTGGGCGGGGTGAGCCACAATTGGAACTTAATATTAATGAATCCAGTTAATTTGATTAACATAGACATATGGTTTAATTAAGTTAAATTGGATATTTGTAATTGACCATCGGAAGAGGCTTTTACATAATTTAGTGTTCCAGGTTAATAAATCAATATTTTACCCAATTATAGATAACAACTTCATCTTTAAATAATTGGAATAAATCACAACCCTAGATAGTTTTAATATTGAATTTCTCAAAATATCTTTTCAACCAATTTTAGTTACTTGCCTTTAAATTTAGAATCGTCGCCATTTCAAATCAATCAAACAACCTGATAGATATTAGTAATCATTTGACCTCATAAAAATTAATAGAATAGATTTTAAGTCCTCATGGGATCGATACTTTTTATACTACTTGAACGATACGTGCGCTTGCGTTATACGTATGTGTTTACGCCGGTCAGCTAGGCGTAATCATTTAATTACCACGCGACGGAAAATTCGTTAATTGCAATTAGCGAACCCGAGCCCTAGATTATTTGCGAGCGCATCCGCATTTCGAATTCGAGTGCGGCACGCAGTCAAATCAAACGTCAAATCGCTAGTCACATCAAGCGTCAAATCACATGTCACTTTGAGTGATGTGACAGTTTGATTGATTGATTTGAGTGATTGATGTGGTAGTTGAAAAGCTTTAAATGCTTTTTTGCTTTTTGACTTTTGCCTTTTGAAAATTAAAAAGTGGTATATGGTTAATTAATTTTGGAAATATATTAAAACCAAATACATTTTTTATTTTTTCCCACTCATTCTCTCTCCACTCTCACGGTTTCTTGGAAACCATTTTCCCTCCTCTCTTTCTCTTCTCCCTCTCACGGCTTGGAGCCGATTTCTTCTCCAAATTTCTGGTATGACCGAATTAAAATGAGAAGCAAGGAAGAAGACTCAGTGCTAGCACACACTTGAGTTATACATAGGTGATATGGAAACCTACACATGAGCTTGGAATCATCTTTTGAAGCTTGGAGCTTCAATGGAGTCTCCCATGGCCGATCATGGAGGAACCAAACCAGCCCAAAACCGAGCAGTTCACTGCCCAAGGAAGCCACTGCCGAGCTTGGAGGGAGGCAGAAAACGCATCTTGTTCTTCGTAGCATCAAACCGATCAATGTGAGTATGTATTACGCCTTACTCCTTTGTGTATTCATGCGAATTTTGTGCTTGATTTGATTAATCTTGGGACCTAATTAGAAACCAACAATGGTATCTATGAGCTTTGATCAAGCATGAAAAAGTTAGGGTTTGAAATTGGGTAAAATCAATTGAAGCATGATTTGGTTAAATTGATTGATTAAGTATGCTTGTATGTTGATTAATTGAAGTTGTGTATGTTCAATTTCATGAAATTGGATTGGATCCATTTTTCCCCAAATTTTTGGGCATGGCCGAAAATTGAGACCCTAATATCTTGGTGATTTTTTATTTGTTTGATCATTGGATGACTTAAAACAATTGGGTAATGTTGTTTTGAAGTTCAATTGGATTGAATTTTGATTTGGAACATTTTTCCCTTTAAAAGTTGGCTTGACCGAATTCTTTGATAGATTGAAATTCATTGTGTTTTTTGATTTTGATTCATTGGATGAGTTGAATTGATTTGGGAAATGATGATTGTGGATTCAATTGGATTGAAACCGAATCGGATTGGAAAAACCCCTAATTGGCGAGACTTTAAGCATGTAAAATGGGTTTGATTTTGATAAATTGTGTTGGACACTATTTGTTGTTAAAGTGCATGATTAATTAGGCTAATTGATATTTTAGAAATGTTAATTGGGTGATTAATTGTGTATTACACTTAGGTTAATTAATTATGGAATTTGGAATTTTATAAGTTAATTAATTTGGGCTGATTTTGGAAATTGGGCCTTAAAGGTTGTAATTGGGATTTTGGGATTGGTTGTACCAAGTTAGGTTTAGGCCAATTTTGGTTGGATCCAATTGGGCCCAAAACCGCATCCATAAAGTCCAATTATGACTTAATGGACCTTAATTATTTAATTGGGCCTAATGGGCCAAAATTAATTTAAAGGCTTATGGGGTAACTCCCGGATTGGACTTTGGTTATCGGTTTGACCCGAGTTGACCAAAAGTCCACGCCTTAAAGAAATTAATTAAAAGCTCATTGGACTTTAATTAAATAAACATTGGATGTTAATCGGGCTTTGAGACCCGTTGCGATTAAATTTGGAATTTAAGTCGTAAAAATTCATTATTAAAGTGTAATATTTAATTTGGAATTAAATAGTGAATTAGTATTAAATAAAAATTAAATTGGATTTAATTTTGTAGTTTAATTTAATTCAAGAATTCGTACTTTAAGTACTTATTCGCAAAAACGAGTTTGACTCGAGCAAAAATCAAATCGTTTTTTGAATATTGGATGATCACTAATTATCAGATTAATTAATTGGATTAGATTGATTGATAACATGCTTGTATGAATACATGGTTGCGATGCATGAATAATATATATCGGATGGATATTAGTAGGGTGGGATAATTTTGGAAATTGTAATAAATTTGATTTATTAATTGGACCTGCGTGTCCAGCCTTATCACCTCTATACTCTTTGTATTCTCTTCTCACCTATTCCCCTAAATGTAAATGAGGTTTCTTTAGAAGTGTAGTGTAACGAGTAGAAGTAAATACATGTGCTAGCTTTGGAGAGAGAAAATGAGAGATTTGATCTAGGATCAATGTAAAGTATCCATCCGCATATCATTATTATTTTATTTCATATGCGCTTTATTATGTATTTAGAATGCATGTTTAAGGGTGTATGATGATGAGACCTTAATAAAGATAATAAATTGGTTGCCAATTTACACGCGAAAAACCCTCGCATAATATTAAGGGTCTTTCCTTCCATTGAGTGATTCTCACTCAAGATCCGAGATGGCATTGGTTCGTTGGCCAAAGTCAAGGCCTTTGTCTAACGAAGATGTGTAAATCACGAAGGCTTTGTTCCATATTGGTGTCATGTCCAAGTTGTGGTTTGTTGGCCAAAGTCAAGACCACTTCTTGTCCATCGACATTGATTACGAAGCTTTCCATGGTCAATGGGTCGCGTTTGACTGGGATCACTAAGTTTGTTGTGCCAAAGCCAAGGCTTAGTTGATTCAGAGGAAAAAGGTTAGGTAATACATTGGATGTATTGGCATATATAAGATATATGTTTCGGATTTGGATATCCCCCTACCGGATCTAGGAATTGGATTGGATCCAATTGATCTTAGAGATCTACGTAGTTAATTATCATACAATTTGTTTGCCAAAGTCAAGATTGTGTGATATTTAACGGGATCCTAGCCCACTAGGAAACACGGTTTCCCGAGTACTCGACAGAGGGTTAGAGGCTCGCCGAAAAATAGTGGGAGGCAAGAATTGAATTTGCAATATTCGTTCAATTACTCGCCATACGCGCTCAATCACAAATTATTTCGTCGTTAGATTAAATGTTAGTTGGACTAATATTTAAATTGTTGTTTTAATAAGCAGTTGGACTGTATTATAGTTGATTATATAATTGGATTATAGGAATCAATATATTTGAATAAATTAATTTCAATTTAGAGTTGATTTTATAATTGATTATAGTAATAATGTAATTGAGGTTAATTGATTTAAATTATATTTGATTGTATAGTTGGACTATAATAATCAATATAATACATAGTACCGCAAATCGTTGATTAAATAGTTGGACTATTAGAATCAAGATAACATTGAAAGATTGACATTTAAAACATAATCCTGGGGAAAATGTGTTTAAATGGTTTAATTTTCAAACTGGGAATATAGTTTCAGGATGGTCCTGGAAACTAATAAGTTATTTTATTTGATAAAATAATATATAATGCATAAGCTAGGAGTTAAGCAAATAAGTGGAACATGATATTTGGAATATTCATGTAATGAAAACTTTAGCGCTTAATCCATTAAGCTTGTCGTGGTAGACTCTTTAATTTCTGAATCAGAAATAAGGATTAGATCCTTAAAGTATGATACTGAAATTGAAGGATCTTCATAAATCTATTTTAGATCTTTGAAATACTAAATTGCAATAAATAATTCTTGGAGAATTAATGACTATTCTCAAGGAGATAAAGTCAAACTTTGCAATAAGGCAAGTAGCGCAAGACGCACCTTATTTCGATATTCTAGAAGGCCAATGGTTGACCAAAGGCTTCTGGAATGTTGAAACAGGCAAAGGCAAAATCATTATAATCTTATGGGAAGATAAAAGGACATATCCCAAGAAGGAATTGAAGACGAGCAAGGCTTTGACTTCAAAAATGATTGTCATAATTATGTTCACAGCTGGTATTAAAATTAGATTTTAGATACTTAGTGTGGTACATAAAATATATATATTGATGTTCAGAATCTGTTTTGAACAGGATACTGACATCATTAGAGATTTATCCGCGAATTGAAAACGGGACGAAAGTCGTTGTTTTAACCGTAGATACCTGAATTTAGGAACTACCTTACGGTATGTACCTAAATTAGGAGACTGTTATAATGTAACTAGTTTGACTAGAAACATTATCTCTATATCGCGTATAACCCGCTGCGGGTGAACCTTTATATTCTAGAACACTAAAGTGTTTCATTATATAAAGATGATATTGAGATAAACATATTATATGTGAATAACAGAATTTATATTTTGAATATAAATAATATCTCAAATATATAACATGACAAATAAATAGCTCAAAATGATTTGATCAATTAAGAAACTAATTGTGGCATAGTTGTCAGGGACACTATAAAACAAGACTCGTATATCCACACTTTCGAAGAGTGTGTACTAGGAATAATTTGATTCCAATCAAATAAAGTCTACGAATCTAGTTTATTGGGCAAAGTGCCTAAAACACTATTTACTTGGTAAAAGTGTAAATGCCACCGACCTGTTAGCCATAGTTCATAGTGAAGCAAGTGGGCCCATGTCTAGCTAGGCTAGATGTGGATATGAATATTTCGTGACCTGTACGGATGTGGCATCGCGTTATGGTTATGTGTTTCTTTTGAAACATAAATCGGAAACTTTCACAGTTTCGACACGAAATAGACAAGCAGATCGGCTAAAGTATTAAACCGTCACGGTAAGACCGTAATGGAAAATACTCAAGCAATAAGTTTCTCGTATACTTGAAAGAGTATAACATTCTTTCAAAAGAGGACTCCTTCCGGAACACGTCAGTTTGACGGTGTGTCCGACACGATTAACCGAATTTTGTTAGACATGATAAGGTTAATCACGAGTCCCTCTGATCTACCATTTCCTTCAACGGATAAACTTTAAACAGTGCAAGAACTTATTTAGAATAAGGTTCCATTAAAATCTGTTTGACAGATAACATATTAGATATGAACGGGAAAGAAACCAGGTTTCTCATTCCTGATGATTTGGGTATGCTAGGCATACGTTTGGATGATACCAAACAATAGCCCAAGTTGGATAAGTGCCAAATGTAGGTTATCCTATGGATACCATAAGTATTGTACTTATACACCTCTCCAGAGAATAATTAGATTATTGCTCACCATGCAGTTTTTCCTAAGAGGAATACCGATATGCAGTGGTAAGTGGGAGGATAGTATAACTCGATGAAAATCAGAGTAATACTGTTCAAGGCACCGAATCTCTATGGAACATAAATATTTCATCAAGGATGAAACTATACCATTAATCTTCAAATACACAAGAACCGCATAGGTCGGAGAGAATCAGAAAACAACCTGGGGTATGGGTTTCTAATCTCACCTCATAAAGATGTCAATCTTATTGAGGAATACCAACTGACTACGTATGAGGAAGTGATACAAGGTATCGACTCCCTATTATGGCAAAGTGCCATATAGTCCGAAATGGATTCCATGTATATCAACATGTTTAGAACTAGTTGATGTACCTCAAGGCATTGTGCCTATTGGTACTATATAAGTCTTCAAGGAAGACGTACATGGATGGCAACATACCAACGTATAAAGCTGGGCCTTTTAACGGAAAGGTATCGTTATCAACATTGTGTTGATTATGATTCAAACTTTTACCTGTTGCCACGGTAAATCCATTTGGATAATACTTGCATTCGATCCATGATTAGATTGAATCAAGCATTAAGGTTCTTGGAATTATCGTTTTGATGTAATCATAATGATTTATGATTTAATTCAAAACAAAATGATTCTTGTGTATATAAGAGGGTTAGTGGGAGCGCACTGACAGTGGCAGTCCTATAAAATAATGATAATACGTCATTTCTTGGAAATGATATTCCCATAAAATAAATATCGGCGAAAGCTTGGTTTTCGATAACTCTCCGTGGAATCGTACATTTAAAAATGTACGCTACCTGGTGTCTCATACACTTTGAGCATATAAAGTCACAAACAGGCCAATCCAAGTGGTAGTCACTGGATTGATGTTAAGAACATCCGTTAGTATCTTAGAGAACTAAGGATGTTGTCTTAGTCTATGGAGAATGAGAACTTGAAGTGATTGGGATCACTGTAGCAAGTTTCCTATAACCGATAAAGACGACTAAAAGTCGTAAATGGTACTATACAGTTTTAATAACGGTACAGTGAGCTGGAAATCTTCCAAGCAATATACTGTTACCGAATAAACAGCAAATGCGGGTTAATTGCAGCAGCTGAGGCATCAATAGAAGCCATCTGGGTCAATAACAAATCTAATTAGATTAGATATAGTTCTGTTAGCAGCTGAGCTAGGCGTCAGCACAAGCAAAAGAATTAATGGTCTCATCAACGATCCAGATAAATACTTCTATATTCATCTGATTTGTTCGGATCATACATCGTTGCGATGTGATGATCGAATAAATCGCATCAAGATGATATTCATACAAATCCGCTGATGAAAGCCTTTTCTCAGCAATTTGAGCCAACCGTACATAGTTCGGGTGTCAAGCACTCGAGTGACTGGCTATAGGCCAAGTGGGAGATTGTTGGACAATTATGACCCATAGCGTCACTATTTGTACAGATCATGATGTTGTTGTACAAATTAACTATGTGACAAAGGAGATTGCACTCTTATCATTTGTGATTAGATCACCTAGATGTATAAATGATGAGAGGTCCTTATGATTTGTTCCTGGACAGAGAATGATATGAGACAGTATCAGTCCACGAAGGATAAATCATTAAATATCCCTAGTCAGAGTATTATCGAGATTGGACATCGATAAATACGTAAAAGACTAGTATTACACTTGTGCATGTTGTGAGGGCACAACATCATAGTTCTCATATATTTGGGTATAGGATACTCATGCAAGTGTAATAGGAGGTTGTGTTTTACCGATGGTATGGGAAACAGCTTCGCTCTGGATAGACCCCCGCGGAATCCCATTGGTAGTATGACTATGTGTCTATGGGAGTCTGCAATCAGGGTAGATGTATTTGGTCTTAACCTGAGACCTGCACCGCTAATACTTGCGACAATCAATATACTTTGGTTGAGGTCGTCCAGGGCTTTAACAGGTTCTGTGTACGCCAATACTGGGTATGTTGACAATCGTAGTGTATTTGGTGTGATGTTAAGACGGAAGTATCACTCCAGTCATATGGAGATGATGGTCACATAGGATACAGAACTCATTCTCTTAAATGCTCGAGCTATCAGGATATTATGACAAGGTCATGTATATCCGATTATAGAGAATAGTTGCCAGACATCCGATATGTGCTTCGTACGGGGCAGACACAATTCCAGCCCCAGACCTAACACGTGATCGTTCGATACTGGATCGAAATACGCAATACTATAGTATACTACGCTTGATATAGATCACATATTCCTATAAGGATATTTCTGGAGAATTGGGTAGGCATGGCGCTTTGCTAGAAGCCAACCTTGTTTTGTAAATCGGTACAAACGTAGTACGAGGTACTTACGTGTTCGGATAGTCCGACAACCGTATTTACTGCCAACATATCCGGGGATATCATGGGTCGCTTCCCAATGATTCATCGATGATGTATGAATCGCACTTTAATTAATCTGGGATTAATTAGAAGAGAGAGAAAATTAATCTGGGATTAATTGCAGAGATATTTTATCTGGGATAAAATATTAATTAAAGAGAGAGAACGATTAATTTGGAATTAATCGATAAAATAATATATTCGATATATTATACGAAATTGGATTTCGACGCGGAATTAAAATTAGATTTTAATTCGGGTGAACGGATTAATTTAGAATTAATTCGTTAGCGATGTGAATAGTGATTTCGCTAGGCGTAATCATTTAATTACCACGCGACGGAAAATTCGTTAATTTAGAATTAGCGAACCCGATCCCGAGATTATTTGTGAGCGCATTCGCATTTCGAATTCGAGTGCGGCACGCAAGTCAAATCAAGCGTCAAATCGCTAGTCACATCAAGCGTCAAATCACATGTCACTTTGAGTGATGTGACAATTTGATTGATTGATTTGAGTGATTGATGTGGTAGTTGAAAAGCTTTAAATGCTTTTTTGCTTTTTGACTTTTTCCTTTTTAAAATTAAAAAGTGGTATATGGTTTAATTAATTTTGGAAATATATTAAAACCAAATACATTTTTTATTTTTTCCCACTCATTCTCTCTCCACTCTCACGGTTCTTAGAAACCATTTTCCCTCCTCTCTTTCTCTTCTCCCTCTCACGGCTTGGAGCCGAGTTCTTCTCCAAATTTCTGGTATGACCGAATTAAAATGAGAAGCAAGGAAGAAGACTTAGTGCTAGCACACACTTGAGTTATACATAGGTGATAGGGAAACCTACACATGAGCTTGGAATCATCTTTTGAAGCTTGGAGCTTGGAGCTTCAATGGAGTCTCCCATGGCCGATAAGGGAGGAACCAAACCAGCCCAAAACCGAGCAGTTCACTGCCCAAGGAAGCCACTGCCGAGCTTGGAGGGAGACAGAAAATGCATCTTGTTCTTCGTAGCATCAAACCGATAAATGTGAGTATGTATTCCACCTTACTCTTTTGTGTATTCATGCGAATTTTGTGCTTGATTTGATGAATCTTGGGACCTAATTAGAAACCAACAGGTTTCTCATACCAGGTGGCGAATCTCTTATTCTCTCGTTAGTCCTCCCGCGGGACTATCTGTACTCTCTATGGGCTGCGAGCCCAACAATGTAGTGGTCTTCGACAATATAGGTATAACGGTAAACACTGCTTCGCTCCTACAACCATCTTCATTAAAAATAACATGTCTGGCAATATAGATTTTCTAATAGAACTGAGACACGTGTAACATTTATATGAGAGACCGTAACCTATGAAATGACACTTGTGTTGGACAGTTATGACCCATAGCATCACTATTTATACAGATCATGGTGTTGTTGTACAAATTAACTATGTGACAAAGGAAATTTCTCTTTTATCATTTGTAATTAGATTACCATGATTTATAAATGATAAAAGATCCATATGATTAATTTCCGATTGAGATGATATGAGACAATATCAATCCACGAAGGTTTAATCAATAAATATCCCTAGTCGTAGTATTATCGAGATTGGACATCGATAATGCGGAATAGACTAGCATTACACTTGTGTGCGTTGTGGGAGCATAACGGCATAGTTCTCATATATTTGGGTATAGGATACTCATGTAAGTGTAATAGGAGGTTGTGTTTACCGATGGTACGGAAACAGCTTCGCTCTGGATAGACCCCTCGGAATTCCATTGGTAGTATGACTATGTGTTTATGTAAGTCCGAATCAGGGTAGGTGTATTTGGTCTTAACCTGAGACTTGCATCGCTAATACTTGCGACAATCAATATACTTTGGTTTTGGTCGTCCAGGGCTTTAACAGGTTCTGTGTACGCCTCTTCTAGGTATATTGAGAATCGTAGTGTATTGGGTGTGATGTCAATACGGAAGTATCACTCCAGTCATAGTAGAGATGATGATCACATAGGATACATAACTGGTTCTCTTATGTACTGCAGTCATCGGGATAATATGACTAGGTCATGATTATCCGATAATGGAGACTAGTTACCAGAGATCCGATATGTGTTTCGTACGGGGCAGACACAATTCCAGCCCCAGGCCTTGCACGTGACATCCGATACTGGATCGAAATACGCAATACTACGTATACTACACCTGATATAGATCACATATTCCAGTAAGAATATTTCTGGAGAATTGGGTAGGCATGGTGCTTTGATAGAAGCCAATAATGTCTTGTAAATCGGTAAAAACGTAGTACTAGGTACGTACGTGTTCGGATAGTCTGATGATCGGATTTACTGCCAACATATTCGGGGATCTCATGGGTCACTTCCCGAAGATTTACCGATGAGGTATGACTCGCACTTTATGTTGGAGTTTTCTAAGCTTCCCAAGATCATTTAACAAGCATGAAAATAAGTGCGAATACAACGAGGGAGTTGCGGAATACTCACATCGATCGGTTGAGCGACGCGGTGGACAACAAAAATTCGGTTTCTGCCCTCTTGTGCATTCGGCAGTGAGCTGATTTTCTGTCTCCATTTTTTGCCATTGATGTCCTCCATGAAAGCTCCAAGCTTCGTCAAACGATTCCAAGCTCATGGGTGGACTTCCCTATCACCTTCGCATGTCTCTCGGAGTGCTAGCTCTCAAGAAATTTGCCACAAGTTTCTACCCAGTAAAAACCAGTGAAGAAAAATGGCAAATTTTCCGAGAGAGAGGAGAAGAAAATTGGAGAGAGAGAGATGATAAAATGTGTTAATTAAAATTGGTAATTGATTTCCTAAATCATATACACAATTTTGGCTTTAAAAATGTCTAACCATTAAAGCCATTAACCACTACATCAATCAATCAATCAAATTGTCACATCACTCAAAGTGACATGATTTGACGCTTGATGTGACTAGCGATTTGATGCTTGATTTGACTTGCGCGCCGCACTCGAATTCGAAATGCGAATGCACTCGCAAACAATCCCGGGCTCGGGTTCGCTAATTCCAAATTAACGAATTTTCCGTTGCGACGCAATTAAATGATTATGCCTAGTGAAATCACTATTCACGTCGCTAACGCATTAATTCTAAATTAACTCGTTCGCCTGAATTAAAATCTAATTTTAATTCCGCGTCGAAATCCAATTTTGATTAATATATCGAATATATTATTTATCGATTAATTCCAAATTAATCGTTATCTCTCTTTTTTAATATTTTATCCCAGATAAAATATCTCTGCAATTAATCCCAGATTAATTTTCTCTCTCATGATTAATTAATCCCAGATTAATAAAAGTGTGAGTCATACGTCATCGGTGAATCTTCGGGAAGCGACCCATGAGATCCCTGGATATGTTGGCAGTAAATTCGGTCGTCGAACTATCCGAACACGTAAGTACCTAGTACTACGTTTATACCGATTTACAAGACAAGGTTGGCTTCTAGCAAAGTGCCATGCCTACCCAATTCCCCAGAAATATCCTTACAGGAATATAAGATCTATATCAGGCGTAGTATACGTAGTATTGTGCATTTCGATCCAGTATCGGATGATCACATGCTAGGCTTGGGGCTGGAATTGTGTCTGCCCCGTACGAAGCACATGTAGGATGTCTGGTAACTAGTCTATATAATCGGATATACATGACCTACTCATATTATCCCGATAGCTGCAGCATTTAAGAGAACCAGTACCGTATCCTATGTGACCATCATCTCCATATGACTGGAGTGATACTTCCGTCTTGACATCACACCCAACACACTACGATTCTCGATATACCCAGAAGAGGCGTATACAGAAACCGGTTAAAGCCCTGGACGACCAAAACCAAAGTATATTGATTGTCGCAAGTATTAGCGGTGCAAGTCTCAGGTTAAGACCAAATACACCTACCCTGATTTCGGACTTCCATAGACACATAGTCATACTACCAATGGAATTCCAAGGGGGTCTATCCAGAGTGAAGCTGTTTCCCTTACCATCGGTAAAAAACAACCTCATATTACACTTGCATGAGTATCCTATACCCAAATATATGAGAACTATGTCGTTATGCCCTCACAACGCGCACAAGTGTAATACTAGTCTTTTACGTATTTATCGATGTCCAATCTCGATAATACTCTGACTAGGGATATTTAATGATTTATCCTTCTTGGACTGATACTGTCTCATATCATTCTCAATCCAGGAACAAATCATTAGGACCTCCTATCATTTATATATCTTGGTGATCTAATCACAAATGATAAGAGTGCAATCTCATTTGTCATATAGTTAATTTGTACAACAACACCATGATCTGTACAAATAGTGACTCTATGGGTCATAATTGTCCAACACTTTATTAATCTGGGATTAATTATATGAGAGAGAAAATTAATATGGGATTATTGCGGAGATATTTTATCTAGGATAAAATATTAATTTAAAGAGAGAGAACGATTAATTTGGAATTAATCGATAAAATAATATATTCGATATATTATACGAAATTGGATTTCGACGGGAATTGAAATTAGATTTTAATTCGGGCGAACGAGTTAATTTAGAATTAATTCGTTAGCAATGTGAATAGTAATTTTGCAAGGCATAATTATTTAATTACGTCGCAACGGAAAATTCGTTAATTCAGAATTAGCGAACCCGAGCTCGGGAGTGTTTGCGGGCCCACTCGCATTTCGAATTCAAGTGCGGTCCACAAGTCACATCAAACGTCAAATCACTAGTCAATCAATTGATGTGATGTCTAATCACTTTGAGTGATGTGACAACTTGTCACTTGTGATTGATTGATGGTGGTAGTTGGAAAGCATTAATTGATTTTTGGCTCCAAAATTTTATTTGACTTTTTGAAAGCCATTTACAAAATTTTGGATTAGATTTTTGGTATTAGGTTTTTAGAAAACCAAACCAACACACTTCACTCTTCTCTCTCCCAAATTTTCGGCCAAAGGCCATATTTTCTTCTCTCTCTTTTTCTCTCACAAAACCGAGAGCTTGATGATGAACATGGAAGATTTGTGGCAAATCTTGCATATGCTAGCACATGAAGAGTTATCCTAAGGTGATAGGGAAACCAACTTGTGAGCATGAAATCACCATTTGTAAAGCTTGGAGCTTGGAGCATCATTGGAGCACACTTGGAGGTGGTGACCGAAAATTAGAGGAGCAAAATCTGCCCAATACCGAGAGCACCATAGAGGGGAGAAAAAGTTTTTGTTCGTCGCATCGCAATCCGATCAATGTAAGTATGATTCCGCCATATTCTTCATTGTTGTATTCACACATGATTTCTTACTTGAATTAATCCTTGGGACTTAATAGAAACCCAACAATGGTACTTGAGCCATTTTGAGCATGAAATTTGATTAGGGTAAAATTTGGGTAAATTGGATTTGAGCATGTTTCAGTGAAATTAATTGTTTGAGCATGCTTGTAAATAAATGACTTGGAGTTGTTTGTGATCAATTTTGTGAAAAATGGATTGGATCATTTTTTCCCCAAATTATAGGCTTGGCCGAATGTAGCAATGCCCTAATGTCATGGTGATTTTTGTGTTTTTGATCATTGGATGAGTTGGAAAACATTGGGTAATGTTGATTGTGGATTTAATTGGATTGAAACCGAATCGGACATGAAAAATCCCAAATTGCCGAGACTTGAAGCATGTAAAATGATGTGATTTTTTTTATTCAAATGTGTTGGACATGTGTTGATGATAATGAGCATAATTAATTGAGTGAATTAGTATTTTGAAAATGTTAATTTGGTTAATTAATTATGGCATACACTTTAGGTTAATTAAGTTATGAAATTTGGAATTTTGAGAATTTAATTAATTGGGCCAAATTTGGAATTGGGCTTACTGGGCTTAGTGTTGGAGTTTCTAGGTCCATAGAATCGAATAATAAACATGAAACAAGTGCGAATACAAATCGAGAAAGTCGCGAAATACATACATCGATCGGTTGAGCGACGCAGAGGCAACAAAAATGAACTTACTGCCTCACTTCACTGCTCGGCAGTGAGCAGCCCAGCTCACTGGTTTGGCGCCATTGGAGGTCCTCGAACAAGCTCCAAGCTTCGTCGAACGATTCCGGCTCATGGGTAGACTTCCCTATCACCTTCGCATTATCCCGTAGTGTGCTAGCACTCCCGATTTTGCCACAAAATCGCCACTTTGCTTCCATTTTCTTCCTCTTGAGTCACGGCAGTTCACTGCCCAAAACAGAAGAAAAATGCCCTCCAAGGGCGTGAGAGAGGAGAGAATAAAGAGAGGAGAGAGAGAGATGAAAATGTGTAAATGGTTTCTTCAATTTGGTAAATGATTTTCCAAAATCATATACACCAATTTTTCCCTCCAAAAACAAAGCTTTTAATGCTTTTCATCTACTCACATCAACTTGCCATCAATCAGTGAATAGTGACTGGCGTCAATCACTCAAAGTGAAAGACATCCATCACTGTATTGACGAATGATGTGACGCTAATTGCGACTAGCGATTTGACGCTTGATTTAATTTACGTGTCGCACTCGAATTCGAAATGCGAATGCGCTCGCAAATAATCTCGGGCTCGGGTTCGCTAATTCCAAATTAACAAACTTTCCGTTTCGTCGTAATTAAATCTAATTTAATTAAATAATCATGCCAAGCAAAATTACTATTCACGTCGCTAACGAATTAATTCTAAATTAATTCGTTCGCCCGAATTAAAATCTAATTTTAATTCTGCGTCGAAATCTAATTTCGTTTAATATATCGAATATATTAATTCATCGATTAATTCCAAATTAATCGTTATCTCTGTTTAAATGATATTTTATCCCAGATAAAATATCTCCGCAATTAATCCCAGATTAATTTTCTCTCTCATCATTACTTAATCCCAGATTAATATAAAGTGCGAGTCATACGTCATCGGTGAATATTTGGGAAGTGACCCATGAGATCCCCAGATATGTTGGCAGTAAAATCGATCGTCGGACTATCCGAACACGTAAGTACCTCGTACTACGTTTATACCGATTTACAAGACAAGGTTAGCCTCTAGCAAAGCGCCATGCCTCCTCAATTCTCCGGAAATATCCTTACAGGAATATAAGGATCTATATCAGGCGTAGTATACGTGGTATTGCGTCTGCCCCGTATGAAGCATATATCGGATTACGAGCAACTAGTCTCTTTAATATCGGATAATCATGACCAAGTCATATTATCTCGACGGTTGCAACCTTATTTATAGAGCCAGTTCTGTATCCCTGCGCGATCATCAACTCCATATGACTGGAGTGACACTTCCGTCTCGACATCACACCCAACACACTACGATTCTTGATATACCCAGAATTGGCGTACACAGAACCTGTTAAAGTCCTGGACGACCTCAACCAAAGTATATTGATTGTCGCAAGTATTAGCGGTGCAAGTCTCAGGTTAAGACCAAATACACCTACCCTGATTTCGGACTTCCATAGACACGTAGTCATACTACCAATGGAATTCCGATGGGGTCTATCCAGAGTGAAGTTGTTTCCCGTACCATCGGTGAAACACACCTCCTATTACACTTGCATGAGTATCATATACCCAAATATATGAGAACTATGCCGTTGTGCTCTCACAAACGCGCACAAATGTAATACTAGTCTTTTACGCATTCATCGATGTCCAATCTCGATAATGCTCTGACTAGGGATGTTTAATGATTTATCCTTCGTGGACTGATACTGTCTTATATCATTCTCTGTCCAGGAACAAATCATAGGGACCTCTCATCACTTATACATCTAGGTGATCTAATCATAAATGATAAGACTGCAATCTCCTTTGTCACATAGTTAATTTGTACAACAACAATGTGATCTGTACAAATAGTGTCGCTATGGGTCATAATTGTCCAACAATCTCCCACTTGGCCTATAGCCAGTCACTCGAGTGTCTACCATCTGAACTATGTACGGTTGGCTCAAATTGCTGAGAAAATCTTTCGTCAGCGGATTTCATGATTATCGTCTGATGCGATTTATACGATCATCACATCGCCACGATGTATGATCCGAACGAATCAGATGAATATCGAAGTATATATCTGGATCATTGATGAGACCATTAATTCTTTAGCCTGTGCTAATGCCTAGCTCAGCTGCTAACAGAACTATTCTAATCCAATTAGATTTATTATTGACCCAGAAGGCTTCTATTGCCGCTTCTGCTGCAGCCAATAACCCGCAGTTGTTGTTTATTTGGTAACAGTATCTTGCTTGGAAGATTTCCAACTCACTGTACCGTCATTCAAACTTTATAGCACCGTTTGCGACTTTTAGTCTTCTTTATCGGTTAGGAAACTTGATACAGTGATCCCAGTCACTTCAAGTTCTCCATCTCCATAGATTAAGACAGCATCCTTAGTTCACTAAGATACTAACTGATGTTCTTAACATCAATCCAGTGACTATTACTTGGATTGGCCTGTTTGTGAATCCATATGCTCAAAGCGTATGAGACACCAGGTAGCGTACATTTTTCAATGTATGATTCCACGGAGAGTTTTCTCGAAAGCCAAGTGTAGGACACAGAAACGGGCGAAACCATGCTGTTCTAGACTCAGGGCCTAGTTGAGAGTACGGAGTAGCCCACGGGGGACTAAACCGGAGAATAATGGAGTCGCCACCGGTGTGAACCGGGAAAATGATTTAAGGCCGCACTCACCCCTCGCAAGGGAAGACCTCAAACCGTTGGTTCGGAATGGTCCCTTACTTATGTCATTTGTAATAATTGGATTTGTGCAATATTAACCTAGTCCACAAGACATGCAATATCATTCATCAAACATACTACATGAATAGTAATCTAAACACACACGATTTAAATTCTTAACACAAAAATAATTAATTACGTCATGCTTAAAATAAAATAACATTACAACGACGTAATCATGCTTCGAATACAAATTTGAGTGAAATGAAACATGTGAGCCTATTAAGTGGTACGGGGCATTGTATCCCGGTGTGCAAACCATATTACCGTCCATTCGGATTCGGCTATGGAATTTATGTCCGGGTTTCCATCCAATATACCACAAAAAAGGAACACACATTCCATTCACCAAAACATTACATCACATATCTAACTAATAATATTCATGAGACAGAAAAATAATTACATGCTTTACTACGTTATTAATTTACATAACCCGAATTAAATAACATATCTAATTAATTATTCATGCTACACATTATAAAACACATATTCTAAGACATTACTTTATGTGGATAAATTTCAAACAACATACAAAAATAAATATTCATGCTAAAAATATTTCCTAAGTCATTATTTCATGCAAATACATGTAATAACGTGTTATACTAACTACTGATGCCAAAATACCACAAAATAAATTTTCTAAATCATTATTTCATGTGAGAAAAATCAATAATAGGTGCCCTCAGGTCTAACCTTTTTTGTCGTTGTTTGGAGACGCGTTATATGGCCGTCAGAATATCTTAAGATACCGCAATTGCGCCGGTTCACTGTTTTGACATTTCCTTCGCTGTTTCGCTGTTTCGTTCGCCGTCTACACTCCGTTTCGCTGCTGTTTTGGGTGCAATTAAAGGGTAGTTTCACGGCAGTGTGCAGGGGGTGAAATATGGTGCTATATAGGCGTGAATGGGGGCTTATTTCCTTGGCAGTTTTGGCGTGAAGTGTGGCTATCTCGGTTGGATTTTGCGTGAGCCTTAGGGTTTTTGTGATTTGAAGGGCTGCCGTTTGAAGGGCTGCGTACTTCGTGAGTTTAGGGTTGACCGTGTGTCTCTTTGGCTGTGAGTGTGCTGCGTGTCAATGTGGTTTTAGGTTTGATGAGTTTACCAGTGCGTCTCTGTCAGTGGACTCGGTTTGTGGTTGTTTCTTGTGTATGGGTTGAAGGGTTGCTGTCGTGAGAGAGGGAGGGAGCAGTGAAGATGGAGGGAGCCGAGAGGGATGAAGGAAGGCTAGGTTTTCATGGCTGTCGTGAGATGAAAGAGCTGAGTCCTGCGTGAAGGTGGCAAGCGTGAGGGCAATGTGGCTGTTTGCATGAGGGCCTTTAGTGTGTGTTGTTTATGGAGAGACGTGAGCTGGGCGTGAAGGCTAGCAGTTAGGCGTGGCTAAGCGGCAGTGCGTGGAGTTAGAGTGAAGAAAATGGTGGCTGGTTACGTGTGAAGGGGTTGTTTTAGCGTGAAGTAGGGGCTGCAGTGGAGTTGTTTTTTGAGTGAAGCAGGGGCTGTTAGGTGTAAAGGGGCTCTTTGCCGAGAGATCCTTGGGAGCTGTTGGCGTGAGGTTGAAGATGAGGGGTGTTTGATAGTGAAGGACGTGTATGAGCTGAGAGAAGATATGTGCTTATGTGCTGTTATGGGCGTGTGAAGAAGGGATCCAGAGGGTTTTTCTCTTTGTTAGAGTTCTTTGGTCTCTTTTTATAATGGTTGAGGGGTGTTGAGGTAGGGAGTGTTTATTAAATGGAGAAAGACTTTTGTGATTCTTCTTTTTGAAAAGGGTGGTGAAGCATTAATTAGGTTGGCAAATGATGGTGAAGGGTAATTAATTTGATGACTTGATTTGTTGACAAGGGAGGAAAGGTGGTGGAGCTTTGTTGACACAGAAGGAAAGGTGATGGAAAATGAAGAAAATGGTGGGGTTCATCCATAAATGGTGTAGGGTTGTTGTTTGAAAAATGGAGGGTGAGGCATGTGAGGGATTGCCGTGTGTTGTGTGAATGCATGTGGGGGAAATTGGTTGTTTACGTGAAGGAGGAATTGATGAAGGGATTTGTAGTTTGTTTGATTATTTTATTAATTGTTGGTGTTGTTGTTTATTTTGTTTGTTTGTGAAATTGGTTGATTATTTTATTATTTATTGGTGTTGTTGTTATTTTGGCTTGTTGTGGTTGTGAAGGTTATTTGTTTATTTGATTTGTGTATGTGTTGTGAAAGACGTGTGGGGTGTAAATTATTTATTGTTTTGGTGAGTATTTTATTAATGTGTGTAGTGTATTTTATTGATTTGTGTTTTATTTATTTATTATTATTTTGGTTAAAATTATTATTTAATTGGTTTGTATTTTTTAATGGTTTAATTTAGTTTGAATTTATTTAATTGGTTGGTGATTTTTATTTTTGCATGGAAGTTGAAGGACACATATGTGTTTTGAAACGGGTATTCAACAAGCGAACTCCGAGCGAATCCAGCGATTAAATCCAAAATGTGTCAATTCTTGACTTATCTCCAACGACCGCTTTCCGCGACCTCCACGACTAAAAAGGCGGTGCCTCCTTCCGAGACTCATCATTGGGCATGATATGTAAAAATGCAGTGTCTACACCAAGCTTTCGCCGATTGTTATTATGGGAATGTCATTCCAAGAAATGATATATTATCATTATTGTATAGGACAACCACTATTAGTGCGCTCCCACTAACTTCCTTATACACAAGAATCATTTTCGTTTTGAATTAAATCATAAACTATTATGATTACATCAAAACGGTAATTCCAAGAACCTATGCTTGCTTCAATCCAAACATGGATCGAATAACCTGCAAACCTTGTTTGCTTGTTTTGGTACGACAAAACTGACAGGATGTTGTAAACATCCTCCAAAAGGTTTCCTTTTCAGGAAAGCGATTTTCTCGTTAAGCTGACATAATTCACACATGAAACATGCAGCAATAGCAAGCATTATCCAAATGGATTTACCGTGGCAACAGGTAAAAGGTTGAATCGTAATCAACACAATATTGATAACGATACCTTTCCGCTAAAAGCCTAGCTTTATACGTTGGTATGTTGCCATCCATGTATGTCTTCCTTGAAGACTTATAAGTACCTTTAGGCACAATGCCTTGTGGTACATCAACTAGTATCCAAACTTGTTGATTTACATGGAATCCATTTTGGACTCATGACATTATGTCATAATCAGGGAGTCGATATCTTGTATCACTTCCTCATACGTAGTCAGTTGGTATACCTCAAAAGATTGACATCTTTACGAGGTGAGATCAAAAACCCATACCCAGGTTGTTTTCTGACTCTCTCTGACATACGTGGTTCTTGTGTATTCGAAAATTAATGTTATAGTTTCATCCTTGATGAACTATTTATGTTCCATTGGGAATCGGTGCCTGTAATAGTATTACCCCGATTTTCATCGAGTCTTACTATCCTCCCACTTACCACTGCATATCGGTATTCCTCTTAGGAAAACCGCATGGTGAGCAACAATCTAATTGTTCTATAGTGAGATGTATAAGTACAATATTTATGGTATCCCTAGGATAACCTACAATTGGCACTAATTCAATTTGGGTTCTAGTTTGGTATCATCCAAACATATGCCAAGCATACCCAAATTATCAGGAATGAGAAACCCGGTTTCTTTCCCGTTCATATCTAATATGAAATCTGTTAAATAGATTTTTATGGAACCTTATTCAAAATAAGTTCTTGCACTGTTTAAAGCTTATCCGTTGAAGGAAATGGTAGCTCAGAGCGACTCATGATTAACCTTATTATGTCCAACAAAATTCGGTTACTCAGTTCGGACACACCGTCAAACTGACGTGTTCCGGGAGGAGTCCTCATTGAAAGAATACTTTACTCTTTCAATTATATAAGAAACTTATTGCCTAAGTATTTTCCATTACGGTCTTACCGTGACGGTATAATACTATAGCCGATCTGTTCGTCTATTTCGTGTCGAAACTTTAAAAGTTTTCGATTTGTGTTCTAAAAGAAACACATAACCATTACGCGATGCCACATCCGTATAGGTCACGAAATATTCATAACCACATCTAGCCTAGCTAGACATAGTCCCACTCGCTTCACTATGAATTAGGGCTAACAGATCAGTGACATTTACACTTTTACCAAGTAAATAGTGTTTTAGGCACTTTGCCCAATAAACTAGATTCGTAGACTATATTTGATTAGAATCAAATCAGTCCTAGTACCCGCTCTTCAAAAGTGCGGATATACGATTCTTGTTTAATTGTGTCCCAGACAACAATGCCACAATTAGTTTCTTCTGATCAAATCAGTTTAAGCTATTTGTTTGTCGTGTTATATATTTGAGATTTATTTATATTCAAAATATAAATTCTGTTATTCACATCTAATGTGTTTATCTCAATATCATCTTTATATAATGAATCACTTTAGTGTTCTAGAATATAATGGTTCACCTGCATCAGGTAAACGCTAATATAGAGATAATGTATCTAGTCAAACTAGTTACATTATAACAGTTTCCAAATTTAGGTACACACCCGAGGGTAGTTCCTAAACTTAGGTATCTACGGTTAAAAACAGCGACTTTCGTCCAGTTTCCAATTCGCAGATTAAATCTCAATTGAAGTCAGTATCCTGTTCAAAACAGATTCTGAACATCAATATATATATATATATATATATATATATATATATATATATATATATATATATATATATATCACACTAAGTATCTAAAATATCGAAGTAAAGTGCGACTTACGCTACTTGCCTAATTGCAAACTTTGACTTTGTCTCCTTGAGAATAGTCATTAATTCTCCAAGAGTTTTTATTGCAATTTAGTACTTCTAAAATCTAAAATAGATCTTTGAAGATCCTTCAATTTCTTTATCATACTTTAAAGATCTAATCCTTAGTTCTGATTTAGAAATTAAGGAGTCTACTTCGTAAGTATAATGGATTAAGCACTAAAATTATCATCATATAATCTTCCAAAGATTATGCTCTACTATTTGCTTAACTTCGGGGTTAGGCATAACATGTTATTTTATCAAATAAAGTAACTTGTTATTTTTCAGGACCATCCTGAAATTATTCCCAATTTGAAAATCAAACCATTTAAACACACTTTCCCTAGGATTATGTTTTAAATGTCAATCTTTCAATTTTATCTTGATTCTAAAAGTCCAACTATTTAATCAATGATTTAGGTACTATTTATTATAATGATTAAAATCAATTATATTGATTACTATAATCCAATTATAAAATCATCTATAAATGAATAGTTTGAATATAGTCCAACTATTTATTAAAACAACATTTAAATATTAGTCCAACTAACATTTAATTTATTTGACGAATTGATATTTGTTTGAGAGCGTATGGCGAGTAATTGAACGAATATTGAAAATTCAATTCTTGCCTCCCACTATTTTTTGGAGAGCCTCTAACCCTCTATCGAGTACTCGGGAAACCGTGTTTCCTAGTGGGCTAGGATCCCGTTAAATATCACACAATCTTGACTTTGGCCAACAAATTGTATGATAATTAACTAGGTAGATCTCTAAGATCAATTGGATCCAATCCAATTCCTAGATCCGGTAGGGGGACATCCAAGTCCGAAACATATATCTTATATATGCCAATACATCCAATGTATTACCTAACCTTTTTCCTCTGAATCAGCTAAGCCTTGGCTTTGGCACAACAAACTTAGTGATCCCAGTCAAGCGCGACCCATTGACCATGGAAAGCTTCGTAATCAATGTCGATGGACAAGAAGTGGTCTTGACTTTGGCCAACAAACCACAACTTGGACAAGACACTGATATGGAACAAAGCCTTCGTGATTCAAACACATCTTCGACAGACAAAGGCCTTGACTTTTCCCAACAAACCAATGTCGTCTTAGATCTTGAGTGAGAATCACTCAATGGAAGGAAAGACGCTTAATATTGAGCGAAGGTTTTTCGCGTACAAATTGGCAACCAATTTATTATCTTTTTTAAGGTCTCATCATCATACACCCTTAAACATGCATTTTAAACACATAATTGAAGCGCATATGAAAAAATAATAATGATATGCGGATGGATACTTTACACATTGATCCTAGATCAAATCTCTCCCTTTCTCTCTCCTGCTAGCACAAATATTCCTTCTACCCGTTACACTACACTTCTAAAGAAACCTCATTTACATTGAGGGGAATAGGTGAGAAGAGAATACAAAGAATATGAGGTGATAAGGCTGGACACGCAGGTCCAATTAATAAATCAAATTTATTACACAATTTCTAAAATTGCCCCACCCATCTAATATCCATCCGATAAACATTATTCATGCATCGCAACCATTTATTCACACAAGTATGTTATCAATCAATCTAATCAAATTAATTAATCTGATAATTAGTGATCATCCAATGTTCAAACAACGATTTGATTTTGCTCGAGTCAAACTCGTTTTTGCGAATAAGTACTTAAAGTACAAATTCTCGAATTAAATTAAACTACAACATTAAATCTAATTTAATATGCATTTAATTCTAACTCGCTATTTAATTCCAAATTAAATATCACACACTTTAATAATGAACTTTTACGACTTAAATTCCAAATTTAATCGTTACGGGTCTCAAAGCCCGATTAACGTCCAACGTCAATTTAATTAAAGTCCAATGGGCTTTTAATTAATTTCTTAAGGCGTAGACTTTTGGTCAACTCGGGTTAAACCCACAACCAAAGTCCAATCCGAGAATTACTCCATAAGCCCAGAAATCAATTTTGGCCCATTAGGCCTAATTAAACTTTAAAGGTCCATTTGTTGTATTTGGGCTTTATGGAAGCGGTTTTGGGCCCAATTGGATCCAATCCAATTTGCCTTAACCCAACTTTGTACAACAAAGCTCATTAAGCCCAATAACAACAATTTCAAGCCCAATTTAATTAAACACAAAAATTCCAAATTTCCCATTTAATTAAACTAAAGTGTATAAACATAATTAATCACCCAAATCAATATTTCCAAAACACAAATTAGGCTAATTAATCATGCTCATCTACATCAATTAGTGTCCAACACAAATTAATCAAAATCAAACCCAAACATGCTAGTTAAGTCTCGGCAAAGTGAGGATTTTATATCCAATTTCAAATCCAATCCAATTGAATCAAATTAAACATTAATTCAACATCCCCTAATGATTTCTAATTCATCCAATGAACAAAAAATCAAAAAATCACCAAGACAACATAAGGCATAACTCTCGGCCAAGCTCAAGAAATTTGGGAAATTTGTTCCAAACAATATTTCTTCAAATTGATCAAATCAATACTCAATAAAAACATATTTAAACATACTTATTCATCCAATTTCATTAAACATGCTCAAACACATTTTTACCCAAATTTTAACCATATGTCAAATTTCATGCTTTTACTCGCTCTGATACCATTGTTGGAGTTTCTAGGTCCATAGAATCGAATAATAAACATGAAACAAGTGCGAATACAAATCGAGAAAGTCGAGGAATACTTACACCGATCGGTTGAGCGAAGCGGAGGCAACAAAAATGAACTTACTGCCTCACTTCACTGCTCGGCAGTGAGCAGCCCAGCTCACTGGTTTGACGCCATTGGAGTTCCTTGAACAAGCTCCAAGCTTCGTCGAACGATTCCCGGCTCATGGGTAGACTTCCCTATCAGCTTCGCATTATCCCGTAGTGTGCTAGCACTCCTGATTTTGCCACAAAGTCGCCACTTTGCTTCCCTTTTCTTCCTCTTGAGTCACGGCAGTTCACTGCCCAAAACAGAAGAAAAATGCCCTCCAAGGGCGTGAGAGAGGGAGAGAATAAATAGAGGAGAGAGAGAGATGAAAATGTGTAAATGGTTTCTTCAATTTGGTAAATGATTTTCCAAAATCATATACACCAATTTTTCCCTCCAAAAACAAAGCTTTTAACGCTTTTCATCTACTCACATCAACTCACATCAACTTTCCATCAATCAGTGAATATTGACTGGCGTCAATCACTCAAAGTGAAAGACATCCATCACTTGATTGACGAATAATGTGACGCTAATTGCGACTAGCGATTTGACGCTTGATTTAATTTGCGTGCCGCACTCGAATTCGAAATGAAAATGCGCTCGCAAATAATCTCGGGCTCGGGTTCGCTAATTCCAAATTAACGAACTTTACGTTGCGTCGTAATTAAATCTAATTTAATTAAATAATCATGCCAAGCATAATTACTATTCACGTCGCTAACGAATTAATTCTAAATTAATTCGTTCGCCCGACTTAAAATCTAATTTTAATTCCGCGTCGAAATCTAATTTTGTTTAATATATCGAATATATTAATTCATCGATTAATTCCTAATTCATCGTTATCTCTCTTTAAATGATATTTTATCCCAGATAAAATATCTCCGCAATTAATCCCAGATTAATTTTCCCTCTCATCATTACTTAATCCCAGATTAATATAAAGTGCGAGTCATACGTCATCGGTGAATATTTGGGAAGTGACCCATGAGATCCCCAGATATGTTGGCAGTAAAATCGATCGTCGGACTATCCGAACACGTAAGTACCTCGTACTACGTTTATACCGATTTACAAGACAAGGTTGGCCTCTAGCAAAGCGCCATGCCTCCCCAATTCTCCGGAAATATCCTTACAGGAATATAAGGATCTATATCAGGCGTAGTATACGTGGTATTGCGTATTTCTGTCTAGTATCAGATTATCACATGCGAGGCCTGGGGCTGGTACAATGTCTACCACGTACGAAGCATATATCAGATTACGAGCAACTAGTCTCTTTAATATCGGATAATAATGACCAAGTCATATTATCCCGACGGTTGCAACCTTATTTAGAGAGCCAGTTCTGTATCTCTGCGCGATCATCAACTCCATATGACTGGAGTGACACTTCCGTCTCAACATCACACCCAACACACTACGATTCTCGATATACCCAGAATTGGCGAACACATAACCTGTTAAAGCCCTGGACGACCTCAAACAAAGTATATTGATTGTCGCAAGTATTAGCGGTGCAAGTCTCAGGTTAAGACCAAATACACCTACCCTGATTTCGGACTTCCATAGACACGTAGTCATACTACCAATGGAATTCCGAGGGGGTCTATCCAGAGTGAAGTTGTTTCCCGTACCATCGGTGAAACACAACCTCCTATTACACTTGCATGAGTATCCTATACCCAAATATATGAGAACTATGCCGTTGTGCTCTCACAAACGCGCACAAATGTAATACTAGTCTTTTACGCATTCATCGATGTCCAATCTCGATAATGCTCTGACTAGGGATGTTTAATGATTTATCCTTCGTGGACTGATACTGTCTCATATCATTCTCTGTCCAGGAACAAATCATAGGGACCTCTCATCACTTATACATCTAGGTGATCTAATCACAAATGATAAGACTGCAATCTCCTTTGTCACATAGTTAATTTGTACAAAAACAATGTGATCTGTACAAATAGTGTCATTATGGGTCATAATTGTCCAACAATCTCCCACTTGGCCTATAGCCAGTCACTCGAGTGTCTACCATCCGAACTATGTACGGTTGGCTCAAATTGCTGAGAAAATCTTTCATCAGCGGATTTCATGATTATCGTCTGATGCGATTTATACGATCATCACATCGCCACGATGTATGATCCTAACGTATCAGATGAATATCGAAGTATATATCTTGATCATTGATGAGACCATAATTTCTTTAGCCTGTGCTGATGCCTAGCTCAGCTGCTAACAAAACTATATCTAATCCAATTAGATTTATTATTGACCAGAAGGCTTCTATTGCCGCTTCAGCTGCAGTAATAACCCGCAGTTGTTGTTTATTCGGTAACAGTATCTTGCTTGGAAGATTTCCAACTCACTGTACCGTCATTCAAACTTTATAGTACCGTTTGCGACTTTTAGTCATCTTTATCGGGTAGGAAACTTGATACAGTGATCCCAGTCACTTCAAGTTCTCCATCTCCATAGATTAAGACAGCATCCTTAGTTCACTAAGATACTAACGGATGTTCTTAACATCAATCCAGTGACTATTACTCGGATTGGCCTGTTTGTGAATCCATATGCTCAAAGCGTATGAGACACCAGGTAGCGTACATTTTTCAATGTATGATTCCACATAGAGTTTTCTCGAAAGCCAAGCTTTCGCCGATTGTTATTATGGGAATGTCATTTCCAAGAAATGATATATTATCATTATTGTATATGAAAACCACTATTAGTGCGCTCCCACTAACTTCCTTATACACAAGAATCATTTTCGTTTTGAATTAAATCATAAACTATTATGATTACATCAAAACGGTAATTCCAAGAACCTATGCTTGCTTCAATCCAAACATGGATCGAATAACCTACAAACCTTGTTTGCTTGTTTTGGTACGACAAAACCGACAGGATGTTGTAAACATCATCCAAAAGGTTTCCTTTTCAGGAAAGCGATTTTCCCGTTAAGCTGACATATTTCACACATGAAACATGCATCTATAGCAAGCATTATCCAAATGGATTTACCGTGGCAACAGGTAAAAGGTTGAATCGTAATCAACACAATATTGATAACGATACCTTTCCGCTAAAAGCCTAGCTTTATACGTTGGTATGTTGCCATCCATGTATGTCTTCCTTGAAGACTTATAAGTACCTTAGGCACAATGCCTTGTGGTACATCAACTAGTATCCAAACTTGTTGATTTACATGGAATCCATTTTGGACTCATGACATTATGTCATAATCAGGGAGTCGATATCTTGTATCATTTCCTCATACGTAGTCAGTTGGTATACCTTAAAAGATTGACATCTTTACGAGGTGAGATCAGAAACCCATACCCCAGGTTGTTTTCTGACTCTCTCTGACATACGTGGTTATTGTGTATTCGAAGATTAATGTTATAGTTTCATCCTTGATGAACTATTTCTGTTCCATTAGGAATCGGTGCCTGGTGTTGGGGTTGGTGCTCAGAGCGCCAATCCGGGCCGTATTTATGTCTGATTCATGAATACGAACATCCCCTTATTCCATAATATTACTTATTTATGGTTGCACCTCTTGTTCTTATATACGTATTCGATCTGATTACGATTAGATTGAAACTAAATATGGTTTAGTGATATGTATATATTAGACAAAGGCCCGATAATATATAATGCAGTACACAGTTACAAAGTTAGTTTGTAATTGACATTGGGAAGTGTCACTGCTATATGTATATTATCAAACATAGTTCCTGGTCAAGATTTGCTAACACGGGTCGGTTAGTCAAATCCGTTGAGACCTGTACATGTCGTATATCGTGACTTGGTCCGATGGTTTATCCCAATGAACCATGAGTCTATGGAGACTCGTATAGACGTGTAGGTGTTTATAGTGGATAAACATTGAACGGCTCACCGAAGATTCTTAATGGATGGTACACCAACGTCAATAAGAATCTTCTCGGGTTGAGTAGCATAGTGGTCCTTCGACTTGAGACACCACTGTGGATGTATGAGACATCCTCCACACTTAGATGGCAGTCACGTCACCGATCTATTTAGATCAGACCTCCGCCTGTTCGTTGGGTGTGGATCGATCCTCAGGATATCCTGTGTGTGTCAAGATAGGATCCGTCAGTTCTGTGTACAGAGCATAGGTAGTCCATATATTATTAGCAGTCTGTTAAATCTGTGGCCACAGTATACATCGGAAGTAAGTTCCGAGTGTTATTTAGAGATTGCTAATAGATACGTCGACGAGATAATACCTATAGAGATTTGACGTTTACATCTATATCTCTGGGATTATCTGGATACCTGTGACGGAGGGATTATACGTATGCAATGACCTCGACCTGTATGATTCAGCTAGTTTATCCGTGATCGTCATAATCTACGGGTGGATAGATTATGTACATGAAATTGGATTTCATGACGGATATACCTGAATCTAGAGAGTCTCAATAATGAAACATACTCGTAGAGCACTAGAGCAACAATTATGAATAATGATGATTATATAAATCGTTTAATCGTTAAACGAAAAATACATGCGAACGGGCCGAACCGTCATTTCCTAATTAATGTGTATTTGTATTTAATATATGATATTATTAAATACACATTAATAAATAGTCAAATAAAGGTATTTGACATATATCATCAATATATGTATTTGAGATATTTAAAGTAAATATAATACATATATTTGATATATTTGTATTTAATTAATTATTTAATTATTTAATTGTTAAATGATTAATATAATTAAAATATAAATATATCACCAAATGATAAAGTTAGGAAATGATTATAAGTGTAAATGTTTGACTTTACATTAAAGGAAAATGTTGTCAAATTGATTTTGACTTCTTAAGATATTTGTTCAAAATTGTTTGAAAAATAAAAATATCTTTTTCCTTTATTTTCTTTTAATTTCGGCCAATACACTTAATATATAAGAGATATATTTTTATTAGTTGCATTTGTTGACTTAATTAAATATCTATAAAGTGTTATTAAGATATTTTATCAAGTTGATCAAATGTAAGGTGAAATGAAATTGAAATTAATTAACTTGTATTTGGTTTGGTGAATTTCGGCCAAGGCATCTTTGATACAAGTATATATTGTTTTTCATTTCATTTCATTGTTAACCTAATACACTTTAAAGAAAAACTCCATTAATGGAAGCAAAGAAGCTTGTGAGAAAGAAAGAAGAAATCAAAGAAAGCTCGGATTTTAGTGAGTTTTTCCAACTTGCTATTAGAAAGGAAAATGTTCCTTAGGATCTAGGCTTTAACATATGATGTTCTTAGGTTATTTCTTCTTTTTCTTGTGTTTTTGTTGATGGAAGTTTTGATGGAAGTGTTGTGCATGTATGATGAAGGAAGGTTGTGACTATTGTAGTTATAAGCTTTCTTTTAAGGTTTTGGAAACCATGTTGCTAATCTAGAGTTGTTGACCCACTCTTAGATGACCTAGATTTGATCTTGAGTTGTTTCATTGTGTTGATACTTTGATTGGATGGAAGAAACATGATTGAAGTAGTTGATTTAACCAATTTGGTCTAATTTGTCCAATTTGAAGAAATTGAAAAATTAGGGTTCATGACCAATTCCAAATTTGGGGGTTTTCATATATGTTGTGTATTTGGATGTGTATATGATGCATATAAATTTTCATGTTCATTGGATTACATCTTGATGTGTTTTGATGCATGAAATGACAAAGTGCACAAAATGGCACCTTGGAGGTGCATTCGGCCAAGGATTCAAAATTTGGGATTTTTGGTGCTTTTGGTGTTTTGATGTTTTGAACATGCTAAGTTCATCTTAGAAATGATTTAGAATCATTCAAAATTGATTAGATCAATTTCGGACTAAAATGGACAAAATACCAAAGTAAGGGTAATTTGGTAAATTCACCTAAATATGATTTATTGAATTTTATTTCATAATTTGAATATTGGAATATTAAATAAATATGTTTATTTAATTAATCCGAGAAAAAGTTTTGAAATAGGAAAATACGATTTTCCACCGCTTCCGCTGCGTTACCGGATTTAGCCCCTAAAAACCCTACACCTGGAATAGTATTACCCTTATTTTCATCGAGTTTTACTATCCTCTCACTTACCACTGCATATCGGTATTCCTCTTAGGAAAACCGCATGGTGAGCAACAATCTAATTGTTCTCTAGTGAGATGTATAAGTACAATATTTATGGTATCCCTAGGATAACCTACAATTGGCACTTATCCAATTTGGGTTCTAGTTTGGTATTATCCAAACATATGCCTAGCATACCCAAATTATCAGGAATGAGAAACCCGGTTTCTTTCCCGTTCATATCTAATATGAAATCTGTCAAACAGCTTTTTATGGAACCTTATTCAAAATAAGTTCTTGCACTGTTTAAAGCTTATCCGTTGAAGGAAATGGTAGCTCAGAGCGACTCATGATTAACCTTATTATGTCCAACAAAATTCGGTTACTCAGTTCGGACACACCGTCAAACTGACGTGTTCCGGGAGGAGTCCTCATTGAAAGAATACTTTACTCTTTCAATTATATAAGAAACTTATTGCCTAAGTATTTTCCATTACGGTCTTACCGTGACGGTATAATACTATAGCCGATCTGTTCGTCTATTTCGTGTCGAAACTTTAAAAGTTTCCGATTTGTGTTCTAAAAGAAACACATAACCATTGTTGGAGTTTTTAAAGGTCCCAAGATCAAAACTAAAGCATGAATCATAAGTGAATACAACGACGGAAGTGCGGAATACTTACATCGAGCGGTTGAGCGACGATTTGTGCAACAAAAACGAAATTCTGCACACTGGTTTGGGGGGCAGTGGGCTATGTGAACAGTGTAATTCGCCCCTTATCTTCAAGATTTGAAGCTCCAAGCTTCAACATTTGGCTTCCCGGCTCATGGGTATACTTCCCTTATCACCTTCGCATTGATCCCGGAGTGTGCTAGCACTCTCGATTTTGCCACAAAATCACACTTGCTTCCATTTTTCCTCTTGGTTTGCTCGGCAGTTCACTGCCCAATTTGAAGAATAAATCAGCCTCTAAGGGCGTGAGAAATGGAGAGAAATGGTGAGAGAGAGAAATGAAAAGTGTGTTGGAAAATTGGTTTTTAATTTGCTTATATATATTTTCTACAATAATAAAAGCAAATACAAAACTTTTGGCAACCAAAAGTCAAACCAAATAAAATAAATTATATTTCTATCAACTTTCAAAAAGTTGTTTTCCAACCACTCACATCAAGTCTCTTCAATCAATCAATCTAATCAATTGTCACATCACTCAAAGTGACATGATTTGACGCTTGATGTGACGCTAGATGCGACTAGCGATTTGACGCTTGATTTGACGACCCGCGCTCGAATTCGAAATGCGAATGCGCTCGTAAATAATCTCGGGCTCGGTTTCGCTAATTCCAAATTAACGAATTTTCCGTCGCGTCGTGATTAAATGATTACGCCTAGCGAAATCACTATTCACGTCGCTAACGAATTAATTCTAAATTAATTCGCTCGCCCGAATTAAAATCTAATTTTAATTCCGCGTCGAAATCCAATTTCGTTTAATATATCAAATATATTAATTAATCGATTAATTCCAAATTAATCATTCTCTCTCTTAAATTGATATTTTATCCCAGATAAAATATCTCTGTAATTAATCCCAGATTAATTTTCTCTCTCATCTTATTAATCCCAGATTAATATAAGTGCGAGTCATACGTCATCGGTGAATCTTTGGGAAGCGACCCATGAGATCCCCTGATAATTCGGTAGTAAATACGGTCGTCGGAGTATCCGAATCACGTACGTACCAAGTACTACGTTCTACCGATTTACGAGACACGATCGGCTTCTAGCAAAGCACGAAGTCTACCCAATTCTCCGGTCATATCCATATAAGAATATTTAAGATTTTTATCAAGCGTAGTATACCAAGTATTGTGTATATCGGCCCAGTATCGGATAGTCACGTGCTAGGGCTGGGGCTGGGTAAGTGTCTGCCCCGTCCGAAGCACATGTCGGATGTCTGGTAACTAGTCTCTATAATCAGATATGCATGACCTAGTCATAATATCCCGATGGTTGCGCAACACTTAAGAGCACTAATACCGTATCCTGCGTGACATCATCTCCACTATGACTGAAGTGATACTTCCGTCTTGACATCACACCCAATACTCTACGATTCTCAATATACCCAGCAGTTGGCGTACACAGAACCGGTTAGAGTCATAGACGACCTCAACTAAAGTATATTGATTGTCGTAAGCATTTGCGGTGCAAGTCTCAGGTTAAGACCAAATACACCTACCCTGATGTCGGACTCCCATAGACACATAGTCATAATACCAATGGGATTCCGAGGGGTCTATCCAGAGCGAAGCTGTTTCCCGTACCATCGGTGAAACACAACCTCCTATCGCACTTGCATAAGTATCCAATACTTAAATATATGAGAACTATGCCGTTGTGCCCTCACAACGCGCACAAGTGCAATACTAGCCTATTCCGCATTATCGATGTCCTGTCTCGATAATACTCCGGCTAGGGATATTTAATGATTAATCCTTCGTGGACTGATACTGTCTCATATCATTCTCCGTCCAGGAATAAATCATAGGGACCTCTAATCATTTATACATTTAAGGTGATCTAATCACAAATGATAAGAGTGCAATCTCCTTTGTCACATAGTTAATTTGTACAACAACACCGTGATCTGTACAAATAGTGATGCTATGGGTCATATTATCCAACAACCATTACGCGATGCCACATCCGTATAGGTCACGAAATATTCATATCCACATCTAGTCTAGCTAGACATGGGCCCACTCGCTTCACTATGAATAAGGGCTAACAGATCAATGGTATTTACACTTTTACCAAGTAAATAGAATTTTAGGCACTTTGCCCAATAAACTAGATTCGTAGACTTTATTTGATTATAATCAAATCAGTCCTGGTACCCGCTCTTCAAAAGTGCGGATATACGATTCTTGTTTAATTGTGTCCCAGACAACAATGCCACAATTAGTTTCTTCTGATCAAATCAGTTTGAGCTATTTGTTTGTCGTGTTATATATTTGAGATTTATTTATATTCAAAATATAAATTTTGTTATTCACATCTAATGTGTTTATCTCAATATCATCTTTATATAATGAAACACTTTAGTGTTCTAGAATATAAAGGTTCACCCGCATCGGGTTAAACGCTGATATAGAGATAATGTATCTAGTCAAACTAGTTACCTTATAACAGTTTCCAAATTTAGGTACACACCCGAGGGTAGTTCCTAAACTTAGGATCTACGGTTAAAAACAGCGACTTTCGTCCAGTTTCCAATTCGCAGATTAAATCTCAATTGAAGTCAGTATCCTGTTCAAAACAGATTCTGAACATCAATATATATATATATATATATATATATATATATATATCACACTAAGTATCTAAAATATAATTTTAATACTAGTAGTGAATATACTTTATGACAAACATATTTGAAGTCAGAGCATTGCTCGTCTTCAATTCCTTCATGTCTGCTTTGTCCAACGGCAGTCACGCTTCCGCTATCCCGTTTGCCACATTTAAGTAGACATTTTTGGGATATGTCATTATCTTCCCAGAAGACTATAATGATTTTGCCTTTGCATGTTTCAACACTCCAGAAACCTTTGGCCTAGCCTCGGCCTTCTAGAATATCGAAGTAAAGTGCGACTTGCGCTACTTGCCTAATTGCAAACTTTGACTTTGTCTCATTGAGAATAGTCATTAATTCTCCAAGAGTTTTTATTGCAATTTAGTACTTCTAAAATCTAAAATATATCTTTGAAGATCCTTCAATTTCTTTATCATACTTTAAGGATCTAATCCTTAGTTCTGATTCAGAAATTAAGGAGTCTACTTCGTAAGTATAATGGATTAAGCACTAAAATTATCATCACATAATCTTCCAAAGATTATGCTCTACTATTTGCTTAACTTCGGGGTTAGGCATAACATGTTATTTTATCAAATAAAGTAACTTGTTATTTTTCAGGACCATCCTGAAATTATTCCCAATTTGAAAATCAAACCATTTAAACACACTTTCCCTAGGATTATGTTTTAAATGTCAATCTTTCAATTTTATCTTGATTCTAATAGTCCAACTATTTCATCAACGATTTAGGTACTATTTATTATAATGATTAAAATCAATTATATTGATTACTATAATCCAATTATAAAATCAACTGTAAATGAATAGTTTGAATATAGTCCAACTATTTATTAAAACAACATTTAAATATTAGTCCAACTAACATTTAATTTATTTGACGAATTGATATTTGTTGAGCGCGTATGGCGAGTAATTGAACGAATATTACAAATTCAATTCTTGCCTCCCATTATTTTTCGGCGAGCCTCTAACCCTCTGTCGAGTACTCGAGAAACCGTGTTTCTAGTGGGCTAGGATCCCGTTAAATATCACACAATCTTGACTTTGGCCAACAAATTGTATGATAATTAACTAGGTAGATCTCTAAGATCAATTGGATCCAATCCAATTCCTAGATCCGGTAGGGGGACATCCAAGTCCGAAATATATATCTTATATATGCCAATACATCCAATGTATTACCTAACCTTTTTCCTCTGAATCAGCTAAGCCTTGGCTTTGCACAACAAACTTAGTGATCCCAGTCAAGCGCGAATTGGCAACCAATTTTTTATCTTTGTTAAGGTCTCATCATCATACACCCTTAAACATGCATTTTAAACACATAATTGAAGCGCAAATGAAAAAGTAATAATGATATGTGGATGGATACTTTACACATTGATCCTAGATCAAATCTCTCCCTTTCTCTCTCCCGCTAGCACAAATATTCCTTCTACCCGTTACACTACACTTCTAAAGAAACCTCATTTACATTGAGGGGAATAGGTGAGAAGAGAATACAAAGAATAGGAGGTGATAAGGCTGGACACGCAGGTCCAATTAATAAATCAAATTTATTACACATTTTCTAAAATTGCCCCCCCATATAATATCCATCCGATAAACATTATTCATGCATCGCAACCATTTATTCACACAAGCATGTTATCAATCAATCTAATCAAATTAATTAATCTGATAATTAGTGATCATCTAATGTTCAAACAACGATTTGATTATGCTCGAGTCAACTCGTTTTGCGAATAAGTACTTAAAATACAAATTCTCGAATTAAATTAAACTACAACATTAAATCTAATTTAATATGCATTTAATTCTAACTCGCTATTTAATTCCAAATTAAATATCACACACTTTAATAATGAACTTTTACGATCTAAATTCCAAATTTAATTGTTACGGGTCTCAAAGCCCGATTAACGTCCAACGTCAATTTAATTAAAGTCCAATGGGCTTTTAATTAATTTCTTAAGGCGTAGACTTTTGGTCAACTCGGGTTAAACCCACAACCAAAGTCCAATCCGGGAATTACTCCATAAGCCCAGAAATCAATCTTGGCCCATTAGGCCTAATTAAACTTTAAAGGTCCATTTGTTGTATTTGGGCTTTATGGAAGCGGTTTTGGGCCCAATTGGATCCAATCCAATTTGCCTTAACCCAAATTTGTACAACAAAGCTCATTAAGCCCAATAACAACAATTTCAAGCCCAATTAAATTAAACACAAAAATTCCAAATTTCCCATTTAATTAAACTAAAGTGTATAAACATAATTAATCACCCAAATCAATATTTCCAAAACACAAATTAGGCTAATTAATCATGCTCATCTACATCAATTAGTGTCCAACACAAATTAATCAAAATCAAACCCAAACATGCTAGTTAAGTCTCGGCAAAGTGAGGATTTTATATCCAATTTCAAATCCAATCCAATTGAATCAAATTAAACATTAATTCAACATCCCCTAATGATTTCTAATTCATCCAATGAACAAAAAATCAAAAAATCACCAAGACAACATAAGGCATAACTCTCGGCCAAGCTCAAGAAATTTGTTCCAAACAAGATTTCTTCAAATTGATCAAATCAATCCTCAATAAAAACATATTTAAACATACTTATTCATCCAATTTCATTAACATGCTCAAACACATTTTTACCCAATTTTAACCATATGTCAAATTTCATGCTTTTACTACTCGCTCTGATACCATTATTGGAGTTTCTAGGTCCATAGAATCGAATAATAAACATGAAACAAGTGCGAATACAAATCGAGAAAGTCGAGGAATACTTACACCGATCGGTTGAGCGACGCGGAGGCAACAAAAATGAACTTACTACTGCCTCACTTCACTGCTCGGCAGTGAGCAGCCCAGCTCACTGGTTTGACGCCATTGGAGTTCCTTGAACAAGCTCCAAGCTTCGTCGAACGATTCCCGGCTCATGGGTAGACTTCCCTATCAGCTTCGCATTATCCCGTAGTGTGCTAGCACTCCTGATTTTGCCACAAAATCGCCACTTTGCTTCCCTTTTCTTCCTCTTGAGTCACGGCAGTTCACTGCCAAAACAGAAGAAAAATGCCCTCCAAGGGCGTGAGAGAGGGAGAGAATAAATAGAGGAGAGAGAGAGATGAAAATGTGTAAATGGTTTCTTCAATTTGGTAAATGATTTTTAAAAATCATATACACCAATTTTTCCCTCCAAAAACAAAGCTTTTAATGCTTTTCATCTACTCACATCAACTCACATCAACTTGCCATCAATCAGTGAATAGTGACTGGCGTCAATCACTCAAAGTGAAAGACATCCATCACTTGATTGACGAATGATGTGACGCTAATTGCGACTTACGATTTGATGTTTGATTTAATTTACGTGCCGCACTCGAATTCGAAATGCGAATGCGCTCGTAAATAATCTCGGGCTCGGGTTCGGTAATTCCAAATTAATGAACTTTCTGTTGCGTCGTAATTAAATCTAGTTTAATTAAATAATCATGTCAAGCATAATTACTATTCACGTCGCTAACGAATTAATTCTAAATTAATTCGTTCGCCCGAATTAAAATCTAATTTTAATTCCGCGTCGAAATCTAATTTCGTTTAATATATCGAATATATTAATTCATCAATTAATTCCAAATTAATCGTTACCTCTCTTTAAATGATATTTTATCCCAGATAAAATATCTCCGCAATTAATCCCAGATTAATTTTCTCTCTCATCATTAATTAATCCCAGATTAATATAAGTGCGAGTCATACGTCATCGGTGAATATTGGGAAGCGACCCATGAGATCCCCGGATATGTTGGCAGTAAAATCGATCGTCGGACTATCCGAACACGTAAGTACCTCGTACTACGTTTATACCGATTTACAAGACAATGTTTGCCTCTAGCAAAGCGCCATGCCTCCCCATTTCTCTGGAAATATTCTTACAGGAATATAAGGATCTGTATCAGGCGTAGTATACGTGGTAATGCATATTTCTGTCCAGTATCAGATGATCACATGCGAGGCCTGGGGCTGGTACAGTGTCTGCCCCGTACGAAGCATATATCGGATTACGAGAACTAGTCTCTTTAATATCGGATAATCATGACCAAGTCATATTATCCCGACGATTGCAACCTTATTTAGAGAGCCAGTTCTGTATCTCTGCGCGATCATCAACTCCATATGACTGGAGTGACACTTCCGTCTCGACATCACACCCAACACACTACGATTCTCGATATACCCAGAATTGGCGTACACAGAACCTGTTAAAGCCCTGGACGACCTCAACCAAAGTATATTGATTGTCGCAAGTATTAGCAGTGCAAGTCTCAGGTTAAGACCAAACACACCTACCCTGATTTTGGACTTCCATAGACACGTAGTCATACTACCAATGGAATTCCGAGGGGGTCTATCCAGAGCGAAGCTGTTTCCCGTACCATCGGTGAAACACAACCTCCTATTACACTTGCATGAGTATCCTATACTCAAATATATGAGAACTATGCCGTTGTGCTCTCACAAACGCGCACAAGTGTAATACTAGTCTTTTACGCATTCATCGATGTCCAATCTCGATAATGCTCTGACTAGGGATGTTTAATGATTTATCCTTCTTGGACTGATATTGTCTCATATCATTCTCCGTCCAGGAACAAATCATAGGGACCTCTCATCGCTTATACATCTAGGTGATCTAATCACAAAATGATAAGAGTGTAATCTCCTTTGTCACATAGTTAATTTGTACAACAACACCGTCATCTGTACAAATAGTGACGCTATGGGTCATAATTGTCCAACACTTGGTTGGGCCAAGTTTGGTTTAGGCTAATTGGTTGGATCCAATTGGGCCCAAAACTATATCCATAAAGTCCAATTATGACTTAATGGACCTTTAATTTTAATTGGGCCTAATGGGCCTAAATTGGTTTCTTGGCAAATAAGGGTGATTCCTTAAATGGGCTTTGGTATTTGGGTTTAACCCATATTGACCAAAAGTCCATGCCTTAGAAATTAATTAAAAGCCCATTGGACTTTAATTAAATTGACATTGGATGTTAATTGGGCTTTGATTAGATTTAGAATCTAAGTCGCTAAAGGTTCATTAATAAAAGTGTAATTATTTAATTTGGAATTAAATAAAGGAATTAGTATTAAATGCAAATTAAATTAGATTTAATGTTGTAGTTTAATATAATTCAAGAATTCGTACTTTAAGTATTTATTCACAAAACGAGTTGGACTCGCGCAAAATCAAATCGTTGTTTGAACATTGGATGGTCATTAATTATCAGATTAATTAATTGGATTAGATTGATTGATAACATGCTTGTGTGAATACATGGATGCGATTATGAATAGTGTATATCAGATGAATATTAGATGGGTGGGGCAATTTTGGAAATTGTTGTAATAAATTTAGAATTTATTAAATTGGACATGAGTGTCCAGCCTATTACCTCCTTTAGACCCGCCACGGTTCCGGTTCCGGAACCGAACCGGAATGGGACCGGTTCGGTTGGGGTTCCACCCCAACTCGAACCGGTCCGAACCGGTGGAACCGTACGGTTCCACCGGTTCGGACGGTTCCAACCAGAACCGAACGGTTCCGTTGGAACCGTAAGGTTCCAACAGGAACCCTACGGCCCCCACGGCTACTAGCCGTTGGGGGCCTAATTCCCCCCAACGGCTAGTGCCGTTGGGGGATGCAGGGAGCCGTTTGGCTCCCTGCCAAAAAAAATTAAAAAATTAAAAAAAAAATATTTTTGTTATATAAAAAAAAATTACTAATGTACCCCTAATAACGGTAATAAAACGGTTATATTTAGGGGCATTTTTGGTATCAAAAAAATTCTAAAATTCTATAAATAGGATTCATTTTTCATAATTTCATCACACATCAAATTCTCAACTCTCTCATTTTCTATAATTCTCTTATTAGCAATTATTCAATTTTTTCTTATTTTTCTTCCTAATTTCTCAAACGAAAAATGGCAAGCTCATCTGAGAACATAATGTCAAATATGCCAACCCAAGAGAGCGGTCCTAGTGTCAGTGCACAATCACGGAGAAGAGAAGTTAAGGTTCGGTCCTCGGATATTTTCAAAATTAATTTTAATTTGGAACGCCTAGAAGATGATTCACAACGAGCAGTTTGCAACTATTGTGGGGTTATCTACAAATTTTCTGGTGGATATGGCAATATGATCAAGCACATGGAAAAACATCATCCGGTTGAATTTGGCATTGATACGACGCAAACTCAAATGGCCAGGTACGCATCATCAAGTAGAGGTACGAGTGCTTTAGATTATTTAAATATTCTGATGCAAAAAATAGAGAAGAATTTGCGAAATTAACTTGTATGGCACATCTTTCTTTAAGCTTTGGTGAAAAACTTCATTTTACTAATTACGTGCATAATGCTTTAAACCCTTCTGCATGTAGAATGACTCGAAAACAACAAAACGTCATATTTTTAAATTATACAAAGATGGTAAAATTATTTTAAATGAAATATTTAAAGAGATGAAAGGTCGTATTTCTGTATGTTCTGATATTTGGAGTGATCATTGGCAAACACACTCATACATGGTGTGACTTGTCATTGGATTGATGCATCATTTACCATGCAAAAACGACTTATTGCATTTAGAGTTTTTGATGACCAACATACTGCACATAATATTTATAGAATGATGAAGGTAATTTCTGATGAATATGGTTTAGGAGAAAAAATTTTAACAATTGGATTTGATAATGCATCTGCAAATACTGCATCCATCAATGATTTAAAGAAATATGTCAACCAAATTTAGGGGGTCGGTTTTTTCATATTCGTTGTACATGTCATGTCCTCAACTTATGTGTGCAAGACGGTCTAAAATTATTATCACCTTTCCTTGATCCAATTAAAACGACACTTAACTGTATTTGGTCATATTCTCAAATTAGGAGAGAATGGACCAAGTTTTGTAAAATAAATGGTATTAAACCGATTAAATTTTCAAGAGATGTTCCAACACGTTGGAATTCTACTTATTTTCTTTTATGTCAAGCATTTCAATACAAAGATGCATTATGTAGTTTTTTTTCTCAACATGTTCAAAATATCACACTTTATCCTAGTCAATGGATATTTGTGAAATTTTTTTAGATATTTTAAAAGTTTTTAATGATGCTACTTTAGTTTTTAGCGGCGTTTATTATCCTACGGCACATTTATTTCTTCTTGAGAGTTTAAATATTGTTGGCACTCTCGATGAGCATGTTGACAGTAGCGATCCTAATGATATTGTTTTGTTAGAAGCCATTACTGTTATGAAGGTAAAATGGTTAAACTATTTTAGAGAAATCCTTTACTTTATCTTATTGCTGCTGTTTTTGATCCTAGATTTAAATTAGAAGGTTTGAATGGTGCTTTACAAGCTTATTATGGTTATTTAGGAATAAGATGAAATTGACATTACTAGATTAATGACGAAATTAAGAAATGATTTAATTGAGTTATTTAATGATTATATTGTAAGATATAACTTAGGAACATTAGGTCAATCTAGTAGTAGCGAACCGGTAATTCAAACAAGACTTAGCGCAGGGGATCGTTGGTTATTGCAACGAAATAAAAAAGCTAGGGATACGACAACTAATAACCCTGAATTAGATAATTATTTATCTACAAATTTTGAGTTTTCTAATGAAAGTTTATGCAGTAAAAATTTTAAAATCCTTGAATGGTGGAACCGGCATCAAAATATATATCCTGTTTTATCTATTATTGCTAAAGAGATCTTGGCAGCACCTATTTCCACCGTTGCGGTTGAGCAAGCCTTCAGCTTGGGAGGTAATATATTGGAAGCTAGGCGATCTTCATTACATCCAAGCACTCTAGAAGCAACAGCTTGTGTGGATGATTGGACTCGAGCTGATCTGAGACAACAAGAAGATGCCCCCGATGATTGTGAAGATTTGTTCGATAATGCTTCTGCAACAAGTGCAAGCGGAACCGGAGCCGAAGGATCAACCGATAATGATGATTGATAATTGTAAAATTATAATTTACAAAGGGGATATGTCTAAAACTTGTAATGGAACTACGTGAGCTTTGATTCATCTCACCCTTGGAGGATACGTAGGCAACTTAAATTTTTAAAAATTAAGCTCAAGCTCTTCAATGTAATAATTTTTTTTTTTTTATAAATTTAATCTCATTTTTTTATTTTAATTAATTAAAAAAAAAAGGAACCGAACCGAACCGGAACCGAACGGTTCGGTTCCGGTCCGGTTCCACTTAAGTGTGGAACCGGTAACCGGCCGGTTCGGTTCGGTTCCGAACCGGAACCGAACCGCCGGCCGGGTCTACATTCACTGTCAGTGCGCTCCCACTAACCTCCTTATATACACAAGAATTATATTCGTTTTTGAATTAAATCATATACTATTATGATTACATCAAAACGATAATTCCAAGAACCTAATGCTTGCTTCAATCCATACATGGATCGAATAACCTGCAAACCTTGTTTGCTAGTTTTGGTACGCCAAAATCGTCAGGCTGTTGTAAACATCCTCCAAAAGGTTTCTATTAAGGAAATCGGTTTTGGCATTCAGCTGCCACATTTCATAAATGAAACATGCAGCATTAGCAAACGTTATCCAAATGGATTTAACAATGGCAACCGATAAAAGGTTTCGTCGTAATCAACACAATGTTGATAACGATAACCTTTCATTACAAGCCTAGCTTAGTACGTGGTATGTTGCCTTCCATGTATGTCTTCCTTGAAGACTTATATAGTACCAATAGGCACAATGCCTTGCGGTACATCAACCAGTATCCAAACTCGGTTGGTATACATGGAATCCATTTCGGATTTCATGGCACTTTGCCATAATAGGGAGTCGATACCTTGTATCACTTCCTCATACGTAGTCAGTTCGTATTCCTCAATAAGATTGACATCTTTATGAGGTGAGATCAGAAACCCATACCTCCCAGGTTATTTTCTGATTCTCTCCGACTTACGCGGTTCTTGTGTATTCGAAGATTATTGGTATAGTTTCATCCTTGATGAACTATTTGTGTTCATTAGGAATCGGTGCCTGGAACAGTATTACTCCGATTTTCATCGAGTTTTACTTTCCTCCCACTTACCACTGCATATAGGTATTCCTCTTAGGAAAACCGCATAGCGAGCAACAATTACATTGTTCTCTTGTGAGATGCATAAGTACTATACTTTTGGTTTCCCTAGGATAACCTACAACTTAGGCACTTATCCGATTTGGGTTCTAGTTTGGTATCTTCCAAACATATGTCTAGCATTCCCAAATCTTCAGGAACGAGAAAACCCGGTTTCTTTCCTGTTCATATATAATATGAAATCTATCAAACGGAATTTTATGGAACCTTATTCAAAATAAGTTATGCACTGTTTATGCGTATCCGTTGAAGGAAATGGTAGATCAGAGCGACTCATGATGAACCTTATCTTGTCCAACAAAATTCGATTTCTCCGTTTGGACACACCGTCAAATTGACGTGTTCCAGAAGGAGTCCTCATTGAAAGAATACTATACTCTTTCAAGTAATTAAGAAACTTATTGCTTAAGTATTTTCATCATGGTCTAACCGTGATGGTTTTAATACTCTAGCAGATCTGTTTGTCTACTTCGTGTCGAAACTCTTTGAATTTATCAAAAGTTTCCGATCTGGGTTTCACGAGAAACACATAACCATAACGCGATGCCACATCCGTAAAGGTCACGAAATATTCATATTCACCTCTAGCCTAGCAAGACATGGGTCCACTTACATCACTATGAACGCGAGCGGCTAACAGATCGGTGGTACTTACATTTTTACCAAGTAAAAGGTGTTTTAGGCACTTTGCCTAATAAACTAGATTCGTAGACATTATTTGAATGGAATCAATCCGTCCTAGTATCCACTTCAAAAGTGTGAATATACGAATCTTGTTTAATTGTGTCCCAGACAACAATGCCACTTATAAGTCTCAACTGATAAATCAGTTTGAGCTATTTTTTTGTGTCATGTTATACGTTTGAGATTTATTTATATTCTAAATATAAATACTGTTATTCACATCTAATGTGGTTTATCTCAATATCATCTTTATAAAATAAAACACTTTAGTGTTCTAGAATATAAAGGTATACCCAACGTGTTAAACCCTGATATAGAGATAATGTTTCTAGTCAAACTAGTTACATTGTAACAGTTTCGTAATTTAAGTACACACCCAAAGGGTAGTTCCTAAACTTAGGTATCTACGGTTAAACAGCGACTGTCGTCCCATTTTAAATCGTAGATTAATCTCATCTGAAGTCAGTATCCTGCTCTCAGCAGATTTTGCACATCAGCACATATTTATGTACCACTTCCAGTATCTAAAATCCAATTTTAATACTAGTTATGAACATGTTTATGAAAAACATATTTGAAGTCGGAGCCTTGCACCGCCTTCACTTCCTTCATGTCTGCCTTGTCCATATGGCAGTCACGCTTCCATGTCCCCGTTTGCCACAGTTAGGCAGACATCTTGGGATATGTCCTTTGTCTTCCCAGAAGATTATAATGACTTTGCCTTTGCCTCTTTTCCACACCCAGAAGCTTTTGGCCAAGCCTTGGCCTTCCGGAATGTCGAAGTAAGATGCGCCTTGCGCTTCTTGCCTATTGTGAACTTTGGCTTCGTCTCCTTGAGTATAGCCATTAACTCTCCAAGAGTTTATTATTGCAATTTAGTACTTCTAAGATCTAAGAATAGATCTATGAAGATCCTTCAATTTCAATATCATACTTTAAGGATCTAATCCTTAGTTCTGACTAAGAATTAAGGAGTTCTTTTGGCAAGCATAATGGATTAAGCACTAAAGTTATCGTCACATGAATCTTCCAAAGATCATGCTCTACTATTTGCTCAACTCCGGGCTTAGGCTCGAGATGTCACTATATCAAATAGAGTAACATCTTGGTTTTCAGGACTATCCTGAAGTTTGATTCCCAATTTGAAAATTAAAGTCGTTTAAATAAATTTTCACCCAGGATTATGTTTTAAACACTAATCTTTCAATATCTTGATTCTAATAGTCCAACTATTTAATCAACGATTTTTAGGTACTGTTTATTATAATGATTACTATAGTCTAACTATATAATAAACTATAATTTAATAGGTTTAAATTCAATTATATTGATTACTATAATCAAATTATAAAATCAACTATAATTTAATTAATAATTCAAATATATGATTACTATAATCCAATTATATAATCAACTATAAATGAAATAGTTTGAATACAGTACAACTGTTTAATTAAAACAACGATTAATTATTACTCCAACTAATATATCAATTTACTTGACGAAAAATTGAAATGGGCGCGTATGGCAAGTAACTAAACGAATATTGCAAATTTAATACTTGCCTCCCACTATTTTTCGGTGAGCCTCTAACCCTCTGTGGAGTACTCGGGGGAAACCTTGTTTCCTAGTGGGCTAGGATTCCGTTAAATAACACACAATCTTGACTTTGGCCAACAAATTGTATGATAATTAACTAGGTAGATCTCTAAGATCAATTGGATCTCATCCAATTCCTAGATCCAGTAGGTGGAAATCCAAGTCCGAAACATATATCTTATATATGCCAATATATCCAATATTTCCTAACCTTTTCCTCTGAATCAACTAAGCCTTGGCTTGGCACAACAAACTTAGTGATCCTAGTTAAGGGAAACCCATTGACCTTGGAAAGCTTCGTAATCAATATCGATGGACAAGAAGTGATCTTGACTTTGGCCAACAAATCACAACTTGGACAAGACACCGATATGGAACAAAGCTCTCATGATTCAAACACATCCGCGACGGAAAAAGGCATTGACTTTGGCCAACAAACCAATGCCAGTCTTGGATCTTGAGTAAGAATCACTCAATGGAAGGAAAAACGCTTAATATGTAGTGAGGGTTTTTCGCGTAATTGGCAACCAATTAATTATCTTTGTTAAGGTCTCTCATCATACACCCTAAAACTGCATTCTAAACACATAATAAGGCGCGTAAATAAATAAATAATAATGATATGCGGATGGATACTTAACACATTGTTCCTAGAACAATCTCTCCATTTCCTCTCTCCCGCTAGCACAAGTATTACTTCTACCCAATTACATAACACTTCTAAAGAAACCTCATTTACATTGAGGGGAATAGGTGAGAAGAGAAATACACAGAGTAAGGAGGTAATAGGCTGGACACGCAGGTCCAATTAATAAATTCTAAATTTATTACAACAATTTCCAAAATTGCCCTCACCCATCTAATATGCATCTGATATACATTATTCATACATCGCATCCATGTATTCACACAAGCATGTTATCAATCAATCTAATCCAATTAATTAATCTGAATATTAATGACCATCCAATGTTCAAACAACGATTTGATTTTGCGCGAGTCCAACTCGTTTTGCGAATAAGTACTCAAAGTACGAATTCTTGAATTAAATTAAACTACAACATTAAATCCAATTTAATTTGTATTTAATACTAATTCTATATTTAATTCCAGATTAAATACTACACTTTATTAACGAACCTTTACGACTTAGATTCTAAATCTAATCGTTACGGGTCTCAAAGCCCAATTAACATCCAATGTCAATTTAATTTAAAGTCCAACGGGCTTTTAATTAATTTCTTAAGGCATGGACTTTTGGTCAATATGGGTCAAACCCAAATACCAAAGCCCATTTAAGGAATCACCCTATTTGCCAAGAAACCAATTTTGGCTCATTAAGCCCAATTAATATTAAATGTCCATTAAGTCATAATTGGACTTTTTGGAGATGGTTTTGGGCCCAATTGGATCCAACCAATTAGCCTAAACCAAACTTGGCCCACCAAGCCCATTAAGCCTAATTACAACTTCACATGCCTAATTCCAAATTTAAGCCCAATTAATTTAATTTCAAAATTCCAAATTTCATAATTAAATTAACCAAAGTGTATGCCATAATTAATTAACCAAATTAATATTTCCAAAACACTAATTTACACAATAATTATGCTCATTATCATCAAAACATGTCCAACACATTTAATCAAAAATCAATCATTTTACATGCTTCTACACTCACGACAATTTGGGATTTTTTGTCCGATTCCGAATTCAATCCAATTAAATCCTAAATAAAATAAACATTACCCAATGTTTTCCAACTCATCCATGTTGAGTTCTTATAAGGTCCCAAGAATCATCAAAATCAAGCACAAAAACGCATGAATACTTCAAGGAATAAGGCGGAATACATACTCACATTGAATGGTTTGATGCTAGGAAGAACAATACCCATTTTCACCCTCCATGAAGCTCGGTTTTTGACTCATGTGAACTGCTGGACTGCACGGTGGGGGGCTGTTTTGGCTCCTCCAAAATTGGCCATGGGAGACCTCCATTGAAGCTCCAAGCTTCAAGCTCCAAAATCAAATCCAAGCTCATAAATTCGTTTCCCTATCACCATAATATAACCCAAGGTGTGCTAGCACAACTTCATCTTCCTTACTTCTCCTTTTGATTCGGTCATACTAGAAATTTTGAGGAGAGAAAAACGGTTCAAAACCGTGAGAAGAGAAGAAGGAAAAGAGAGGGAAAGAAGAATGCGTAAAAGGGAGAGAGAGGGGATAAAAGAAAATAAAATTGTAATAGGTTTTTATATTTTCAAAAATAATAAAACCATTTACCATTTTACAATTTTCATTACCCAAAAGTCAAAAAGCAAAAGCCCATTAATGCCTTTTCAACAACCACATCAATCACTCAATCAAGTGACAACTTATCACATCACTCAAGTGACATTGATTTGACGCTTGATGTGACTAATGATTTGACGCATGATTTGACTTGCGTGCCGCACATGAATTCGAAATGCGAATGCGCTCGCAAATAATCCCGGGCTCGGGTTCGCTAATTCTAAATTAACGAATTTTTCGTCGCGTCGTAATTAAACGATTACGCCTAGCGAAATCACTATTCACGTCGCTAACGAATTAATTCTAAATTAATTCGTTCGCCCGAATTAAAATCTAATTTTAATTACGCGTCGAAATCCAATTTCGCATAATATATCGAATATATTATTTTATCGATTAATTCCAAATTAATCGTTCTCTCTCTTTAATTAATATTTTATCCCAGATAAAATATCTCCGCAATTAATCCCAGATTAATTTTCTCTCTCTTCTAATTAATCCCGGATGAATTAAAGTGCGAGTCATACATCATCGGTGAATCTTCGGGAAGTGACCCATGAGATCCCCGGATATGTTGGCAGTAAATACAGTCGTTGGACTATCCGAACACGTAAGTACCTCGTACTACGTTTGTACCGATTTACAAGACAAGGTTGGCTTCTAGCAAAATGTCATGCCTACCCAATTCTCCTGAAATATCCTTATAGGAATATTATATCTATATCAAGCGTAGTATACCGAAGTATTGCGTATTTCTGTCCAGTATCGGATGTTCAAGTGCTAAGCCTGGGGCTGGAATTGTGTCTGCCCCGTACGAAGCACATATCGGATGTCTGGTAACTAGTCTATATAATAATCGATATATTCATGACCTTGTCATAATATCCCGATAGCTCGAGCATTTAAAAGAACAAGTTCCGTATCCTACGTGACCATCATCTCCATATGACTGGAGTGATATTTCCGTCTTGACATCACACCCAACACACTACGATTCTCAATATACCCAGATTGGTGTACTCAGAACCGGTTAAAGCCCTGGACGACCTCAACTAAAGTATATTGATTATCGTATGTATTAGCGGTGCAAGTCTCAAGTTAAGACCAAATACACCTACCCTGATTGCAGACTCACATAGACACAAAGTCATACTACCAATGGGATTCTGCGGGGGGTCTATCCAGAGCGAAGCTGTTTCCCGTACCATCGGTGAAACACAACCTCCTACTACACTTGCATGAGTATCCTATACCCAAATATATGAGAACTATGCCGTTGTGCCCTCACAAACGCGCACAAGTGTAATACTAGTCTTTTACGTATTTATCGATGTCCAATCTCGATTATACTCTGACTAGGGATATTTAATGATTTATCCTTCGTGGACTGATACTGTCTCATATCATTCTCCGTCCAGGAAAAAATCATAGGGACCTCTCATCATTTATATATCTAGGTGATCTAATCACAAATGATAAGAGTGCAATCTCCTTCGTCACATAGTTAATTTGTACAACAACACCATGATCTGTACAAATAGTGACGCTATGGGTCATAATTGTCCAACAATCTCCCACTTGGTCTATAGCCAGTCACTCGAGTCTTTAACACCCACCCGACTATTTACGGTTGGCTCAATTGCTGAGAAATGCTTTCGTCAGCGGATTTGTATGATTATCATCATGATGCGATTTATTTCGATCATCACGTCGCCACGATGTTGATCCGAACGAATCAGATGAATATCGAAGTATATATCTGGATCGTTGATGAGACCATTATTCTTTAGCCTGTGCTGACGCCTAGCTCAGCTGCTAACAGAACTATATCTAATCTAAATAGATTTAATATTGACCCAGATGGCTTCTATTGCTGCCTCAGCTGCTGCAATTAACCCGCATTTGTTGTTTATTTGGTGTAGTATCTTGCTTGGAATTTCCAGCTCACTGTACCGTTCTTCAAACTGTATAGTACTGTTTGCGACTTTTAATCGTCTTTATCGGTTATAGGAAACTTGCTACAGTGATCCCAGTCACTTCAAGTTCTCGTTCTCCATAGACTAAGACAGCATCCTTAGTTTTCTAAGATACTAACGGATGTTCTTAACATCAATCCAGTGACTTTCACTCGGATTGGCCTGTTTGTGAATCCATATGCTCAAAGCGTATAAGACACCAGGTCTCGTACATTTTTCAATGTACGGTTTCTCGAGAGTATTTCGAAAGCCAAGCTTTCACCGATAGTTATTTTATGGAAATATCATTTCCAAGAAATGACATATTATCATTATTTTATAGGACAGCCACTGTCAGTGCGCTCCCACTAACCTTCTTATATATATAAGAATCTTTTCGTTTTGAATTAAATCATAAATCATTATTATTACATCAAAATGATAATTCTAAGAACCTAATGCTTGCTTCAATCCAATCATGGATCGAATAACCCACAAACCTTGTTTGCTAGTTATGGTACGATAAAATCGACAGGATGTTGTAAACATCCTCCAACTGGTTTCCTTTTCAGGAAAGCGATTTTCTCGTTAAGCTGTCATATTTCATTTATGAAACATGCAGCATTAGCAAGCATTATCCAAAAGGATTTACAGTGGCAACAGGTAAAAGGTTGAATCGTAATCAACACAATGTTGATAACGATACCTTTCCGTTAAAAGCCCATCTTTATACGTTGGTATGTTGCCATCCATGTATGTCTTCCTTGAAGACTCATAAAGTACCAATAGGCACAATGCCTTGTGGTACATTAACTAGTATCCAAACTGGTTAATATACATGGAATCCATTTCGGACTATATGGCACTTTGCCATAATATGGAGTCGATACCTTGTATCACTTCCTTATACGTAGTCAGTTGGTATCCCTCAATAAGATGGACATCTTTATGAGGTGAGATCAGAAACCCATAACCTGGTTGTTTTCTGACTCTCTCCGACTTACGCGGTCCTTGTGCATTCGAAGATTAATAGTAACAGTTTCATCCTTGATGAACTATTTGTGTTCCATTAAGATTCGGTGCCTTGAACAGTATTACTCCGATTTTCATCGAGTTTTACTATCCTCCCACGTACCACTGCATATCGGTGTTCCTCTCAGGAAAACCGCATGGTGAGCAACAATCTAATTGTTCTCATTTGAGATGTATAAGTACTATACTTATTGTTTCCCCTAGGATAACCTACATTTGGCACTTATCCAATTTGGGTTCAAGTTTGGTATCATCCAAACGTATGCCTAGCATCCCAAATCTTCAGGAGTGAGAAACCTAGTTTTTTTCCTGTTCATATCTAATATGTTATCTGTCAAACAGATATTTATGGAACCTTATTCAAAATAAGTTCTGCACTGTTTATGCTTATCCGTTGAAGGAAATGCCAGCTCAGAGCGATTCGTGATTAACCTTATCATGTTTAACAAAATTCGGTTAATCCTATTCGGACACACCGTCAAACTGACGTGTTCCTGGAGGAGTCCTCATTTGAAAGAATACTTTACTCTTTCAAATATATGAGAAACTTATTGCTTAAGTATTTTCCATTACGGTCTTACCGCGACGGTATAATACTTTAGCCGATCTGTTTGTCTATTTCGTGTCGAAACTTAAAAGTTTCCGAATTTTGTTTCAAAAGAAACAAATAACCATAATGTGATGCCACATCCGTAAAGGTCACGAAATATTCATATCCATATCTAGCCTAGTTAGACATGGGCCCACTAGCTTCACTATGAACTAGGGCTAACAGATCAGTGGCACTTACACTTTTACCAAGTAAATGTGTTTTACGCACTTTGCCCAATAAACTAGATTCGTAGACTTTGTTTGATTGAAATCAAATTAGTCTTGGTACCCGCTCTTCAAAAGTGCGGATATACGATTCTTGTTTTATAGTGTCCCTAACAACTATGCCACAATTAAGTTTCTTAACTGATCAAATCAGTTTGAGCTATTTATTTGAGATATTATTTATATTCAAAATATAAATTCTGTTATTCACATCTAATGTGTTTATCTCAATATCATCGTTATATAATGAAACACTTTAGTGTTTTAGAATATAAAGGTACACCCGCAGCGGGTTATACGCGATATGAAGATAATGTTTCTAGTCAAACTAGTTACATTATAACAGTTTCCAAATTTAGGTACACACCCGAGGGTAGTTCCTAAATTTGGCTATCTACGGTTAAAACAGCGACTTTCGTCCCGTTTCCAATTCGCAGATAATTCTCAATCGAAGTTAGTATCATGTTCAAAACAGATTCTGAACATCAGTATATTTATTTTATGTACCACACTAAGTATCTAAAATCTAATTTTAATACTTGCTGTTGAACATAATTATGACAATCATTTTTGAAGTCAAAGCCTTGCTCGTCTTCAATTCCTTCTTGGGATATGTCCTTTTATCTTCCTAGAATATAATAATGATTTTGCCTTTGTCATTTTCAATATTTCGGTCGCCTTTGGCCAAGCCTCGGGTGTCTAGAATATCGAAGTAAGGTGCGCCTTGCGCTACTTGTCTAATTGCAAATTTTGACTTTGTCTCCTTGAGAATAGTCATTAATTCTCCAAGAATTATTTATTGCAATTTTAAAAGTACTTCTAAGATCTAATCTTGAATATCCTTCAATTTCAATATCATACTTTAAGAATCTAATCCTTAGTTCTGATAAAGAAATTAAGGAGTCTATCTGACAAGTATTATGGATTAAGCACTAAAGTTATCATTACATGAATATTCCAAATATCATGTTCCACTTATTTGCTTAACTCCAGGCTTAGGCTTAATATATTATTTTATCAAATAAAATAACTTATTATTTTTCCAGGACCATCCTGAAATTTATTCCCAATTTGAAAATTAAAGTCGTTTAAATACATTTTCACCAAGGATTATGTCTTAAACACTAATCTTTCATTTTTATATCTTGATTCTAATAGTCCAACTATTTAATCAACGATTTGTGGTACTATTTATTATAATGATTATAATAGTCCAACTATATAATCAAATATAATCTAAATTAATTAACCTCAATTACATTGATTACTATAATCCAATTATAAAATTAACTGTAAACTGAAATTAATTAATTCAAATATATTGATTAATATAATCCAATTATATATAATCAACTATAATACAGTCCAACTGTTAATTAAAACAACAATTTAAATATTAGTCCAATTAACATTTAATCTAACGACGAAATAATTTGAATGAGCGCGTACGGCGAGTAATTGAACGAATATTGCAAATTCAATTCTTGCCTCCCACTATTTTTCGGCGAGCCTCTAACCCTCTGTCGAGTACTCGGGAAACCGCGTTTCCTAGTGGGCTAGGATCCCGTTAAATATCACACAATCTTGACTTTGGCCAACAAATTGTATGATAATTAACTAGGTAGATCTCTAAGATCAATTGGATCCAATCCAATTCCTAGATCCGGTAGGGGGATATCCAAATCCGAAACATATATCTTATATATGCCAATACATCCAATGTATTACCTAACCTTTTTCCTCTGAATCAACTAAGCCTTGGCTTTGGCACAACAAACTTAGTGATCCCAGTCAAGCGCGACCCATTGACCATGGAAAGCTTCGTAATCAATGTCGATGGACAAGAAATGGTCTTGAGTTTGGCAAACAAACCTCAACTTGGACATGACACCAATATGGAACAAAACTCTCGTGATTCAAACACATCTTCGACGGATAAAGGGCTTGACTTTGGCCAACAACCCAATGCCAGTCTCGGATCTTGAGTAAGAATCACTCAATGGAAGGAAAGACGCTTAATATTGAGCGAGGGTTTTTCGCGTGCAAATTGCCAACCAATTTATTATCTTTGTTAAGGTATCATCATCATATACCCTTAAACATGCATTCTAAACACATAATAAAGCACATATGAAATAAAATAATAATGATATGCGGATGGATATTTTACATTGATCCTAGATCAAATCTCTATCTTTCTCTCTCCAGCTAGCACTTGTATTACTTCTACCCGTTACACTACACTTCTAAAGAAACCTCATTTACATTGAAGGGAATAGGTGAGAAGAGAAATACAATGAGAATAGAGGTGATAAGGCTGGACATGCAGGTCCAATTAATAAATCAAATTTATTACAATTTCCAAAATTGTCTCACCCGACTAATATCCATCTGATATACATTATTCATGCATCGCAACCATGTATTCATACAAGCATGTTATCAATCAATCTAATCCAATTAATTAATCTGATAATTAGTGATCATCCAATGTTCAAACAACGATTTGATTTTTGCTCGAGTCAAACTCGTTTTGCGAATAAGTACTCAAAGTACAAATTCTTGAATTAAATTAAACTACAACATTAAATCCAATTTAATATGCATTTAATTCTAATTCACTATTTAATTCCAAATTAAATATTACACTTTTATTAATGAACCTTACGACTTAAATTCCAAATTTAATCGTAACGGGTCTCTAAGCCCGATTTAACATATAATGTTTATTTAATTAAAGTCCAATGAGCTTTTAATTAATTTCTATAAGCCGTGGAATTTTGGTCAACTCGGGTCAAACCGATAACCAAGGTCCAATCCGGGAGTTACCCCATAAGCCTTTAAATTAATTTTGGCCCATTAGGCCCAATTAAATAATTAAGGTCCATTAAGTCATAATTGGACTTTTTGGATGCGGTTTTGGGCCCAATTGGATCCAACCAAATTGGCCTAAACCTAACTTGGTACAACCAAGCCCAAAAGCCCAATTACAACCTATTAAGGCCCTATTTCCAAAATAAGCCCAAATTAATTAACTTATAAAATTCCAAATTCCATAATTAATTAACCTAAGTGTAATACACAATTAATCATCCAATTAACATTCTTAAAACATCAATTAGCCTAATTAATCATGCACTTTAATAACAAATAGTGTCCAACACAATTTCATCAAAATCAAACCCAATATATGCTACTTTATTCTCGGCCATTAGGGGTTTTTCCAATCCGATTCGGTTTCAATCCAATTGAATCCACAATCATCATATCACATATCAATTCAACTCATCCAATGAATCAAAATCAAAAAACACAATGAATTTCAAATGTTCAAAGTTTTCGGCCAAGCCACTTTAAAAGGGAAAAATTGTTCCAAATCAAAATTCAATCCAATTGAACTTCAAAACAACATTACCCACTTGTTTTAAGTCATCCAATGATCAAACAAACAAAATCACCAAGAAATTTAGGGTTCTTCATTTTCGGCCTACTCTAAATATTTGGGGAAAAATGGATCCAATCCAATTTCATGAAATTGAACATACACAACTTCAATTCATCAATATACAAGCATACTTAATCAATCAATTCAACCAAATCATGCTTCAATTGATTTTACCCAATTTTAACCCTAACTTTTTTCATGCTTGACCAAAGCTCAAGATACCATTGTTTTAAGTTCTTATAAGGTCCCAAGAATCATCAAAATCAAGCACAAAAATGCATGAATACTTCAAGGAATAAGGCGGAATACATACTCACATTGAATGGTTTGATGCTAGGAAGAACAATACCCATTTTCCTCCTCCATGAAGCTCGGTTTTTGACTCATGTGAACTGCTGGACTGCACGGTGGGGGGGCTGTTTTGGCTCCTCCAAAATCGGCCATGGGAGACCTCCATTGAAGCTCCAAGCTTCAAGCTCCAAAATCAAATCCGAGCTCATAAATTCGTTTCCCTATCACCATAATATAACCCAAGGTGTGCTAGCACAACTTCATCTTCCTTGCTTCTCCTTTTGATTCGGTCATACCAGAAATTTTGAGGAGAAAAATGGTTCAAAACCGTGAGAAGAGAAGAAAGAAAAGAGAGGGAAGAAGAATGCGTAAAAGGGAGAGAGAGAAAGAGATAAAAGAAAATAAAATTGTAATAGGTTTTTATATTTTCAAAAAATAATAAAACCATTTACCATTTTACAATTTTCAATTACCAAAAAGTCAAAAAGCAAAAGCCCATTAATGCCTTTTCAACAACCACATCAATCACTCAATCTAGTGACAACTTGTCACATCACTCAAAGTGACATTTGATTTGACGCTTGATGTGACTAAACATTTGACGCATGATTTGACTTGCGTGCCGCACTTGAATTAGAAATGCGAATGCGCTCGCAAATAATCCCGGGCTCGGGTTCGCTAATTCTAAATTAATGAATTTTTCGTCGCGTCGTAATTAAACGATTACGCCTAGCGAAATCACTATTCACATCGCTAACGAATTAATTCTAAATTAATTCGTTCGCCCGAATTAAAATCTAATTTTAATTACGCGTCGAAATCCAATTTCACATAATATATCGAATATACTATTTTATCGATTAATTCCAAATTAATCGTTCTCTCTCTTTAATTAATATTTTATCCCAGATAAAATATCTCCGCAATTAATCCCAGATTAATTTTCTCTCTCTTCTAATTAATCCCAGATTAATTAAAGTGCGAGTCATACATCATCAGTGAATCTTCGGGAAGCGACCCATGAGATCCCCGGATATGTTGGCAGTAAATACGGTCGTCAGACTATCTGAACACGTAAGTACCTCGTACGACGTTTGTACCGATTTACAAGACAAGGTTGGCTTCTAGCAAAGCGCCATGCCTACCCAATTCTCCGGAAATATCCTTAAAGGAATATTAGATCTATATCAAGCGTAGTATACCGAAGTATTGCGTATTTCTATCCAGTATCGGATGTTCACGTGCTAGGCCTGGGGCTGGAATTGTGTCTGCCCCGTACGAAGCACATATCAGATGTCTGGTAACTAGTCTCTATAATCGGATATTCATGACCTTGTCATAATATCCCGATAGCTCGAGCATTTAAAAGAACAAGTTTCGTATCCTACGTGACCATCATCTCCATATGACTGGAGTGATACTTCCGTCTTGACATCACACCCAACACACTACGATTCTCAATATACCCAGCATTGGCGTACTCAGAACCGGTTAAAGCCCTGGACGACCTCAACTAAAGTATATTGATTGTCATATGTATTAGCGGTGCAAGTCTCAAGTTAAGACCAAATAGACACAAAGTCATACTACCAATGGGATTCTGCGGGGGGTCTATCCAGAGCGAAGCTGTTTCCCGTACCATCGGTGAAACACAACCTCCTACTACACTTGCATGAGTATCCTATACCCAAATATATGAGAACTATACCGTTGTGCCCTGACAAACGCGCACAAGTATAATACTAGTCTTTTACGTATTTATCGATGTCCAATCTCGATAATACTCTGACTAGGGATATTTAATGATTTATCCTTCGTGGACTGATACTGTCTCATATCATTCTCCGTCCAGGAACAAACCATAGGGACCTCTCATCATTTATATATCTAGGTGATCTAATCACAAATGATAAGAGTGCAATCTCCTTTGTCACATAGTTAATTTGTACAAAAACACCATGATCTGTACAAATAGTGACGCTGTGGGTCATAATTTTCCAACAATCCAATGATCAAAAACATAAAATACCATGACTTTAGGGCAAGTATACCATTCGGCCAAGCCAAGAATATTGGGGAAAAATTATCCAATTCGATTTTTATCAAATTGAAAATGCATAACACCATGTTATCATAATTTAAGCATACTCAAACAATCAATTTCACTCAAACATGCTCAAATCAATTTTGCCCAAATTTTACCCTAATCAAGTTTCATGCTCAGAATGGCTCAAGATACCATTGTTGGGTTTCTATTAAGTCCCACATATCAATTCAAGCAATGAAACATATATGTGAATACTCGTAAAAGCATGGCGGAATCATACTTACAACGATCGGCTTTTGCGACACGAGGAACATCAAAATCTTCAAGCTTTTCCTTCCTTGAAGTTTCGGCTTTGGGCTAATTTTTCTGCTCCAAATTCGGTCCAAGCTCCAAGCTTTCGAATGGTGATTCCAAGCTCACAATTCGGTTTCCCTATCACCTTCGCAAGACTCCGGAAGTGTGCTAGCACTTGGTGATTTTTGCCACAAAAATCCCCATGTTTCTTCTTGCAAATTCTCGGCATTTGCAGTAAACGAGAAGAAGAAAATAACCCTTTGGGCGTGAGGGAGAGAGAGAGAAGAAAGAAAAATGTGTTGTGTATTAGTTAATTGATTTCCAAAAATCAATTAAACATATACCATTTTTCATTTTCAGAAAGTCAAAGGCAAAAAATAATTAATGCCTTCCAACTACCACCATCAATCAATAGTGACATCTTGTCAATCACTCAAAATGACTAGACATCACATCAATCAAAGTGACTAATGATTTGACGCTTAATGTGAATTGTGGGCAGCACTTTAATTCAAAATGCGAGTGCGCCCGCAAACACTCCCGGGCTCGGGTTCGCTAATTCCAAATTAACGAATTTTCCGTTGCGACGTAATTAAATAATTATGCCTAGCAAAATTACTATTCACGTCGCTAACGAATTAATTCTAAATTAACTCGTTTGCCCGAATTAAAATCTAATTTTAATTTCGCGTCGAAATCCAATTTCGTATAATATATCGAATATATTATTTTATCGATTAATTCCAAATTAATCGTTTTCTCTCTTAATTAATATTTTATCCCATATAAAATATCTCCGTAATTAATTCCAGATTAATTTTCTCTCTCATCTAATTAATCCCAGATTAATAAAGTGCAAGTCATACGTCATCGGTGAATCTTCGGGAAGCGACCCATGAGATCCCCGGATATGTTGGCGATAAATCCGGTCGTCGAACTATCCGAACACGTACGTACCTAGTACTACGTTTTTACCGATTTACAAGACATGGTTGGCTTCTAGGAAAGCATCATGCCTACCCAATTCTCCCGAAATATTCTTACTGGAATATGTGATCTATATCAGGCGTAATATACGTAGTATTGCGTATTTCGATCCAGTATCAGAAGTCACGTGCAAGGCCTGGGGTTGGAAATGTGTATGCCTCATACAAAGCACATATCGGATCTCTGGTAACTAGTCTCTATAATTGGAAAAACATGACCTAGTGATAATATCCCGATAGATGCAGCATATAAGAGAACCAGTTCCGTATCCTACGTGATCATCATCTCCACTATGACTGGAGTGATACTTCCATCTCGACATCACACCTAATACACTACGATTCTCAACATACCCAGAAGAGGCGTACACGGAACCTGTTAAAGCCCTGAACGACCAAAACCAAAGTATATTGATTGTCCCAAGTATTAGCGGTGCAAGTCTCAGGTTAAGACCAAATACACCTACCTTGATTCGGAATTCCATAGACACATAGCCATACTACCAATGGAATTCCGAGGGGTCTATCCAGAGTGAAGCTGTTTCTGTACCATCGGTAAACACAACCTCCTATTACACTTGCATGAGTATCCTATACCTAAATATATGAGAACTATGTCGTTATGCTCCCACAACGCGCACAAGTGTAATACTAGTCTATTCCGCATTATTGATGTCCAATCTTGATAATACTACGACTAGGGATATTTAATGATTAAACCTTCATGGATTGATACTGTCTCATATCTTATCAATCCGGAACAAATCATATGGACCTTCTATCATTTATACATCTTGGTAATATAATTACAAATGATAAAAGGGCAATTTCCTTTGTCACATAGTTAATTTGTAAAACAACACCATGATCTGTACAAATAGTGATGCTATGGGTCATAACTGTCCAACAGATACATCCTCTCGAATCAAGTAAGTTTTCTACTGGACCTCCTTCTTTTCAATTACTGAAACTTTTCGTTATCATTTTCTGCTTGCGAAAGTTCATGTATTTGTGCTTGCTTGTTCTTATTGCTTTTTATCATGTTATTTGCCTCTGTTCTGTGTTGCCAATGCGTGTTTCGGGTTTTTTGGGTGGTGTAAGGTGCTTGTATTTCTTAATCGAATGATGGATTGTGGATTGGGGTGTTTGGTTTTCGAGTTTTCTGTGTTTATTGTTTGTTGTGTGTTTAGTTTGATGTTTGAGGAAGAGACTTACTGTTTGTGGCCTTTGCTATGACGTTTAGAGACTTTAGTCCTAGGTTCCCGGAAGTTATAATAGCCTTTGAGTTTGTGGTGCCCCAAACTGATTACTAACTGCCCTTCTCGGACCCTGCCACTGCTAGGAATGTCTGACGTCGAATCATCCTCAGGCCGGCCCCCTAGCTTCCAACCTCCTTATCCTAAAGAAACTTCCTCCAGCTCGGGGGTGGCCAGCTTAGAGGATTTAGAAACTACTCCAACCCCCTATCAGGAAGAAAAAGACACTTACCATCACCGAATTCCCCGGAAAGATCCTGAACCGGGTGAATTAGACTGGTCCTCCCTGGACATGGACCGTCCTTGAACCATTACGGAAGACGCTCTGAGCATACTCTGCCTCCAATATGAGATCCCCATAGACATATCACTTGAGGTCTCGGGCCTTGCCGAATTCGCAAGTCGACCCGAGTCCGGCTCTGTGGCCCTTCTCCCTTCCTTCTTCGAGTCTGCGGCTGCCTATCCAGTCTTATTTTGCAATGATGCTTGGCATGATGGAAGTTGCCCATTGTCAACTGAATCTGAATAGTTGGCGAATACTGGCCGATCTTCATGTGATATGGCACCGGGCGGGCCTTAGAGAGCCGACCTTTGTGGAGCTGCAAAGACTATATAAGTTGAAGGCCAACCCGAAATCCCACCACGGTTGGTACTACCTCTCCTCTTACGCCGACGTCCCCGCATTTATTACCGAGCTCCCCCAAACTAACAAGAACTTCAAAGACCTCTGGATCTGGGCCACGGGTGACTGGGGACGGTCTCGATCAACAGATTCCAAAGAGGTAGATGTCCCAGATGTCTTCTCAACAGGAGGTGAGGTCCTGAGCCCTTAGTGTTTTCGCAACTTTCATGAAAAAATACTAACTTCCCAAACCTTTTCAGCCTGCTGGAGGGATCCTCCCAAAGTTAGTCATGAGATCCGGACCAGGATTAAAAAGGCCCGGAATTTTGCTTGCCCTTGGAGGAAAATCGTCAACGATGCTACCTTTATAGAGTCAAGCCTTATCCGGAACGTACCCCCTCAAGCTCTAGGTCGATTAGGTAGCTACCATCTAACCTTCTGACAAATCCCTTGTGGTCAGCTCAAACATGAATGAAGCTACGCGTACTTAGAAACTGACCATGCTCTATGCCTTGTATTCTACAAGAATGATGAAGCCATCCAAATACCTAGGGTGGATCGAGGGTCTGACCAAGAGGACCGGTCAGGGTGAATCTGGAGGTTCTCGGCGACGACTAACCACTCCGATTCCTCATGAGGCTAAGAGAAAAGCCAAACTACTTGCTCATCCGGTGGCACCTCCTCCCCCTACTCTCACAGAGGCGGCACCGAGCCCATCGGTCCTGTTAGGGTTGGTGTTCAGAGTGCTAATCCGGATCGTATTTATGTCTGATTCATAAATACGAGCAATTCTATTTTCTGTAATATTACTAATTTAATGGTAGCACTCTTGTCTTTTATACACTTATTCGATCTAATTACGATTAGATATCTGATTACAATTAGATCGAAACTCAATCTGGTTCAGTGATACGTGTATATTAGACAAAGACCATAGGATCTACGATATAGTGCACAGTTACAACGTAGTTTGTAATTGACATTGGGAAACACACTATTAGATGTATATCCTTAAATAAAGTTCCTGGTCAAGATTTACTAACACGGGTCGATTAGTAAAATCCGCTGAGACCAGTACATGTCGTATATCGTGACTTGGTCCGATGGTTATCCCAGTGAACCATGAGTATCGGGAGACTCATATAAACATGTAGGTGTTTATTTGATAAGACATTGAACGACTCACTGAAGGTTTCCTAATAGATGGTACACCAATGTCAATAGGAACCTTCTCGAATTGAGCGAGCATAGTGGTCCTCCGACTTGAATACCACAGTGGGATATATGAGTTATCCTCCAAAATTCGATGACAGTCACGTCAACAATCTATTCATGATCAGACCTCCGCCTGTTCGTTGGGTGTGGACTGATGCTCATGATATCCAGTGTGTATCAAGATAGGATCCGTCACTCCTATGTACATGACATAAGCATCCTGACGTGTTAACGATCTAGTAAATCCATGGCCGTGGTATAACTTCGAAAATCAGTTCCGAGTGTTATTTAGATATCGTAAATTGAAAGTCGACTGTATTATACCGAACGGATTTGACGTTTTCATCCATATCCCATGTATAATACGGATAACCTATAACGGAGGAATTATACGTATGTAATGACCTCGGCTTGCATAGTTTAGCGAGATTATTCGTGGTCATCATAATCCATGAGTGGGTGGATTATGGACACATAATTGGATTTCGTGACGGATAAACCTAAACTTAGAGAGTCCTACAATATGAAGTGTACTCGTTGAGCACTTGGGACTTGGGCAACTCGATATGAATAATATAGATTATTCATTATACTTCATCGGATTAAATGAGTTAATTCAGATCGTTTAATCGGTTAAACGATAACACATGCATTAATGGATTTTTTCCGATAATAATTATTGTGTATTTGTATTTGATACATAATACGATTAGATACACATTAATTGTTCGTCAAATGAGATTTTGACACATGCCATAAATATATGTATTTATTATTTATTGTAAATAAAAATACATATATAATAAGAATTGCATTAATTAATTATTTGGATATTTAATTGTTAAATATTTGAATTATTAATTAATAAACTTTTTCCATAAATGTTATGGAATTTTTCCAATTATTATTGGTCAACATGGCATGAATTAAATTAGACTTTATGTGTGCAATTTTGATTGGATATCATAAAGTTTAATTCTTTTAATATGATTAAAATTGAAAAAGACCAAATTGCCCCTTTTTACCCACAAAGTCCGTCACAAGTATTAAATAAAGAAAATTATTTTTCTTTCTCACTTTATCAAACACCATGGCCGAGAGTCTTAAAAAGAAATGGGTTTCATTGTTCCTTGATGATTCAAGTTAAAAACAAAGGAAAAATTCAAGAAAAAGGCTTGGAATCAAGAGATTAAAAGGTAATCTTCTACAACCCAAGCTTGAAAATTTGTTTCTTATTTTCTTGAATTCTTGGAATAGTTCTAGGGTTCTTTTTTTGTGGAAAATTGGGGCTTTTGGTTATGGATGATGAAATTGAAGTAATTATTGTAATTAGTTTCCAATTAATCAATTGTTGATGAGTTGCTATTCTAGAGTGTTATGACCACTCTTATGTCACCTATAATTATTCTTGGGTTGTTCATAGGTGGTGACTTTAGATGGTGTCTTGATTAATTAGATTAATCTTGAATTTTTGGATTTAAAGCATGAAAAATAGGTATTTGTGTTCTGGATAAGATCTGGAAAATTCAGTGCATATGTTGATGTATTTGATGTTATATTAATGTAATGAATGTATTTTGGGAGTTGGAACAATTTCCGGAAAGTGTTTCCGAGTTGAAATAAGCGAAAATGGCCAAAAACGGTGTTACCAGGTGGATTTTGAGCCAACCGGGTGACAGCTATCCAAACAGTGAATTCGTCACTGTTTGGGCAGCCCATGAACTTCCTTGACACTATTGGGGCTGACCTGGGCAGTCCCCATAAGTGTCGGGTGGTCGGTTCGGTAAAAAACGCGTTTTGCATCATTTTGCAGAAAAACATTTTTCGTAAACGTTTCGCGACATTTCAACTTTATTTATGTCAATATTTGATATTGAATAAATAGGTTTAGGTGAAATATGAATAAATTATTCTTATTAGATATTGAATAATTTATTCGATAATTTGAAAAGGTTTTAAATTACGATTTCGCCCTAACCGCGCTTCCGCCGCGCCCCATTGCCCAAACCCCAACAAAAATAGTATCAGAGCAGGTCTGATGCTTCATCCAAAATATTATTCATGTTTGATGTTTGATATTTAATCCAATTTTAATGTTCACACATGCATGTAATCTAGATATGTTTCTTTACTTTTCGGTTCTACGTTAACGAAAATGTAACAGAAATTTAATTGTTAAATTGTGTTATATTTTCTAAGGTAGAATTGAATTGTTTAGAAATTGATTTAGATTAAATTTCTGCATTTCTGCATTTGATGTAGAGTATAACTCCTAAGGAAATCCTCGCTTAGAAATAAGAATGTTAAAGTAACGTGTATGGATACATGTTTCTTGGTCCGTCTTGTCAGTACAGTTTATGGGTATCTTTCTATAACTGCATCTGAGATCGTGCCAAAGCTGTGAGGGTGTAGGTTATAGAATTATTATCCATACCGTTATATATTGATACTGGACAAATCCAAGTGAAAGTGGAAATCCTGAATGTGCCAAAGCTGTCAGGACTACATCGATAGCTTGAGTTTGTCATTGACAAGTGTAGCCTTGATATGCCTCCCTGTGAACATGCCAAAGCTTTCACAGCGAGAAACGGTCAGGACCAAAACCAGGAGTCACTGGTGAGTGATTGACAAAAAGTTTCTACTTAATGAATATATGTAGGCGAGTGTTGGACAATTATGACCCATAGCGTCACTATTTGTACAGATCATGGTGTTGTTGTACAAATTAACTATGTGACAAAGAGATTTCACTCTTATCATTTGTGATTAGATCACCTAGATATATAAATGATAGGAGGTCCCTATGATTTGTTCCTGGATTGAGAATGATATGAGACAGTATCATCCACGAAGGATAAATCATTAAATATCCCTAGTCAGAGTATTATCGAGATTGGACATCGATGAATACGTAAAAGACTAGTATTACACTTGTGCACGTTTGAGGGCACAACGACATAGTTCTCATATATTTGGGTATAGGATACTCATGCAAGTGTAATAGGAGGTTGGTGTTTTACCGATGGTACGGGAAACAGCTTCGCTCTGGATAGACCCCATCGGAATTCCATTGGTAGTATGACTATGTGTCTATGGAAATCTGAAATCAGGGTAGGTGTATTTGGTCTTAACCTGAGACTTGCACCGCTAATACTTGCGACAATCAATATACTTTGGTTGCGGTCGTCCAGGGCTTTAACAGGTTCTGTGTACGCAAATGCTTGGTATATTGAGAATCGTAGTGTGTTGGGTGTGATGTCAAGATGGAAATGTCACTCCAGTCATATGGAGTGATGATCGCGTAGGGATACAAAACTGGTTCTCTAAAAAGGTTGCAACCGTCGGGATAATATGACTTGGTCATGATTATGCGATATTAAATAGACTAGTTACTCGTAATCCGATATATGCTTCGTACGGGGCAGACACTGTACCAGCCCCAGGCCTTGCATGTGATCATCCGATACTGGACAGAAATGCAATACTATGTATACTACGCCTGATATAGATCATTTATTCCTGTAAGGATATTTCTGGAGAATTGGGTAGGCATGGCATTTGCTAGAAGCCAACCTTGTCTTGTAAATCGGTATAAACGTAGTACGAGGTACTTACGTGTTCGGATAGTCCGACGACCGAATTTACTGCCAACATATCCGGGGATCTCATGGGTCGCTTCCCAAGATTCACCGATGACGTATGACTCGCACTTTTAATTAATCTGGGATTAATTAAGATGAGAGAGAAAATTAATCGGGATTAATTGCGGAGATATTTTATCTGGGATAAAATATCAATTAAAGAGAGATAACGATTAATTTGGAATTAATCGATAAATTAATATATTCGATATATAAAACGAAATTGCATTTCGACGCGGAATTAAAATTAGATTTTAATTCGGGCGAACGAATTAATTTAGAATTAATTCGTTAGCGACGTGAATAGTGACTTCGCTAGGCGTAATCATTTAATTGCGTCGCAACGGAAAATTCGTTAATTTGGAATTAGCGAACCCGAGCCCGGGATTATTTGCGAGCGCATTCGCATTTCGAATTCGAGTGCGGCACGCAAGTCAAATCAAGCGTCAAATCATTAGTCACATCAAGCGTCAAATCAAATGTCACTTTGAGTGATGTGACAAGTTGTCACTTGATTGAGTGATGTGAGTGATGTGAATTGATGGAGGTTTGTTGTGGCTTTTAATTGTTTGACTTTTAAAGCCAAATTTTTAGTAATCATTTTTTGATTTTTGAAAAAGAATTAAGTGTATTAGATACACAATACACAAAACCAACACCATTCCACTCTCTCTCTCTCTTCTCACACGAAATTGGAGCCAAAAGTTGCTCATTCTCTCACGCCTTTTCTTCTTCTTTTTGCTGGGCAAACCGAAAATGGTGGGAAAATTGGTGATTTTTGTTGCAAAATCAAGAGGCTAGCACACTCCGAGAGACATGCGAAGGTGATAGGGTCTGCCAAAACAGTGAGCGAAATTCAATTTTTGTTCGTCAAAGCTTCGCTCACCGATCGATGTAAGTATTCTGCGCGACTTCTCGATGTATTCACACATGTTCATGCTTGTTTATTGATCCTTGGGACCTTAGCAAACTCCAACAATGGTATCAAGAGCAAGGAAAAGCATGAAAAAGTTTAGGGCTTAAAATTTGGTAAACTTGATTTTGAGCATGATTAATGAAATTGGATGAATTAGTATGCTTAAATGTGTTTGAATTGAGGATTGATTGGATCAATTTGTTGAAATTATGTTTGGAACAAATTTCCCCAATTTTTGGTGTTGGCCGAATTTAATGCCCTATTGTCTTGGTGATTTTTTGATTTTTGATCATTGGATGTGTTGGAAATCATTCGGGATGTTGATTTAATGTCGATTGTGGAATTAATTGGATTGAATTCGAATCGGACATAAAATCCCAAATTGCCGAGAATGATATAGCATGTAATGGGTTTGATTTTTGTTAAATTGTGTTGGACATGATTTAATGATGAAGAGCATGATTAATTAGGCTAATTGATGTTTTAGGAATGTTAATTGGGTATTATTATTGTAATGCACTTTAGGTAATTAAATTGGGAATTTGGAATTTGGCAATTTAATTATATTGGGCCTTAAAATTGGATTTGGGCTTGAAATGTTGTTATTGGGCTTAGTTGTACTAAGTTGGGTTTAGGCAAAATTGGTTGGATCCAATTGGGCCCAAAACCGCATCCATAAAGCCCAAATGCGACTTAATGGACCTTTAAAGTTTAATTGGGCCTAATGGGCCAAATTGATTTCTAGGCTTATGGGGTAACTCCCGGATTGGATTTTGGTTATTCGTTTGACCCGAGTTGACCAAAAGTCCACGCCTTAAGAAATTAATTAAAAGCCCATTGGACTTTAATTAAATTAACGTTGGACGTTAATCGGGCTTTGAGACCCGTAACGATTAAATTTGGAATTTAAGTCGTAAAGGTTCGTTAATAAAGTGTAGTATTTAATTTGGAATTAAATAGCGAATTAGAATTAAATACAAATTGAATTGGATTTAATTGTGTAGTTTAATTTAATTCGAGAATTCGTACTTTGAGTACTTATTCGCAAAACGAGTTTGACTCGAGCAAAATCAAATCGTTGTTTGAACATTGGATGGTCACTAATTATCAGATTAATTAATTTGATTAGATTGATTGATAACATGCTTGTGTGAATACATGGTTGCGATGCATGAATAATGTATATCAGATGGATATTAGATGGGTGGGACAATTTTAGAAATTGTTGTAATAAATTTGATTTATTAATTGGACCTGCGTGTCCAGCCTTATCACCTCTATATTCTTTGTATTCTCTTCTCACCTATTCCCCTCAATGTAAATGAGGTTTCTTTAGAAGTGTAGTGTAACGGGTAGAAGTAAATACATGTGCTAGCGGGAGAGAGATGGAGAGATTTGATCTAGGATCAATGTGTAAAGTATCCATCCGCATATCATTATTATTTTATCATATGCGCTTTATTATGTGTTTAGAATGCATGTTTAAGGGTGTATGATGATGAGACCTTAACAAAGATAATAAATTGGTTGCCAATTTGCACTCGAAAAACCCGCAAAATATTAAGCGTTTTTCCTTCCATTGAGTGATTCTCACTCAAGATCCGAGACTGGCATTGGCTTGTTGGCCAAAGTCAAGGCCTTTGTCCGTCGAGGATGTGTTTGAATCACGAGAGCTTTGTTCCATATCGGTGTCTTGTCCAAGTTGTGGTTTGTTGGCCAAAGTCAAGACCACTTCTTGTCCATCGACATTGATTACGAAGCTTTCCATGGTCAATGGGTCGCGCTTAACTGGGATCACTAAGTTTGTTGTGCCAAAGCCAAGGCTTAGTTGATTCAGAGGAAAAAGGTTAGGTAATACATTGGATGTATTGGCATATATAGATATATGTTTCGGACTTGGATGTCCCCCTACCGGATCTAGGAATTGGATTGGATCCAATCGATCAGAGATCTACCTAGTTAATTATCATACAATTTGTTGGCCAAAGTCAAGATTGTGTGATATTTAACGGGATCCTAGCCCACTAGGAAACACGGTTCCCGAGTACTCGACAGAGGGTTAGAGGCTCGCCGAAAAATAGTGGGAGGCAAGAATTGAATTTGCAATATTCGTTTAATTACTTGCCATACGCGCTCAAACAAATATCATTCGTCAAATAAATTAAATGTTAGTTGGACTAATATTTAAATGTTTTTTTAATAAATAGTTGGACTATATTCAAACTATTCATTTATAGTTGATTTTATAATTGGATTATAGTAATCAATATAATTGATTTTAATCTATTAAATTATAGTTGATTAAATAGTTGGACTATTGTAATCATTATAATAAATAGTACCTAAATCGTTGATTAAATAGTTGGACTATTAGAATCAAGATATAATTGAAAGATTGACATTTAAAACATAATCCTAGGGAAAATGTATTTAAATGGTTTAATTTTCAAATTGGGAATAATTTCAGTCAGGATGGTCCTGGAAAATAATAAGTTACTTTATTTGATAAAATAACATATTAGCCTAAGCCCGGAGTTAAGCAAATAGTAGAGCATAATCTTTGGAAGATTATGTGATGATAACTTTAGTGCTTAATCCATTAAGCTTGTCGCAGTAGACTCCTTAATTTCTGAATCAGAACTAAGGATTAGATCCTTAAAGTATGATAATGAAATTGAAGGATCTTCATAAATCTATACTTAGATTTTAGAAGTACTAAATTGCAATAATAACTCTTGGAGAGTTAATGACTATTCTCAAGGAGATAAAGTCAAATTTGCAATAGGCAAGTAGCGCAAGGCGCACCTTACTTCGATATTCTAGAAACCCGAGGCTTGGCCAAAGGCTTCTGGAGTGTTGAAAAGGGCAAAGGCAAAATCATTATAATCTTCTGGGAAGATAAATGACATATCCCAAAATGTCTGCCTAAATGTGGCAAACGGGATCGCGGAAGCGTGACTGCCGTTTGGACAAAGCAGACATGAAGGAATTGAAGACGAGCAAGGCTCTGACTTCAAATATGTTTGTCATATTATGTTCACTACTAGTATTAAAATTGGATTTTAAATACTTAGTGTGATACATAAATATATATTGATGTTCAGAATCTGTTTTGAACAGGATACTGACTTCATAGAGATTTATCTGCGAATTGAAACGGGACGAAAGTCGTTGTTTTAACCGTAGATACCTAAGTTTAGGAACTACCTTCGGGTGTGTACCTAAATTAGGAAACTGTTATAATGTAACTAGTTTGACTAGAAATTATCTCTATATCAGTGTTTAACCCGTTGCGGGTGAACCTTTATATTCTAGAACACTAAAGTGTTTTATTATATAAAGATGATATTGAGATAAACACATTAGATGTGAATAACAGCATTTATATTTTGAATATAAATAAATCTCAAACATATAAAATGACAAACAATAGCTCAAACTGATTTGATCAGAGAAACTAATGTGGCATTGTTGTCTGGGACACAACAAACAAGAATCGTATATCCACACTTTTGAAGAGTGGGTACTCGGACTGATTTGATTCCAATCAAATAAAGTCTACGAATCTAGTTTATTGGGCAAAGTGCCTAAAACACTATTTACTTGGTAAAAGTGTAAATGCCACTGATCTGTTAGCCCTAGTTCATAGTGAAGCAAGTGGGCCCATGTCTAGCTAGGCTAGAGGTGGATATGAATATTTCGTGACCTTTACGGATGTGGCATCGCGTTATGGTTATGTGTTTCTTTTGAAACACAAATCGGAAACTTTTAAGTTTCGACACGAAATAGACAAACAGATCGGCTAAAGTATTATACCGTCACGGTAAGACCGTAATGGAAAATACTTAAGCAATAAGTTTCTAATATACTTGAAAGAGTATAGTATTCTTTCAAATGAGGACTCCTCCCGGAACACGTCAGTTTGACGGTGTGTCCGAACAGAGTAACCGAATTTTGTTGGACATGATAAGGTTAATCATGAGTCGCTCTGAGCTACCATTTCCTTCAACGGATAAGCTTAAACAGTGCAGAACTTATTTGAATAAGGTTCCATAAAATCTGTTTGACAGATTTCATATTAGATATGAACAGGAAAGAAACCAGGTTTCTCATTCCTGAATTTGGGTATGCTAGGCATATGTTTGGATGATACCAAACTAAAACCCAATTGGATAAGTGCCAATTGTAGGTTATCCTAGGGATACCATAAGTAGTACTTATACAACTCACAAGAGAACAATTAGATTGTTGCTCACCATGCGGTTTTCCTAAGAGGAATACCGATATGCAGTGGTAAGTGGGAGGATAGTAAAACTCGATGAAAATCGGAGTAATACTATTCCAGGCACCGATTCCTAATGGAACACAAATAGTTCATCAAGGATGAAACTATACCAGTAATCTTCGAATACACAAGAACCGCGTATGTCGGAGAGAGTCAGAAAACAACCTGGGGTATGGGTTTCTGATCTCACCTCATAAAGATGTCTATCTTATTGAGGTATACCAACTGACTACGTATGAGGAAGTGATACAAGGTATCGACTCCCTATTATGACAAAGTGTCATGAATCCGAAATGGATTCCATGTATATCAACTAAGTTTGGATACTAGTTGATGTACCGCAAGGCATTGTGCCTATTGGTACTATATAAGTCTTCAAGGAAGACATACATGGATGGCAACATACCAACGTATAAAGCTAGGCTTTTAGCGGAAAGGTATCGTTATCAACATTGTGTTGATTACGATTCAACCTTTTACCTGTTGCCACGGTAAATCCATTTGGATAATGCTTGCTAAAGCTGCATGTTTCATTTATGAAATATGACAGCTTAACGGGAAAATCGCTTTCCTGAAAAGGAAACCTTTTGGAGGATGTTTACAACATCCTGTCGGTTTTGTCGTACCATAACTAGCAAACAAGGTTTGCAGGTTATTCGATCCATGTTTGGATTGAAGCAAGCATAGGTTCTTGGAATTATCGTTTTGATGTAATCATAATAGTTTATGATTTAATTCAAAACGAAATGATTCTTGTGTATATAAGAGGTTAGTGGGAGCGCACTGACAGTGGCTGTCCTATAAATAATGATAATGTGTCATTTCTTGGAAATGATATTCCCATATAACAATCGGTGAAAGCTTGGCTTTCGAGAAAACTCTCCGAGGAAATCGTACATTGAAAATGTACGCGACCTGGTGTCTCATACGCTTTGAGCATATGGATTCACAAACAGGCCAATCCAAGTGATAGTCACTGGATTGATGTTAAGAACATCCGTTAGTATCTTAGAGAACTAAGGATGCTGTCTTAATCTATGGAGAATGAGAACTTGAAGTGACTGGGATCACTGTAGAAAGTTTCCTAAACCGATAAGACGACTTAAGTCGCAAACGGTACTATACAGTTTGAATAACGGAACAGTGAGCTGGAAATCTTCCAAGAAAGATACTGTTACCGAATAAACAACAAATGCGGGTTAATTGCTGCAGTTGAGGCGGTAATAGAAGCCTTCTGGGTCGATAACAAATCTAATTAGATTAGATATAGTTCTGTTAGCTGCTGAGCTAGACGTCAGTACAGGCTAAAGAATTAATGGTCTCATCAACGATCCAGATACATACTTTGATATTCATCTGATTCGTTCGGATCATACATCGTGGCAATGTGATGATCGAATAAATCGCATCAGACGATAATCATGCAAATCCGCTGACGAAAGCCTTTTCTCAGCAGTTTGAGCCAACCGTACATAGTTCGGGTGTAAGACACTCGAGTGACTGGCTATAGGCCAAGTGGGAGATTGTTGGACAATTATGACCCATAGCGTCACTATTTGTACAGATCATGGTGTTGTTGTACAAATTAACTATGTGACAAAGGAGATTGCACTCTTATCATTTGTGATTAGATCACCTAGATATATAAATGATAGGAGGTCCCTGTGATTTGTTCCTGGATTGAGAATGATATGAGACAGTATCAATCCACGAAGGATAAATCATTAAATATCCCTAGTCAGAGTATTATCGAGATTGGACATCGATGAATACGTAAAAGACTAGTATTACACTTGTGCGCGTTGTGAGGGCACAACGACATAGTTCTCATATATTTGGGTATAGGATACTCATGCAAGTGTAATAGGAGGTTGTGTTTTACCGATGGTACGGGAAACAGCTTCGCTCTGGATAGACCCCCTCGGAATTCCATTGGTAGTATGACTATGTGTCTATGGAAGTCCGAAATCAGGGTAGGTGTATTTGGTCTTAACCTGAGACTTGCACCGCTAATACTTGCGACAATCAATATACTTTGGTTGCGGTCGTCCAGGGCTTTAACAGTTCTGTGTACGCCAATGCTGGGTATATTGAGAATCGTAGTGTGTTGGGTGTGATGTCAAGACGGAAGTGTCACTCCAGTCATATGGAGTTGATGATCGCGTAGGGATACAGAACTGGTTCTCTAAAAAGGTTGCAACCGTCGGGATAATATGACTTGGTCATGATTATCCGATATTAAAGAGACTAGTTACTCGTATCCGATATATGCTTCGTACGGGGCAGACACTGTACCAGCCCCAGGCCTTGCATGTGATCATCCGATACTGGACAGAAATACGCAATACTACGTATACTACGCCTGATATAGATCCTTTATTCCTGTAAGGATATTTCTGGAGAATTGGGTAGGCATGGCGCTTTGCTAGAAGCCAACCTTGTCTTGTAAATCGGTATAAACGTAGTACGAGGTACTTACGTGTTCGGATAGTCCGACGACCGAATTTACTGCCAACATATCCGGGGATCTCATGGGTCGCTTCCCGAAGATTCACCGATGACGTATGACTCGCACTTTTAATTAATCTGGGATTAATAGATGAGAGAGAAAATTAATCTGGGATTAATTGCGGAGATATTTTATATCTGATAAAATATCAATTAAAGAGAGATAACGATTAATTTGGAATTAATCGATAAATTAATATATTCGATATATTAAACGAAATTGGATTTCGACGCGGAATTAAAATTAGATTTTAATTCGGGCGAACGAATTAATTTAGAATTAATTCGTTAGCGACGTGAATAGTGACTTCGCTAGGCGTAATCATTTAATTACGTCGCAACGGAAAATTCGTTAATTTGGAATTAGCGAACCCGAGCCCGGGATTGTTTGCGAGCGCATTCGCATTTCGAATTCGAGTGCGGCACGCAAGTCAAATCAAGCGTCAAATCATAGTCACATCAAGCGTCAAATCAATGTCACTTTGAGTGATGTGACAAGAGTGTCACTTGATTGAGTGATGTGAGTGATGTGATTTGATGGAGGTTGGTGGGCTTTTAATTGTTTGCTTTAATGCCAAATTTTTAATAAATCATTTTTATTGATTTTTTGAAAAAGAATTATGTGTATTAGATACACAAATACCAAACCAACACCATTCCACTCTCTCTCTCTCTCTTCTCCCGAAATTGGAGCCAAAAGTTTTGCTCATCTCTCTCACGCCATTTCTTCTGTTTTGCTGGGCAGAACTGAAAATGGTGGAAAGCTGTGTGATTTTGTGGCAAAATCAAGAGTGCTAGCACACTCGAGAGACATGCGAAGGTGATAGGGAAGTCCACCCATGAGCCGGGAATCGTTTGACGAAGCTTGGAGTTGTTCTATGAGCATCAATTGACGCCAAATTCAGTGAACTGTGACATGGACTGCCGACAAAACAGTGAGCAGAAATTCAATTTTTGTTTGTCAAAGCGTCGTTCAATCGATCGATGTGAGTATTCCGCGACTTTCTCGATTGTATTCACACATGTTCATGCTTGTTTATTGATCCTTGGGACCTTAGCAAACTCCAACAGCGAGATCGTCCAAAGTTGTGAGTCGAAATATATTCATTGATCCTACTCTCACTATGGATTCGATTTAATTATTGAATTCTCGGGTCTGTTGGGGGATTACGGATTACACGAGTAAAACCAGTAAACTTACGTAAGTAGTTGGGAAGAACACTGCTGGGTTAAAACCATAACTTAAGCGTGTGTATTTTATTATGGCTTTCCCGCTTCGTTTTCCTTTAATTCTATATTTTATAGATTTATACTTCTAATCCACGCATTTTATATTTCTTGAATATATATTTTCTGACTTTACTTATGGTGCGTTATTCTAGAATAGGTTCTAGAAAGACAGTAGACTTAGATAGTTTTAGATTAGTTGAAACCATCGGGAACTGTTGTTCCGATTTCCTAGTAAATCAATATGGTTTGTGACTTAGTTACTAAGTCACGATAGGTAACTAATGGATATCTGCTTTAGGATATAATTATCTAGAGAGAATAGTTTCTTATGCAGTAAGAATTGACACGAACTAGTTCATGTCTCGAGATTCTTGACTGGCATTAAGAAAACCCCTTTAGTATTTGATTATCTTAAAATGACGTTTCTTGGCTTTACTGACTTTTAGAAGTCATGTGTTTGACACAGTTTGCTAATCAATTATTTGCAATCATTGTGAATAATTGAACGTAAATTATAAAGCTAAAGAAATGAGATATGTATATTTATGTATAGAGAATATCGATTCTCATAATACGACAACTGTAGGTATTGGATACCAGATCTCCCGTCTAGTTATTTAAAATAATGTTTAATAACTGTTTTGATATTTGATATCAGAACTTGTGACTATTGGATAGTTACATGTTCTGTATAAACAGTTGTTACATATTTTTGATATGACTAGTAGTGTCATTGATGGAAGATAAACATTAAGAAAGTATTCGGTAGAGTAAATAACTGATCACTATGTTTTATTAGGTTTTATCATAAAAGAATCAGATGATTATTCCTTATGGTAAAGGATGGTCTGATATGAGATCACACCACATATCCTTATCCATTTAATGAATATTGTATTCATGATGTGATTAAATCTCATTTAACCAATGATCGTCATGTTGGACAATTATGACCCATAGCATCACTAATTGTACAGAACATGGTGTTATTGTACAAATAAACTATGTGACAAAGGAAATTGCTCTTTTATCATTTTTAATTAGATTACCAAGATATATAAATGATAAAAATCTATATGATTAGTACCGGATTATAAGATATGAGACAATATTAATCCACTAAGGTTTAATCAATAAATATCCATAGTCTAGTATTATCGAGACTGGACATCGATAATGCGGAATAGACTAGTATTGCACTTGTGTGCGTTGTGGGAGAATAACGACATAGTTCTCATATATTTAAGTATTGTATACTTATCAAGTGTGATAGGGGCTGTGTTTACCGATGGTACGGAACATCTTCGCTCTAGATAGACCCATCGAATCCCATTGGTAGTATGACTATGTGTCTAGGGAATCCGAATCAGGGTAGGTGTATTTGGTCTTAACCTGAGACTTGTATTGCTAATACTTGCGATAATCATATATTTTGGTTTTGGTCATCCAGGGCTTTAACAGGTTCTGTGTACGCCTCTTCTGGGTATATTGAGAATCGTAGTGTATTGGGTGTGATGTCAAGATGGAAGTATCACTCCAGTCATATGGACATAATGATCACGCAGGATACGAAACTAGTACTCTAAGTACTGCAGTCATCGGGATAATATGACTAGGTCATGATTATCCATTATAAAGACTAGTTACCAGAGATCCGATATATGCTTCGTACGGGGCAGACACAATCCATCCAGCGTCAGGCCTATCATGTGACATCTGATACTGGATCGTAATACGTAATACTACGTATACTACGCCTGACAAAGATTACATATTCCTTAAAAGAATATTCCTGGAGAATTGGGTAGGCACGGTGTTTGGTTAGAAGCCAACCATGTCTTGTAAATCGGTAAAAACGTTGGTACGAGGTACGCACGTATTCGAATAGTCCGATAACCGTATTTACTGCCAACATATCCAGGGATCTCATGGGTCGCTTCCCGAAGATTCACCGATGACGTATGACTCGAACATAATTAATCTGGGATTAATTATAAGAGAGAAAATAATCTAGGATCAATTGCGGAAAGATTTTATCTGGGATAAAATTCAATTAATAGAGAGAGAACGATTAATTCGGAATTAATCGATAAAGTAATATATTCGATATATTAAATGAAATTAGAATTCATTACGGAATTAAAATGGATTTTAATTCGGGCGAACGAATTAATTTAGAATTAATTCGCGAGCGACTTTAATAGTAATTTTACTAGGCATTATTATTTAATTAATTTGATTTAATTAAGTCGCAACGGAAAATTCGTTAATTCAGAATTAACGAACCCGAGCTCGGAATGTGTTTGCGGGCCCACTAGAATTTTGAATCAAAGTGGGGCCCACATTAAGTCACATCACATGGCATTCTCATCACTTTATGTTGATGGAATTTGGTATTTGGTGATGACTTACCAAACACTCAACTTTGAAAAGGTGATAGACTTTTTACCAAATCTTGTTTTGGTATATGTTTTTGTTTTTTGGAAAATCAATAACACAATTCACTTTTCATTCATCTTCCTCTCTCTCCTCTCTTGGGCGTGAATATCACCCATTTTCTCTCCACTTGGGCGTGAACCTAGGGTTCATTCTCTTTGATTTTTGATTCAAAAATCTAAAGTGCTAGCACACAAAAGGAGTCATTCAAAGGTGTTAGGGAAACCTATCCCTTGAGTTTGGAATTCAAGAATCAAAGCTTGGAGCTCAACATAAAAATAAAGGAGAGCTTGGAACACTACACAAAAGTTGGAATTTTTGTAATCTCTACATCCTGCATAGCCGATCAAAGTGAGTACTTTCCGCTATCTTGCTTTGTTTATTCACACATGTTTTATGCTTAATTGATCCTTGGTTAGTTCTTAGAGAACCCACAATGGTATCAGAGCCTAATTTAAGCATGAAATGGATTAGGGTTTATATACTTGAATTTGGGTATTTTTGCTTGGAGCATGATTAAATCAAATTGAGTGTTTAAGTATGCTTAGATAATGATAACTAAGAGTTATGCATGATTAATTTTATGAAAAATTGATTGGATTATTTTTCCCCAAATTTGAGGGCTTGGCTGAATATAGAGACCCTTTGTAGCTCATGGTGATTTTGATTTTAGGCCATTGGATGTGTTTAAAATGCTTGGATATATTGATTTGTGATTTAATTGGATTGAAATCAAAATTGATGAAAAAATATTCATATTGCCGTGAGCTATTGGAAGCATGTTGGGATTGATTTTGCTTCAATTTGTGTTGGACATAAGTTGATTAATTAAAGCATGATTAATTAGTGTAATTGGTGTTTTGGAAATATTATTTAACTAATTAATTATGGCTAATACACTTTAATTAAATAATTGTGATATTTGGAATATTGGGATTAAATAAATTAACCTTTAATTTTGAATTGGGCTAATGTTGTTCTATTTGGGCTTAATGGGCTTGGTTGGGCCAAGTTTGGTTTAGGATAATTGGTTGGATCCAATTGGGCCTAAAACCATTTCCATAAAGTCCAAATATGATAATTGTGCCTTTAAAATTTTAATTGGGCCTAATGGGCATAAATTGATTTTTTTGGCATATGGTGATTCCTAATTGGGCCTTGACATCTTGGGTTTGACCCATAATTGCCAAAGCCCATGCCTTATGAATTAATTAAGAGCCCATTGGACTTTAATTGAATAGTATTGGATACTAATTGGGCCTTTGAGACCCATAAAGATTGGATTTAGAATCTACATCTAAAAGGCACATTAATAAAGTGTAATTATTTAATTTGGAATTAAATAAAGAATTAGTATTGAATAAAAATTAAATCGGATTTAAAATTATAGTTCGATATAATTCAAGAATACTTAATTTTAGTATTTATTCTTAAACGAGTTGGACTCCCGCAAATCAAATCGTTGTTTGAACATTGGATGATCACTTAATTCAAAGATTAATTAGTTGGATTAGATTGATTGAATAACATGCTTTGTGTGAATACATGGAGGTATTGTATGAATAATGTATATCAGATGGATATTATATGGGTGAGGGCAATTTTGGAAATTGTTGTAATAAATTTAGAATTTATTAAATTGGACATGCGTGTCCAGCCTTTATCTCTTGATTCTTTGTAATTCTCTTCTCACCAATTCCCCTCAATGTAATGAGGTTTCTTTAGAAGTATTATGTAATTGGGTAGAAGTATGAATCGTGCTAGCGGGAGAGAGGAAAGGGAGTGATTTGCTCTAGGAACAATTTGTGAGATATCCATCCACATATCATTATTAATTTATTATCGCGCCTTATTATGCTTTTAGAATGCATGTTTAAGGGTGTATGATGAGATCTAATCAAAGATAATAAATTGGTTGCCAATTTACGCGAAAAACCCTCAACAAATATTAAGTGTTTTCCTTCTATTGAGTGATTCTCTCTCAAGATCCAAGATTGGCATTGGTTTGTTGGCCAAAGTCAAGGCCTTTGTCCATCGCAGATGTGTTTGAATCATGAAGGCTTTGTTCCATATCGTATGCCTTGGGCAAGTTGTGATTTGTTGGCCAAAGTCAAGGTCACTTCTTGTTCATCGGCCTCGATTACGAAGCTTTCCCACTGTCAATGGGTCACGCTTAACTAGAACCATTAAGCTTGTTGAGCCAAAGCCAAGGCTTAGTTGATTTAGAGGAAAAGGTTAGGCAATATATTGGATATATTGGCATATATTGGATATATGTTTCGGACTTGGAGGTCCACCTACCGGATCTAGGAATTGGATGAGATCCAATTGATCTTAGATATCTACCTAGTTAAATATCATACAGCTTGTTGGCCAAAGTCAAGGTTGTGTGTTATTTAACGGGATCCTAGCCCACTAGGAAACAAGATTTCCCGAGTACTCTACAGAGGGTTAGAGGCTCGCCAAAAAATAGTGGGAGGCAAGTATTAAATTTGAAATTTCGTTTATATACTTGCCAATACGCGCTCATTTCATTTTTCGTCATTAATTATTTTTGAATATATTAGTTGGACTAATATTCAATTGTTATTTTAATTAAACAGCTGGACTGTATTCAAACTACTTCATTTATAGTTGGTTATATAATTGGATTATAGTAATCAATACATTTGAATTTAACCAATCAAATAGTAGTTGATTATATAGTTAGACTATAGAAATCATTATATTCGATAGTACCCGAAATCGTTGATTGGATAGTTGGACTATTGGAATCAAGATAATTGAAAGATTGGCGTTTAAAATATAATCCTAGGTGCAAATGTCTTTAAGCGGCTTCAATTTTCAGATTGGGAATAGAACCTCAGGATAGTCTTGGGAGCCGAGAAGTTACTTTATTTGATAGAGTGACATCTCGGGCCTTAGCTCGGAGTTGAGCAAATAGTGGAGCATGAGTTTTGGAAGACTCATGGTGATGATAACTTTAGTGCTCAATCCGTTATGCTTGCCTCAATGATTCCTTAATTTCTTTGTCAAAACTAAGGATTAGATCCTTATAGTATGATATTGAAATTGAAGGATCTTCATAGATCTATTCTTAGATCTTAGAAGTACTAATTGCAAAAGAAAACTCTTGGAGAGTTAATGGCTATGCTCAATGAGACAGAGCCAGAGCTTGCAAAAGGGCCAAGGAGCGCAAGAGCATCTTACTTCAACATCCCAGAAGGTCAAGGCTTGGCCGAAGGCTTCTAGGGATATAAAAATGGGCAAAGGCAAAATCATCACAGTCTTCTAGGAAGACAAAGGATATATCTCAAGATGTCTGCCTAAATTGTGGCAAACGGGGTCACTGGAAGCGTGACTGCCGTATGAACAAGGCAGACATGAAGGAAGTGAAAACAGACAAGGGTCGGGCTTCAGGTATGTTTGTTATAAACATGTCCACTGCTGGTTTTAAAATTGGATTTTAGATACTGGATGTGGTACATAAATATATGTACTGATATACAGAATCTGCTAATAAGTAGGAGACTGACTTCGGGTGAGATTGACCTGCAAGTCAGAAACAGGACGAAAGTCGCTGTTTTGGTCGTAGAAACCTAAGTTTTGGAACTGCCCTTTGGGCAAGTACTTAAATTAGGAAACTGTTATAATGTACCTAGTTTGACTAGAAACATTATCTCTGTATCTAGTTTAACCCGTTGCGGGTGTACCTTTATATTCTAGAACACTAAGTATTTTGTTTATAAAGATGATATTGAGATAAACACATTAGCTGTAAATAACAGTATTTATATTTAGAATATAAATTAATCTCAAACATATAACATGACAAACAAAAGCTCAAACTGAATAAATCTGTTGAGACTTAAAAGTGGCATTATTATCTAGGACACATTAACAAGACTCGTATATCCACACTTTCGAAGAGTGGATACAAGGACAGATTTGATTCTAATTCAAATGATGTCTACAAATCTATTTTATTAGGCAAAGTGCCTAAAACACATTTTACTTGGTAAAAATGCAAGTGCCACCGATCTGTTAGCCCTCGTTCATTGTGACGTAAGTGGGCCCATGTCTAGCTAGGCTAGAGATGAATATGAATACTTCGTAACCTTTATGGATGTGGCATCGTATTACGGTTATGTGTATCTTATGAAACAGAAGTCAGGAGCTTTTGAGTAATTCAAAGAGTTTCGACACGAAGTAAGAAAACAGACCGGTAAAAGTATTAAAAATATTACGGTGGGACTATAGTGTAAAATACTTAAACATATGAGTTTCAAGATTACTTGAAAGAGTATGGTATTCTTTCACAGTGGACTCCTCATGGGACACCTCAATTTGTTGGTGTGTCCGAACAGAGAAACTGAACTTTGTTGGACATAGTAAGATTAATGATGAGTCGCTCTGAGCTACCAAATTCCTTCACAGGATATGCATTTAACATTGCAATACTTATTTTGAATAAGGTTCCATGAAAATCTGTTAGACATATTTCATATTAGATATGAACAGGAAAGAAACCAGGTTTCTCATTTCTGAAGATTTGGGATGTGGGCATATGTTTGGATGATCCCAAACTAGAACCCAAATCGGATAAGTGCCTAATTTGTGGGTTGTCCTAGGGAAACCAAATTATAGTACTTATGTAACTCACAAGAGAACAATGTAATTGTTGCTCTCTATGCGGTTTTCCTAAAAGGAATACCTATATGCAGTGGTAAGTAGGAGGAAAGTAAAACTCGATGAAAATCAGAGTAATATTGTTCCAGGCACTGAGTCATCACGGAACACCAACAGTTCATCGGGGATGAAACTGTACCAATAATCTTCGAATACACAAGAGCAGCGTAGGTCGGAGAGAGTCAGAAAACAACCTGAGAGGTATGGGTTTCTGATCTCACCTCATGTAGATGTCAGTCTTATTGAGGAAAACGAACCGGCTACATATGAGGAAGTGATACAAGGTATCGACTCCTTTTATGGCAAAGTGCCATGAAGTCCGAAATGGATTCCATTTATACCAACTAAGTTTGGACACTGGTTGATGTACCAGAAGGCATTGTGCCTATTGGTACTATATGAGTCTTCAAGGAAGACATACATGGATGACAACATACAAATGTATACAGCTAGGCTTATACAGAAAAGGCATCGTTAACGACATAATGTCGACTACGATGAAATTTTTTCACATGTTGCCATGATTAAATCCATTTGGATAATGCTTGATATTGCTGCATATTTCATTTATGAAATATGGCATATGGACGTCAAAATCGCTTTCCTTAATGGAAACCTTTTGGAGGATGTTTACAACATCCTGAAGGTTTTGTCATGCCGAAACAAGCAAACAAGGTTTGCAAGTTAAATCGATCCATTTATGGATTGAAGCAAGCATTGCGTTATTGGAACCAACGTTTTGATAAGATCATAATGGTATATGATTTCATTCAAAATGAATATGATTCTTGTGTATATAAGAAGGTTAGTGGGAGCGCACTGACAATGATTGTCCTATACGTTGATGACATATTATTTCTTGGAAATGATATTCCCATATTGAATAATCGGTGAAAGCTTGGATTTCATGAAAATTCTCCGTAGACTACTTGGGAGAGGCAACCTTTATTCTAGGAATAAGGATCTACTGGGATAGATCTAAAAGTTGTTGGCACTCTCCGATAACTCGTACAATTTGAAATGTACGTGACCTGGTGTCTCAAATGCTTTGAGCATATGGAGTCACAATCAGGCCAATCCAGGTGATGGTCATTGGATTGATGTTAAGAACATCTTTAAGTATCTTAGACGAACTAAGGATGCTTTCTTAAGTTATGGAGAATGAGAACTTGAAGTGACTGGGTTCACCGTTGCAAGTTTCCAAACCGACCAAAACAACCGTAAGTCGCAATAAGGGTACTACATAGTTTGAATAACGGAACAGTGAGCTGGAAATTCCCAAGCAAGATATTGTTGTCGAATAAATAAAAAAAACGGAATCATTGTGCAGCTGAGGCAGCAAAAGAAGCAATTTTGGATATATATAATCCTAATTGGATTAGGTATAGTTCTGTTAGCAGCTGAGCTGTGCTATAGCACAAGCTAAAGAATTATGGTCTCATCAACGATCCAAGTATATACTTCGAATATTTCATCTGATTCGTTCGGATCATACATCGTGGTGATGTGATGATCGAATAAAACGCATCAGATGATAACATTGCAAATCCGCTGACGAAAGCTGTTTCTTAGCAGAAGTTTGAGCGACCCGTACATAGTTAAGATGTAGGACACTTGAGTGATTGGCTATAGGCCAAGTGGGAGAATGTTGGAAAATTATGACCTATAGCATCACTATTTGTACAGAACATGGTGTTGTTGTACAAATAAACTATGTGACAAAGGAAATTTCTCTTTTATCATTTGTAATTAGATTATCAAGATATATAAATGATAAGAGTCCATATGATTAGTACCGGATTAATAAGATATGAGACAATATTAATCCACTAAGGTTTAATCATTAAATATCCCTAGTCGTAGTAATATCGAGACTGGACATCGATAATGCGGAATAGACTAGTATTGCACTTGTGCGCGTTGTGGGAGCATAACGATATAGTTCTAATATATTTAAGTATTGGATACTTATACAAGTGTGATAGAAGGTTGTGTTTATCGATGGTACGGGAACATCTTCACTCTGGATAGACCCATCGGAATCCCATTGGTAGTATGACTATGTGTCTATGGGAATCCGAATCAGGGTAGGTGTATTTGTTCTTAACCTGAGACTTGCATCGCTAATACTGGTGACAATCAGTATACTTTGGTTTTGGTCATCCGGAGCTTTAACAGGTTATGTGTACGTCTCCTCTGGGTATATTGAGAATCGTAGTGTATTGGGAGCGATGTCAAGATGGAAGTATCACTCTAGTCATATGGAGATGATGATCACGCAGGATACGGAACTAGTACTCTTAAGTACTGCAGTCATCGGTATAATATGACTAGGTCATGATTATCCGATTATAGAGACTAGTTACCAGAGATTCGATATATGTTTCGTACGGGGCAGACACAATTCCAGTCTCAGGCCTAGCATGTGACATCTGATACTGGATCGTAATACGCAATACTACATATACTACGCCTGACAAAGATTACATATTCCTTAAAAGAATATTTCTGGAGAATTGGGTAGGCACGGTGCTTTGCTAGAAGCCAACCATGTCTTGTAAATCGGTAAAAATATGGTACGGGGTACGCACGTATTCGGATAGTCTGATAACCGGATTTACTGCCAACATATCCAGGGATCTCATGGGTCGCTTCCTGAAGATTCACCGATGACGTATGACTCGAACATAATTAATCTGGGATTAATTATAAGAGAGAGAAAATTAATCTAGGATTAATTGCGGAAAGATTTTATCTGGGATAAAATTCAATTAATAGAGAGAGAACGATTAATTCGAAATTAATCGATAAAATAATATATTCGATAAAATAATATATTCGATATATTAAATGAAATTATATTTCATAACGGAATTAAAATTGGATTTTAATTCGGACGAACAAATTAATTTAGAATTTATTCGCGAGCGACTTTAATAGTAATTTTGCTAGGCATTATTATTAAATTAAATTTGATTTAATTAAGTCGCAACGAAAAATCCGTTAATTCGGAATTAATGAACCCGAGCCCAAAATGTGTTTGCGGGCCCACTCGGATTTTGAATCAAAGTGGGGCCCATATCAAGTCACATCACATGTCATTCTCATCACTTTATGTTGATGGAATTTGGTATTTGGTGATGACTTACCAAACACTAAACTTTGAAAATGTGATAGACTTTGTACCAATCTTCTTTTGGTATATGTTTTTGTTTTTTGGAAAGTCAATAACACAATTCACTTTTCATTCATCTTCCTCTCTCTCTCTCTTGGGCATGAATATCACCCATTTTCTCTCCACTTGGGCGTGAACCTAGGGTTCATTCTCTTTGATTTTTGATTCAAAAATCTAAAGTGCTAGCACACAAAAGGAGTCATTCAAAGGTGTTAGGGAAACATATCCCTTGAGTTTGGAATTCAAGAATCAAAGTTTGGAGCTCAACATACAAACAAAGGAGAGCTTGGAGCACTACACAAAGGTTGGAATTTTTGTAATCTCTACATCCTACATAGCCGATCAAAGTGAGTATTTTCTGCTATCTTGCTTTGTTTATTCGCACATGTTTTATGCTTAATTGATCATTGGCTAGTTCTTAGAGAACCCACACGTCATTGGACCACCGATTTATTAGACTAATACATTGGATGTATGTAGTTTAATGAATTAGAAATTGCCTTAGATAGTTTTCTTTACTCCGTAACTTTGTTAATGATTTGTCATGACTTAGTTACGTGTTTCTAATAGAAAACATGTTGAACGTCTTGAATGGTTCGAGAACTTTCAATATGTTTCTAATGAAACACATATATAATATTTTGAATGATTCAAGGATATTCTATTTGTGGTGTTGATAACTATGAAATTCATTGTGAGTCTTTGAATTATTCGATGATGTTTGATATGATTAAACACATGAATTTAAGGCAATTAGTTCTAAATTTATTAATGAATATGATTCTTAATCAATATTAAACTTCCACGATTCCATTTTGATGGAATTGGTCAGTGAGAGTTGTCGAATCTTATATGATTTGATTCGTTGATATTGAATGTTACTGAATTGGTTTTCAATACTATTGGGGTTATGATCCATTAACACTAATTCATATATTTAATTAAGGTTCCATTAGTTTCTACAGTTACATATATGATATGTATAGTGGAAAATTCGAATCTTGAAAAGTTTGAGGTTTGAGATTTGAGACTTTCTTTTATATAATTGTTATATAATTGAAAGTACTTGCACCTAGGAGGTACAAGTAAGGTTTATCATTTATTCTATTTCATAGAATATTATATTCTATTTAATGGAATATTTTTTCTACGATCCCGAGTAATAAAATTATTTTATTACTTGGTGTGTTAACATCAGATGTTGACAATTGTAGAAAAGACTTGACTTATTGAAGTCAAATATGAGAATGATAAACTGAAGTGGAACTACATAATTAATAAGATGAAATGACCCTTAGACAACTTCCGTATAAGTTTAATAGGATGTCAAAATCATTTACAAAGTATTTGATACTTATTGGTTCTGCTGTTTTCTTATCGAAGAAAATTATCCTAAAATTATAGTGGGAGCGATATTTGATATCGATTTCGGAAATTAGCATTGAACCATAGATCTATGATTGTTCATAGCTTACTACGATCAATTTTTGAACTTGGTTAGGCTTTCATTATGAATCATTCATAAAATGTATAAATTATTGTGCAGCAAAAGCAAAGTGAGCTTGATAAAGGTTTGACTTTTATAGTATGACAGTAAGAAAGGTTATACTCAGTAGTCTATTGTAGATTCTGAGAATACTTTTCTCAAATCGTACTAATTGAACAATTAAAGATCTGTTGGTTAATGTTGATATTAAACTATGTATTTTCGCTAAAGAATACAAAATGGCATTCTTGAATGGTTTCTTCGAATAAGAGATCCGTCGTGATTTCTTTGTTTGAAGAAGTTCATTCTAGAATGGCCCTAGAGTTTGTATTCTGCTAAGATCACAGTTTGATATACTGGATTATGGAGCCTATTGTAGACTTATATAAGCTTTCCGGAAATCCGTGTTCTCTGATTTTGATATCAGTCAGATTGTCTGGTTTTATCGAAGTATAGAGAATACATATTTGTTAGTAGGGTCAGTGGGAGCGTACAAATTTCTTTCTAGTATTATATATCCAAAGTCTTCTTTTCTCCATGAAAGTAGTGGAAGTGGTCTCTGATATATTTGATATGTAAAATTTTATATATGATATAAAAACAAGAGACTTACGAAATACTCCCAGTAGTCGCATATTAGATACGATCTAGTAAAGAGCACAATAAGACTATCTGTATGACAGTTAGTGTGACTGTTTGACAGTTAATGTGTCTTTTATATATATAGTATTCATCTTTCGTAAAGGATGATAACTTTGTCGAAAGAAAGATTGATTGGAATGACTAGTCAATCTTATGCATCATAAGATGATGGCGTAATGAATGATGTATTATGTGCGATTAAAGATATCAATTTAATCGTAATTGTTACGAGTTATTTTGATATACTGAAGACCATATGATGGGTCTTGAAACATGTTCTTTGTGATCTTTGAGATATTAAGAACGAGTTTCTTATTCATGGAGAATTTAGTCAGCAACCATAAGGTCAGATTAGTTTCGATCCTAATTATGACGTTAGATGGTCTATATCATACAAAGTCAGAAAAGATGCAGTGGGAGTGTCATTGTTGATTCTACTGAAATAGTGGAATCAGTTGCAACTTTTGAAATATTGTCTTATGAAGTTGCAAAGTGACCCTATAGATTAGAAGTTTTCATATTAGTGTAGTGATTGTGGTTGTCTCATAGTATTTAGATTTGATTTCTAAATACATAGATTACTTAGTAGCTATAACACATTACTAATATAACGTGTATTTGTATTTGATACATAATACGATTAGATACACATTAATTATTCGTCAAATGAGATTTTGACACATGCCATAAATATATGTATTTATTATTTATTGTAAATAAAAATACATATATAATAAGAATTGCATTGATTAATTATTTGGATATTTAATTGTTAAATATTTGAATTATTAATTAATAAACTTTTTTTCCATAATGTTATGGAATTTTCCAATTATTATTGGTCAACATGGCATGAATTAAATAGACTTTATGTGTGCAATTTTGATTGGATATCATAAAGTTTAATTCTTTTAATTTGATTAAAATTGAAAAAGACCAAATTGCCCATTTTTACCCACAAAGTCGGTCACAAGTATTAAATAAAGAAAATTGTTTTCTTTCTCACTTTATCAAACACCATAGCCAAGATTCATAACAAGAAATGGGTTTCATTGTTCCTTGATGATTCAAGTTAAAAAGAAAGGAAAAATTCAAGAAAAAAAGGCTTGGAATCAAGAGATTAAAAGGTAATATTCTACAACCCAAGCTTGAAAATTTGTTTCTTGTTTTCTTGAATTCTTGGAATAGTTCAAGGGTTCCTTTGTATGTGGAAAATTTGGGCTTTTGATTGTGGATGATGAAATTGGAAGTGTTTGCATGTGTGAAGTAGTATTTGGAAGTAATTATTGTAATTAATTTCCAATTTAATCAATTGTTTATGAGTTGCTATTCTAGAGTGTTATGACCACTCTTATGGCACCTAGAATTGTTCTTGGTTTTTTCATATGTGGTGACTTTGGATGGTGTCTTGATTAATTAGATTAATCTTGAATTTTTGGATTTAAAACATGAAAAATGGGTATTTTATGTTCTGGATCAGATCTGGAAAATTCAATGTATATATTGATGTATTTTATGTTTATATAATGTAATGGATGTATTTTGGGAGTTGGAACAATTGCCGGAAAGTGTTTCCGAGTTGAAATAAGCGAAAACGGCCAAAAATGGCGTTATCGGGTGGATTTTGAGCCAACCGGGTGACGGCTGTCCAAACAGTGAATTCGTCACTGTTTGGGCAGCCCATGAACTGCCCTGACACTATTGGGGCTGACCTGGACAGTCCCCATATGTGTCGGTGTGGTCGGTTCGGTCAAAAATGCATTTTGCGAAAAAATAATTTTCGTAAAAATTTTGCGACATTTCAACTTTATTTATGTCAATATTTGATATTGAATAAATAGGTTTAGATGAAATATGAATAAATTATTCATATTAGATATTGAAAAATTTATTCGGTAATTTGGAAACGTTTTAAATAACGATTTCGCCCAAACCGCACTTCCGCCGCGCCCCATCGCCCAAAACCCCAACAGGTCCAACCATATCCCGCCTCATCCAGGCCTACGAGTAAGCGCCGCTGTGTGCTCGGGGAAGAAGTAGTCGAGCTCCAAGAGGAAGAAGAAGAAAAACCTCTCACCAGGAAGTCTGCTGCTCGGAGGGAGCGGCAAACTGCTAAGGCTCCCCCCAAGACCGGGAAGGGTGGGGTAATGTTGGGGTGGATGACCTTAGTGAGAAGGTCCGGGATGCGACATCCCATCTGGTTTCTGCGATCAATTTACTGACAGAGATAGTACCCCCCGAACGGATCCTAAAATTTGAGGATATCTCCTTCGAGGAGGTGATTTCCAGGTTCTCTGCCCAAATCCTCAAGGTAAATATTCTTCCCTGTTTCCATTCTTTGTTTTTACTTGACGAATTCTAACCTCTTCTTTCTCTCTCCTGTAGAGGGGTTACGTAATGGCCCAGAACAAAGACTTGCTGATGAGCCTTCTATCCGAGAGGGGCCAAGGGCAGAGGCTCCAATCTCAGATTACAGAACGGGAGGCAGAGCTAGGTAGGAAGGAGAAAGATCTGAGACAAGCCGCGGCCGAGCTGACCAGAAAAGAGAAAAAAAAAACCAAATGCTTAGACAAGCCGCGTCCGAGGCCACCGCATTGATCGATTCCCTCTGTAATGCCTCCGCCATTGCAAAGAAGAAAATGGAGGAAGCCGAGGAGGAATCCAAACTTTTGAGGTGGGAGGCCACAAGCTCGGATTCTAAGCTCAAAGCAGCGATCAGGCTCGGGAGGACCTGAAAAATTGGGAGGCCCAATTGGAAGATGAGTTGGAGAGAGCCAAGCTCGAATCATTCCAATGTTATATTAATGTAATGGATGTATTTTGGGAGTTGGAAAAATTGCCGGAAAGTGTTTCCGAGTATAAATAAGCGAAAACGGCCAAAAACGGCGTTACCGGGTGGATTTTGAGCCAACTGAGTGACAGCTATCCAAACAGTGAATTCATCACAGTTTGGGCTGCCCATAAACTGCCTTGACACTATTGGGGCTGACCTGGGCAGTCCCCATAAGTGTTGGGTGGTCGGTTCGGTCAAAAACACATTTTGCATCATTTTACGGAAAAACATTTTTCGTAAAAGTTTCGCGACATTTCAACTTTATTTATGTCAATATTTGATATTGAATAAATAGGTTTAGGTGAAATATGAATAAATTATTCATATTAGATATTGAATAATTTATTCGGTAATTTGGAAAGGTTTTAAATTACTATTTCGCCCGAAACGCACTTTCGCCGCGCCCCATCGCCCAAAACCCCAACAAGTTCAACCATCTCCCGCCTCATCCAGGCCTGCGAGTAAACGCCGTCGTGTGCTCAGGGAAGAAGTAGTCGAGCTCCAAGAAGAGGAAGAAGAATAACCTTTCACCAGGAAGTCTGCTGCTCGGAGGGAGAGGCAAACTGTTGAGGCTCCCCCAAGACTGGGAAGGGTGGGGTAGTGTTGGGGGTGGATGACCTTAGTGAGAAGGTCCGGGATGCGAAATCCCATCTGGTGCCTGCAATCAACTTACTGGCAGAGACAGTGCCCCTGAATGGATCCCAAAATTTGAGGACCTCTCCCCCGATGAGGTGATTTCTAGGTTCTCTGCCCAAATCCTTGAGGTAAACACTCTTACATGTTTCCGTTCTTTGTTTTTACTTGATGAATTCTAACTTCTTCTTTCTCTCTTGCAGATGGGTTACGTAATGGCCCTGAAGAAAGACTTGTTGATGAGCCTTCTGTCCGAGGGGGGCCAAGTGCAGAGGCTTCAATCTCAGATTATAGAACGGGAAGCCGAGCTGGGTAGGAAGGAGAAAGATCTGAGACAGGTCACGGCCGAGCTGGCCAGAAAAGAGAAAGAAAACTAAATGCTTAGACAGGCCACGTCCGAGGCCACCGCATTGATCGATTCTCTCCGTAATTCCTCCGCCATTGCAAAGAAGAAAATGAAGGACGTTGAGGAGGAATCCAAACTTCTGAGGTGGGAGGCCGCAAGCACGGATTCTAAGCTCAAAGCGGCGATCAATATACCTGTCGAGCGGGGGTAGCCATAATTGGAACTTAATCTTAATGAATCCAGGTAATTTGGTTGACATAGACATATGGTTCAATTGGGTTATGCTGGATATTTGCATCTGACCATCGACATAGGCTTTTGCATATTTTCGTATTTCAGGTTAGCAAACTGATTTATTACACATAAATAAGCGAATCAATTCATCTTTATAATAATATTGTGTGGAGTCACGACCCTAGATCATTGAGTCTTTTCTTTTATTTTCCTTAGTATTTTCTTTTGAGTCTGTTTTTATTTTATTTTGCAAAACCACATTCAACCAATCAAAAGCAATCAATTCTATTCTCCCTATAATTAGATACTTGTAAATAAATAGTATCAATATTTAATAACAACAGTAGGAATTAAGTCCTCGTGGGATCGATATTTTTATAATACTTGAACGATACGTACGTTTGCGTTATACGTGTGTGTTTACGCCGTATTGGACTATTAAAATCAAGATAAAATCTAGTATACGTAGTATTGCATATTTCTGTCCAGTATCGGATGATCACGTGCTAGGCCTGGGGCTGGAATTGTGTCTGCCCCGTACGAAGCACATGTCAGATGTCTGGTAACTAGTCTCTATAATCGGATAAACATGACCTTGTCATTTTATCCTGATGACTGCAGTACTTAAGAGTACTAGTACCGTATCCTACGTGACCATCATCTCCATATGACTGGAGTGACACTTCCGTCTTGACATCACACCCAACACACTACGATTCTCAATATACCCAGCATAGGCGTACTCAGAACCTGTTAAAGCCCTGGATGACCGCAACCAAAGTATATTGATTGTCGCAAGTATTAGCGGTGCAAGTCTCAGGTTATGACCAAATACACCTACTCTGATTTCGGACTTCCATAGACACATAGTCATACTACCAATGGAATTCCAAGGGGGTTTATCCAGAGCGAAGCTGTTTCCCGTACCATCGGTAAAACACAACCTCCTATTACACTTGCATGAGTATCATATACCCAAATATATGAGAACTATGATGTTGTGCCCTCACAACGCGCACAAGTGTAATACTAGTCTTTTATGCATTTATCGATGTCCAATCTCGACAATGCTCTGACTAGGGATATTTAATGATTTATCCTTCGTGGACTAATACTGTCTCATATCATTCTCAATCCAGGAACAAATCATAGGGACCTCCTATCATTTATATATCTATGTGATCTAATCACAAATGATAAGAGAGCAATCTCTTTTGTCACATAGTTAATTTGTACAACAACACCGTGATCTGTACAAATAGTGACGCTATGGGTCATAATTTTCCAACAATCTCCCACTTGGCCTATAGCCAGTCACTCGAGTGTCTAACACCCGAACTATGTACGGTTGGCTCAAACTACTGAGAAATGCTTTCATCTGCGGATTTGCATGATTATCGTCTGATGCGATTTATACGATCATCACATCCCCACGATGTATGATCCGAACGAATCAGATGAATATCGAAGTATGTATCTGGATCGTTGATGATACCATTAATTCTTTAGCATGTGCTGACGCCTAGCTCAGCTGCTAACATAACTATATCTTATCTAATTAGATTTATTATCGAACCAGAAGGCTTCTATTGCTGCCTCAGCTGCAGCAATAATCCGCATTTGTTGTTTATTCGGTAACAGTATCTTGCTTGGAAGATTTCCAGCTCACTGTACCGTTATTCAAACTGTATAGTACCGTTTATGACTTATAGTCGTCTTTATCGGTTAGGAAACTTGCTACAGTGATCCCAGTCACTTCAAGTTCTCCATCTCCATAGTATAAGACAACATCATTAGTTCTCTAAGATACTAAGTATGTTCTTAACATCAATCCAGTGACTATCACTTGGATTGGCCTGTCTGTGAATCCATATGCTCAAAGCGTATGAGACACCAGGTCACGTACATTTTTCAATGTACGGTATCTCGGAGAGTTTTATCGAAAGCCAAGCTTTCACCGATTGTTTTATGGGAATATCATTTCCAATAAATGACTTATTATCATTATTTATAGGACAGCCACTGTCAGTGCGCTCCCACTAACCTCCTTATATACACAAGAATCATTTCGTTTTGAATTAAATCATAAACCATTATGATCACATCATAACGACAATTCCAAGAACTCAATGCTTGCTTCAATCCAAACATGGATCGAACAACCTGCAAACCTTGTTTGCTTGTTTTGTTACGACAAAACCGACAGGATGTTGTAAACATCCTCCAAAAGGTTTCCGTTAAGGAAAGCGGTTTTGGCATTTAGCTACCATATTTCATAAATGAAACACGCAGCTTTAGCAAGCATTATCCAAATGGATTTACTATGGCAAATAGTAAAAGGTTGAATCGTAATCAACACAATGTTGATAACGATACCTTTCCGCTAAAAGCCTAGCTTTATACGTTGGTATGTTGCCTTCCATGTATGTCTTCCTTGGAGACTTATATAGTACCAATAGGCACAATGCCTTGCGGTACATCAACTAGTGTCCAAACATAGTTGATATACATGGATCCATTTCGGATTATATGGCACTTTGCCATAATAGGGAGTAGATACCTTGTATCACTTCCTCATACGTAGTCAGTTGGTATTCCTCAATAAGATAGACATCTTCATGAGGGAGATCAGAAACCCATACCCCAGGTTGTTTTCTGACTCTCTCCGACTTACGCGGTTCTTGTGTATTCGAAGATTAATGGTATAGTTTCATCCTTGATGAACTATTAGTGTTCCATTAAGGAATAGATGCCTTGAATAGTATTACTCCGATTTTCATCGAGTTTTACTATCCTCCCACTTACCACTGCATATCGGTATTCTTCTTAGGAAAATCGCATGGTGAGCAACAATTAATTGTTCTCAAGTGAGTTGTATAAGTACAATACTTATGTATCCCTAGGATAACCTACAATTAGGCACTTATCCGATTTGGGTTCTAGTTTGGTATCATCCAAACGTATGTCTAGCATTCCCAAATCTACAGGAATGAGAAATCCCGATTTCTTTCCTGTTCATATTTAATATGAAATCTGTCAAACAGATTTTATGGAACCTTATTCTAAATAAGTTCTGCACTGTTTATGCTTATCCGTTGAAGGAAATGGTAGCTCATAGCGACTCATGATTAACCTTATCATGTCCAACAAAATTTGGTTACTCAGTTCGGACACACCGTCAAACTGACGTGTTCTGGGAGGAGTCCTCTTTGAAAGAATACTATACTCTTTCAAGTATATTAGAAACTTATTGCTTAAGTATTTTCCATTACGGTCTTACCGTGACGGTTTAATACTTTTGCCGATCTGTTTGTCTATTTCGTGTCGAAACTATAAAAGTTTCTGATTTGTGTTTCAAAAGAGACACATAACCTTAACGCGATGCCACATCCGTAAAGGTCACGAAATATTCATATCCACATCTAGCCTAGCTAGACATGGGCCCACTTGTTTCACTATGAACTAGGGCTAACAGATTGGTAGCATTTACACTTTTACCAAGTAAATAGTGTTTTAGGCACATTGCCCAATAAACTAGATTTGTAGACTTTATTTGAGTGGGATCAAATCAGTCCTAGTACCCACTCTTCAAAAGTGTGGATATACGATCTTATTTAATTGTGTCCCAGACAACAATGCCACAATTAGTTTCTTCTGATCAAATCAGTTTGAACTATTTGTTTTTCATGTTATATGTTTGAGATTTATTTATATTCAAAATATAAATGTTGTTATTCACATCTAATGCGTTTATCTCAATATCATCTTTATATAATAAAACATTTTAGTGTTCTAGAAATAAAGGTATATTCGCAACGGATAATACACTGATATAAAGATAATGTTCCTAGTCAAACTAGTCACATTATAACAGTTTCCTAATTTAAGTACACACCCGAAGGTAGTTCCTAAACTTAGGTATCTACAGTTAAAACAGCGACTTCGTCCAGTTTCCAATTCGCAGATAAATCTCAATTGATGCCAGTATCCTACTCAAAACAGATTCTGAACATCAGTATGCATTTATGTACCACACTAAGTATTTAAAATCCAATTTCAATACTAGTAGTGAACATATTCATGACAAACATATTTGAAGTCAGAGCCTTGCTCGTCTTCAATTCCTTCATGTTTGCTTTGTCCAAACGGCAGTCACGCTTCCGCAATCCCGTTTGCCATAATTTAGGCAGATATTTTGGGATATGTCCTTTATCTTTCTAAAAGATTATAATAATTTTGCCTTTGCCCTTTTCAACATTCAGAAGCGTTCGGCCTAGCCTTGGCATTCTGGAATGTCGAAGTAAAGTGCGCCTTGCGCTACTTGCCTTATTGCAAACTTTGACTTTGTCTCCTTGAGAATAGTCATTAACTCTCCAAGAGTTATTATTGCAATTTTAGTACTTCTAAAATCAAAGATAGATTTATGAAGATCCTTCAATTTCTTTATCATACTTTAAGGATCTAATCTTTAGTTTTGATTCAGAAATTAAGGAGTCTACTACGACAAGCTTAATGGATTAAGCACTAAAGCTATCATCACATGAATCTTCCAAAGTTCATGCTCTACTATTTGCTTAACTCTCGGGCTTAGGCATAATATGTTATTTGTCAAACAAAGTAACTTATTAGTTTCCAGGACCATCCTGAAATTTTATTCCCAATTTTGAAAATTAAACCATTTAAATACATTTTCCTTAGGATTATGTTTTAAATTTCAATCTTTCAATTTTATCTTGATTTTAATAGTCCAACTATTTAATCAACGATTTTGATACTATTTATTATAATGATTAAAATAGTCCAACTATTTAATCAACTACAATTTAATAGATTAAAATCAATTATATTGATTACTATAATCCAATTATAAAATCAACTATAAATGAATTGTTTGAATATAGTCCAACTATTTATTAAAACAACAATTTAAATATTAGTCCAACTAACATTTAATTTATTGACGAATGATATTTGAATGAGCGCGTATGACAAGTAATTAAACGAATATTGCAAATTCAATTCTTGCCTCCCACTATTTTTCGGCGAGCCTCTAACCCTCTGTTGAGTACTCGGGAAACCGCGTTTCCTAGTGGGCTAGGATCCCGTTAAATATCACACAATCTTAACTTTGGCCAACAAATTATATGATAATTAACTAGGTAGATCTCTAATATCAATTGGATCCAATCCAATTCCTAGATCCAGTAGGGGGACTTCCAAGTCCGAAACATATATCTTATATATGCCAATACATCCAATGTATTACCTAACCTTTTTCCTCTGAATCAACTAAGCATTGGCTTTGGCACAACAAACTTAGTGATCCCAGTTAAGCGTGACCCATTAACTATGGAAAGCTTCGTAATCAATGTCAATGGACAAGAAGTGGTCTTGACTTTGGCCAACAAACCACAACTTGGACAAGACACTGATATGGAACAAAGCCTTCGTGATTCAAACACATCATCGACGGACAAAGGCCTTGACTTTGGCCAACAAGCCAATGCCAGTCTCAGATCTTGAGTGAGAATCACTCAATGGAAGGAAAGACGCTTAATATTTTGCGAGGGTTTTTCGAGTGCAAATTGGCAACCAATTTATTATCTTTGTTAAGGTTTCATCATCATACACTCTTAAACATGCATTCTAAACACATAATAAAGGGCATATGAATAAAATAATAATGATATGCGGATGGATACTTTACACAATTGATCCTAGATCAAATCTCTCATTTTCTCTCTCCCGCTAGCACAAGTATTACTTCTACCTGTTACACTACACTTCTAAAGAAACCTCATTTACATTGAGGGGAATAGGTGAGAAGAGAATACAAAGAATAATGAGGTAATAAGGCTGGACACGCAGGTCCAATTAATAAATCAAATTTATTACAACAATTTCTAAAATTGCCCCACTCATCTAATATCAATTCGATATACATTATTCATGCATCGCAACCATGTATTCACACAAGCATATTATCAATCAATCTAATCAAATTAATTAATCTGATAATTAGTGATCATCCAATGTTCAAACAACGATTTGATTTTGCTCGAGTCAAACTCGTTTTGCGAATAAGTACTCAAAGTATTAATTCTCGAATTAAATTAAACTACATAATTAAATCCAATTCAATATGCATTCAATTCTAATTCGCTATTTAATTCCAAATTAAATACTACACTTTATTAATGAACTTTTACGACTTAAATTCCAATTTAATCGTTACGGGTCTCAAAGCCGATTAACGTCCAACGTCAATTTAATTAAAGTCCAATGGGATTTTAATTAATTTCTTTAAGGCGTGGACTTTTGGTCAACTCGGGCCAAACCGAATAACCAAAATCCAATCCGGGAGTTACCCCATAAGCCCAGAAATCAATTTAGGCCCAATTAAACTTTAAAGGTCCATTAAGTCGCATTTGGGCTTTATGGAAGCGGTTTTGGGCCCAATTGGATCCAATCCATTTGGCCTAAACCTAACTTGTACAACCAAGCCCAATAACCCAATAACAACTTTAAAAGCCCAAATCCAATTTTAAGGCCCAAATAATTAAATTCCAAAAATCCAATTTCCCAATTTAATTACATAAAGTGTATTACACAATTAATTACCCAAATCAATATTTCCAAAATACGAATTAGCCTAATTAATCATGCTCATTACATCAATTAGTGTCCAACACATTTTGATCAAAAATCAAACCCATACATGCTTAAAAGCTCTCGGCAATGGGGACTAATTTTATGTCCGATTCGTTTTCAATCCAATTAAATTGACAATCGACATTAAATCAACATCCCAAATCGTTTCAAGTTATCCAATGATCAACGAAACAAAAAATACCAAGAATTTAGGGCATACTTGTATTCGGCCAACACCAAAAAATTTGGGCAAAAATGTTCCAAACATAATTTCTTGAAATTGATCCAATCAATCTTCAATTCAACATGATTTAAGCATATTCAAACATCCAATTTAATCAAATCATGCTCAAAATCAATTTACCCAATTTTAAGCCCTAAAATTTTCATGTTTTAACCTTGCTCAAGATATCATTGTTGGTGTTTACTAAGGTCCCAAGATCATAAACAAGCATGAAATAAGTGTGAATACAAATCAACGAAGTTGCGGAATACTCACATCGATCGGTTGAGCGACGCGGAGAAGAACAAAACTGAAATCTGCTCACTGTGAACAAAACTGAAATCTATTGTGTGCAGCTCACTGGTTTCGGCCATTTGTCTCCAAGTTTTGAGCTCCAAGCTTCGTCAAACGATTCTCGGCTCATGGGTAAACTTCCCTATCACCTTCGCATGACTTCGTAGTGTGCTAGCACTCCCGATTTTGCCATAAAATCGCAACTCTAAGCTTCCATTTTCTTCTTGATTCTCGGCAGTGGCTGCCAAAACCAGAAGCAGAAACAGCCCTTCATAGGCATGAGAGATGAGAGATGAAGTGAGAGATAGATGAGTTTGGTTGATGGCTAAAGTGTATCTAATACACTTATGTGAATTTAAAATTCATTTCATGTGAATTTGGCTTTCAAAAAGTCAAGCAATTAAAGCCAATCAACCTCCATAAACTCACATCACTCATGAATAATGACTTGCATCAATCACTCAAAGTGAAAGACATTCATCACTTGATTGACGAATGATGTGACGCTAGTTGCGACTAGCGATGTGACACTTGATTTGACTTACGTGCCGCATTCGAATTCGAAATGCGAATGCGCTCGCAAACAATCTCGGGCTCGAGTTCGCTAATTCCAAATAACAAATTTTCCGTTGCGACGTAATTAAATCTATTTAATTAAATAATCATGCCTAGCATAATTACTATTCACATCGCTAACGAATTAATTCTAAATTAATTGTTCGCCCGAATTAAAATCTAATTTTAATTCTGCGTCGAAATCTAATTTCGTTTAATATATCAAATATATTAATTTATCGATTAATTCCAAATTAATCGTTATCTCTCTTTTATTTGATATTTTATCCTAGATAAAATATCTCCGCAATTAATCCCAGATTAATTTTCTCTCTCTTCTAATTAACCCCAAATTAATTTAGAGTGCGAGTCATACGTCATCGGTGAATCTTCGGGAAGCGACCCATGAGATCCCCGGATATGTTGGCAGTAAATTCGGTCGTCGGACTATCCGAACACGTAAGTACCTTGTACTACGTTTATACAGATTTACAAGACAAAGTTAGCTTCTAGGAAAGCGCCATGCCTACCCAATTCTCCAGAAATATCCTTACAGGAATAAAGGATCTATATCAGGCGCAGTATACGTAGTATTTCATATTTATGTCCAGTATCGGATGATCAAGTGCTAGGCTTGGGGCTGGAATTGTGTCTGCCCCGTATGAAGCACATGTCGGATGTCTGGTAACTAGTCTCTATAATCGGATAAACATGACCTTGTCATTTTATCCCGATGACTGCAGTACTTAAGAGTACTAGTACCGTATCCTACGTGACCATCATCTCCATATGACTGGAGTGACACTTCCGTCTTGACATCGCACCCAACACACTACGATTCTCAATATACCCAGAATAGGCGTACTCAGAACCTGTTAAAGCCCTGGACGACCGCAACCAAAGTATATTGATTGTCGCAAGTATTAGCGGTGCAAGTCTCAGGTTAAGACCAAATACACCTACCCTGATTTCAGACTTCCATAGATACATAGTCATACTACCAATGGAATTCCGGGGGGGTCTATCCAGAGTGAAGTTGTTTCCCGTACCATTGGTAAAACACAACCTCCTATTACACATGCATGAGTATCTTATACCCAAATATATGATAACTATGATGTTGTGCCCTCACAACGCGCACAAGTGTAATACTAGTCTTTTATGCATTTATCGATGTCCAATCTCGACAATGCTCTGACTAGGGATATTTAATGATTTATCCTTTGTGGACTAATACTGTCTCATATCATTCTCAATCCAGGAACAAATCATAGGGACCTCCTATCATTTATATATCCAGGTGATCTAATCACAAATGATAAGAGAGCAATCTCCTTTGTCACATAGTTAATTTGTACAACAACACCATGATCTGTACAAATAGTGATGCTATGGGTCATAATTTTCCAACATCTGCCACCTTGAAAAGTATATGCATTGATCGCTCGAGTGGTTACCATCATAAATTACACATCTCCCCATTTCGTTCTGATGAGCAAATGTAGTATTTCTTGATTCTGACATCCAGTGATAGTTGTTGGGTTGGACAACAGGCCTCAGAAAAGCAGACTGTTGCTCCCAGATTTGGGGTGTATCTTCTAGTAAAGCTCGTGATTTCTCGATCTCCCAATAATGTTCCATTTTTCAATCACCTGAAAACAAAAGAAATAAATAAAAATTACAGATAAAAATAAAGAAAATTAGATACAAGTAAATTAGATAACTTCAAAATTAATAACTCAAGAAAAATAAGTCCCCGGCAACGGCGCCAAAAACTTGATCGGCGTAAACACACACGTATAACGCAAGCGTACGTATCGTTCAAGCGTACGTATCGTTACAAGAAAATACTAAGGAAAATAAAAGAAAAGACTCAAGGATCTAGGGTCGTGACTCCACACAATATTATTATAAAGATGAATTGATTCTCTTATTTATGTGTAATAAATCAGTTTGCTAACCTGAAACACGAAAATATGCAAAAGCCTCTGTCGATGGTCAGACGCAAATACCCAGTATAACCCAATTGAACCATATGTCTATGTCAACCAAATTACCTGGATTCATTAAGATTAAGTTTCAATTATGGCTACCCCCCCCGACAGGATATTGATCGCCGCTTTGAGCTTAGAATCCGAGCTTGCGGCCTCCCACTTCAGAAGTTTGGATTCCTCCTCGGCGTCCTTCATTTTCTTCTTTGTAATGGCGGAGGAATTACGGAAGGAATCGATCAATGCGGTGGCCTCGGACGTGGCCTGTCTAAGCATTTGGTTTTCTTTCTCTTTTCTGGCCAGCTCGGCCGTGACCTGTCTCAGATCTTTCTCCTTCCTACCCAGCTCGGCCTCCCGTTCTATAATCTGAGATTGGAGCCTCTGCACTTGGCCCCCCTCGGACAGAAAGCTCATCAGCAAGTCTTTCTTCTGGGCCATTACGTAACCCATCTGCAAGAGAGAAAGAATAGGTTAGAATTCATCAAGTAAAAACAAAGAACAGAAACATGGAAGAATGTTTACCTCGAGGATTTGGGCAGAGAACCTAGAAATCACCTCCTCGGGGGAGAGGTCCTCAAATTTTGGGATCCTTTCGGGGGCACTGTCTCTGCCAGTAAGTTGATCGCAGGCACCAGATGGGATGTCGCATACCGGACCTTCTCACTAAGGTCATCCACCCCCAACACTACCCCACCCTTCCCTGTCTTGGGGGAGCCTCAACAGTTTGCCTCTCCCTCCGAGCAGCAGACTCCTGGTGAGAGGTTATTCTTCTTCCTCGTTAGTGACGTGAATAGTAATTATGCTAGGCATGATTATTTAATTAAATTATATTTAATTACGTCGCAACGGAAAATTCATTAATTTGGAATTAGCGAACCCGAGCCCGAGATTGTTTGCGAGCGCATTCGCATTTCGAATTCGAATGCGGCATGCAAGTCAAATCAAGCATCACATCGCTAGTCGCAACTAGCGTCACATCATTCGTCAATCAAGTGATGCATGTCTTTCACTTTGAGTGATTGACGTAAGTCACTATTCATGAGTGATGTGAGTTTATGGAGGTTGATTGGCTTTAATTGCTTGACTTTTTGAAAGCCAAATTCACATGAAATGAATTTGAAATTCACATAAGTGTATTAGATACACTTTAGCCATCAACCAAACTTATCTCTCTCTCACTTCATCTCTCATCACTCACTCCCATGGAGGGTTGATCTGCTTCTGGTTTTGGCAGCCACTGCCGAGAATCAAGAAGAAAAAGGAAGCTTAGAGTTGCGATTTTGTGGCAAAATCGGTAGTGCTAGCACACTACAAAGTCATGCGAAGGTGATAGGGAAGTTTACCCATGAGCCGGGAATCATTTGACGAAGCTTGGAGCTCAAAACTTGGAGACAAATGGCCGAAACCAGTGAGCTGCACACAGCCACTGCCATAAGCTGCACACAGCCACTGCCGTGAGCTTCACAGTAAGCAGATTTCAGTTTTGTTCGTCTCTGCGTCGCTCAACCGATCGATGTGAGTATTCCGCAACTTTGTTGATTTGTATTCGCACTTATTTCATGCTTGTTTATGATCTTGGGACCTTAGCAAACACCAACAACAGAATTATCAGAATCATTCAAGGTACGAAGAACCATCATATTTTCCATCTTATCCACCATCCACCTACGATCTTCATCAACAATTAGAACCATCGGAAGAAGATCAGATGATTGACACGCTCAAAGATTGGTTCAAGAAATGAGACGAAGAGTTGGATACGATGCTTGAAACATACCAGAATCAACTCGAAAGTATTCAGAGACAATCAGAATTCATTCAGAGATTGACAGATCAGACGAGACAATTAATAGAAAACCAGAGCTACATACCTCATGGACTATTTTCAGTCGACACTGATGAAGCCTTCGAGTACCAATCATTTCACAATGACACTTCAACAGAGGAAGAGGCTGAGCAGTATCAACAACCAGAGGTATCAGTTCAGGAGCCCGAACCGGCAAAGTCTCGATTTGATTTTTATTATTCTGACTCTGACGATGATGAAACTGAGCTGTTTGTACAAACTGCATCAACACTTGAGGATGAAATTCTGTATCCTCAAAATGAAGATCTTGGAGCATCCATTGCACAAATGTTTGAAGAAGATCTACCTGAGCCAATCATTTCACCCAAATCAGAGGATGAAGACCTAAAATCTGACACATCTTTTCATCCTCGGGTTGATAATTTTGAAGCATATATTTCACAGATGACAGATGAAGAGCTGAATGCATAAATTTTCAAATACATCTGTGAATAAAATGTGGAGCAAGAAGCAGAGCAAATGGAGGAGCAATGTCTGACCAAATTAAAAATCCAGAGCATTCAGGAGAAACATCGCTGTTTTGGGGAGTACAATTTAGAGAAATCACCCAAAAGCTTGATAGAATGGAACTTCCATTCAAGGTCAAGCACCATACGAGACCTACTGATTTTATTTCTTTCTTTTCAGGAACCACTGGAGCAACAAAGGTTAAAAAGGTGGCACAAGCACTAAATGGGACAAAAAATTTCTACTACCTTATCGTTGGAAAATTTCACTTAATTATAATTTATAAATTATAATTTAACTGGATTAATTAATGTCAGACTTTATTACCGCCTATATGGTCGGGTTAAATATAAATTACTTTACCGCCTATATGACCGGTCTTTATGTGACAGATAATTACCGCCTATATGGCTGGTGTAGTTGGACTAAATGGATTACCGCCTATATGACTGGTTTTAATTGTTTAACATTATTAATTCCTGAGAAAGCAGAACATAAAATAATTTATATATTATAATAAGTGAGATTCCTAGATAAGAAATATTAAATGTGGATCCTCTAACCCCAGCATTTTATTTTTATTCTAGGGAAGTGATGAAACACAATATTCACACTTAATAATTGATTTTCTTTTATGGGTAATTCTTTAGTTTGTTTATTGAGTCTTAAGCTTAATGCTTCTTGTTGTCTGATCACCAATAAGATTGATATGGTAAACTTAAAATGAACTAGACATAGGGATTTTAGGTTTCAGCCTTAGATTCAATAGCCCGCGATCTTCATTGATGATAGATAACCCTTTAATAGATTTTCTTACAGGATAGACATATACCTGTCGGGCGGGGGTAGCCATAATTGGAACTTAATCTTAATGAATCCAGGTAATTTGGTTGACATAGACATATGGTTCAATTGGGTTATACTGGGTATTTGCGTCTGACCATCGACAGAGGCTTTTGCATATTTTCGTGTTCCAGGTTAGCAAACTGATTTATTACACATAAATAAGAGAATCAATTCATCTTTATAATAATATTGTGTGGAGTCACGACCCTAGATCCTTGAGTCTTTTCTTTTATTTTCCTTAGTATTTTCTTTTGAGTCTGTTTTTATTTTATTTTGCAAAACCACATTCAACCAATCAAAAGCAATCAATTCTATTCTCCATATAATTAGATACTTGTAAATAAATAGTATCAATATTTAATAACAACAGTAGGAATTAAGTCCTCGTGGGATCGATATTTTTATACTACTTGAACGATACGTACGTTTGCGTTATACGTGTGTGTTTACGCCGGTCACTGATACATTAGATGTATGTAGTTTAATGAATTGTAATTTCTTAAGGTAGTTTTCTTTTTTCGTAACTCAGTTGATGATTTTTCATAACTTAGTTACGTGTTTCTGAAGGAACACATATTGAACGTCTTGAAATGATCAAGAACTTTCAATCTGTTCTACTGAAACGCAGATTGAACATATTTGACTAGTTCAAATATATTCAATCTGAAATTTTGAAAACGTGATCCTTAAAATTCATAACAAGTCTTTGAATTGTTCAAATATCTTTGATACGATCAAACATATGAATTTAAAGCAATTAGTTCTAAGGTTATTCAGTGAATATGATTCATATTCAATATTATTCTTCAACGATTCCATCTTGATGGAATTGAGTAGTGGGAGCAGTCGAATCTTATATGATTTGATTCGTTTGATATTGAATGTTACCGAATTAGTTTCAATACTCTTGGGGTTATGCTCCAGTAACAGTAGTTCATCTTTTTAATTTAGGTTCCATTAATTTCTACAGTTACAAATATGATATGTATAGGTAGAAAATCAGAATCTTGAAAAGTTTGAGATTTCAATATTTCTTTTATATAATAGTTATATAATGGAAATTACTTACACCTTGGAGGTATAAGTAAAAGTTTATCATTTATTTTATTTTATTGAATATTGTATTCTATTTGATCAAATATCTTTGCTATGATTCTAAGTAATAAAATCGTTTTATCACTTGGTGTGTAACATCAGATGTTAACTATTTTAGAAAAGACTTGACTTATTGAAGTCAAATATGAGAATGATAAATTATAAATGGAACTACGTAATTAATAAAATGAAACAACCCTTATACATCTTCTATATAAGTCTAATAGGATATCGGAATCATTTACGAGTATTTGATACTTAATGGTTCTGTTGTTTTCTTACTGAAGAAAATTATCCTATAACTTATAATGGAAGTGATATTTGATATCGATTCTGGACGTTCATCATTGAACCATAGATCTAAGATTGTTCATAGCTTACTACAATCAAGTTTTGAACTTGATTAAGCTTTAATTATGAATTAGTTCATGATTTGTGCTAATTGTTTGCGCAACAAAAGCAGTGTGAGCTTATTAAAGGTTTGACCTTTATAGTATGACAGTGAGAAAAGTTATACTCAGCAATCTATTGTAGATTCTGAGAAAACTATCTCTAGTCACACTAATTGAACAATTAAAGATATATTGGTTTATGTTGATATTAAACTGTATATTTTAGCTAAACAATGCAAAGTGGCGTTTTTGAATGACTTATTCAGATAAAATATCAGTTGTGATTTCTTTGTTTGAAGAGTTCATTCTGGAATGGCCCTAGAGTTTGTGTTCTGCTGAGATCGCAGTTTAGTGTGCTAGCTTATAGAGCCTATTGTAGACTCGGGTAAGTCTTCCGAAAATTCGTGTTCTATATTTTTGACATTAGTCAGATTGTCTCATCTTGTCAAAGTATAGAGGATACATATGTGATTAAAGGGTTAGTGGGAGCGTATAAATTACTTTCTAGTGTTATATATTCTAGCAACATTATCATTATTATAGCAATAATGAGATGCTTGTAAGGTAAAAGGTTTACCTAAGTCTTTTTACTCCGTGAAAGCAGTGGGAGTAGTCTCTATTATATTTGATATAAATTTTTATATAAGATATAAAACTAAGAGACTTGTGAGATACTCCTATTATTCGTACATTAGATATGATCTAATAAAGGACATAACTAGGCTATATGTATGACAGTTAGTATAACTGTTGGACAGTTAGTGTGTGTCTTATATAAAGTATTCATCTTTCGTAAAAGATGATTCCTTTTTTCGAAAGAGATATTGATTAGAATGTCTAATCAATCTTATGTATCATTTGATGATGACATAATAAATACTTTATTATGTGCGATTGTAGATATCGATTTAATCGTAATTGTTACGAGTTATTTTGATATCCTATAGACCATATGATGGATCTTGAAACACGTTCTTTGTGATCTTTGAGATATTAAGAACGAGTTTCTAATTTATGGAGAATACAGTCTGGAACCATTAGGGTCATATTAGTTTTGAGACTAATTATGACGTTAGACAGTCTACGTCATAAAGAATCACAAAAGATGCAGTGGGAGTGTCACGAAGGATTCTACTATTTAGTGGAATTAGATGCAACTTATGAAGTATTGACTTATGAAGTTGCATAGTGACCTTATAAATTAGAAGTTTTATATTGGTGTTGTGGTTGCGGTTGTTCGCATAGTATTTTGGATTTGATCCCTGAATACTTGGAAAACTCAGTAGCTGTAGCACAACACTGATGTAGTGTCTGATTCATATTAATGTATAATTTAGATTCTACAAAATATGAAAGATACTGGCTATGGGAAACGATTGGGTTTGTTTGACAAACTCATTATGTTATAGCAGACTTACTTCTTGTTGCCTACCACTTAAGTGCTAGGTGAGATTTTGAGGGCTATGTGTATACGATACACATTGAGATGTATATATGATACTGTGGATTGGCACAAAAGCAAGTGGGATAAATTATTAGGGTTGTTGCTCAGAGCGCCAATCCGGACCGTATTTATGTCTGATTCATGAATATGAACAATCATTTTTTTCCATATATTACTTATTTACGGTTGCACCTCTTGTTTTTATATACGTATTTGATCTGATTACGATTAGATTGAAACTAAATATTGTTTAGTGATATGTATATATTAGACAAATGCCCGATAATATATAATGCAGTACACAGTTACAAAGCTAGTTTGTAATTGACATTGGGAAGTGTCACTGCTAAATGTATATTATCAAATATAGTTCCTGGTCAAGATTCACTAACACGGGTCGGTTAGTCAAATCTGTTGAGACCAGTACATGTCGTATATCGAGACTTGGTCCGATGGTTTATCCCAATGAACCATGAGTATAGGGAGACTCGTATAGGCGTGTAGGTGTTTATAGTGGATAAACATTGAATGACTCACCGAAGATTCTTAATGGATGGTACACCAACGTCAATAAGAATCTTCTCGGGTTGAGTAGCATAATGGTCCTTTGACTTGAGATACCACTATGGATGTATGAGACATCCTCCACACTTAGATGGCAGTCACGTCACCGATCTATTTAGATCAGACCTCCGCCTGTTCGTTGGGTGTGGACCGATCCTCAGGATATCCTGTGTGTATCAAGATAGGATCCGTCAGTTCTGTGTACAAAGCATATGTAGTCCATATATGATTGGCAGTCTGTTAAATTTGTGGCCACAATATACTTCGGAAGTAAGTTCCGAATGTTATTTAGAGATTACTAATAGATACGTCGACGGGATAATACCTATAGAGATTTGACGTTTACATCTATATCGTTGGTATTATCCGGATACCTGTGACGGAGGGATTATACGTATGCAATGACCTCGACCTGTATGATTCAACTAGTTTATCCGTGGTCGTCATAATTTACGGGTGGGTAAATTATGGACACGAAATTGGATTTTGTGACGGATATACCTGAATCTAGAGTCTCACTAATGAAATATACTCATAGAGCATTAGGGCAACTTTTATGAATAATGGTGATTATTTATAAATCGTTTAAACGTTATATGAAACGTGTATTTGTAATTAATGTGTATTTGTATTTAATATATGATATTATTAAATACACATTAATAAATTGTCAAATAAATATATTTGACATTTATAATTAATATATGTATTTGAGATATTTAAAGTAAATATAATACATATATTTGAGATATTTGTATTTAATTAATTATTTAATTATTAAATGATTAATATAATTAAAATATAAATATCTCACCAAATGATAAAGTTAGGAAATGATTATAAGTGTTTATTGTTGACTTTAAAGTAAAGGAAATGGTAGTTAAATTGGATTTGACTTCATTGGATATTTATTTTAAATTGTTAAAATTGAAATATTTTTCCTTTATTTTTATCAATTTCGGCCATCACCCTAAATTAAATATAATTGTTATATTTTTTAAGTTGCAATTGTTGACTTAGTTGAATAATTCATTAAAGTGTAATGATTTGGAAAATAAGTTGACAAGTTGTAATTAAATGAAACAAAAATAATATCTAGATATTATTTTACTTACCAATTTCGGCCAAGGCTTAAATTTGTGAGTATATATTGTTTTGTTTCATCTTTTAGGGTTAGAACAAGTTCATTAGATACCAAATAAACATAAAAGAAGTTGATAGAAAAGCTTGAAGGCTAAAGGAAAAAGCTTGGAAATCTTTGAGTTTTGTAAGTTTTTCTTTAAAGTTTTCAAGATGAAAAATGTTTCTAACATTCTTAGCATCATTTGTGTTGCTTTGGTGTTGTCTCTCTTCTTATAGTTTGTGTTTATTTTGGTTGTGAACTTTGATGAAAGATTGATGCATGTAAGTAAGCTTGAAATGGTTTCAAAGCTTTACTTTTGATTTTTGGAAAATCAAGTTGCCATTCTAGAGTTGTTAAGCCACTCCTTGGTGACCTAGAATTTTTCTAGAGTTGTTTCAAAGTGGTGAGGCTAGATTGGTGAAGTATTGAATGGATTACAGTGTTGGATTTTGTAAATTTGGTGAAATTGGACAATTTGAAGAAATTGAAACATTAGGGTTCATAACCCACTCCAAATTTGGGGATTTTCATATATGTGATGTATTATGGTATGAATATGATGCATGTAAAATTTTAGGTTGATTGGATTTGATCTTGGCATGTTTTGAACTAAATGGACCAAATTGTAATTAATTGAAAATTTTGGGTGGCTCACGGCATTAGACTAAAAATGGGGATTTGTGTGAAATCTGATTTTGATGAATTAGATGTGTTGAAAAATATTTTAGAAATGATTTAGAATCATCCAAAATTGTATTTGACAACTTTTGGACTAAAATGATAAATTAACAAAGTTTTGGGGTAATTCGGTAATTACCAAGAAATTTGATTTCTTGTGTAATTTTTCAGAATTTGATAATTGGATAATTAAATAAATAATTTTATTTAATTGATCTGAGAAAAAGTTTTGAAATCGGAAAATTTTGATTTTCCGCGATTCCGCTGCGTTACCGATATTCCTCATTAAAACCCCTACAGTTTCAACTATGTTTATGTTAATATTTGATATTAAATAAATAGGTTTAGGTGAAATATGAATAAATTATTCATATTAGATATTGAATAATTTATTTGGTATTTTGAAAAAAAAATTAAAATACGATTTCGCCCGACCCGCACTTCTGATGCGCCCCATCGCCCAAAACCCCAACAAAAATGGTATCAGAACGGGTCTGATGCTTCATCCTTTACATTACTCATGCTTGATATTTGATATATAATCCAATTTTAATGTTCTCACATGCTTGTAATCTAGATATGTTTCTTTACTTTTCGGTTTTACGTTAACTGAAAGTGTAACGGAAATTTAATTGTTAAATTAAATTATATTTTCTAAAGTAGAATTGAAATGTTTAGAAAGTGATTTAGATTAAAATTCTGCATTGGATGTAGAATATACCTTCCGTAGGAAAATCCTCGCTTTTAAATATGGTTGTAATGTAACGTGTATTGGATTCATGTTTCTTGGTCTGTCTTGTCAATACGGTTTATGGGTAACTTTCTATGGCTGCATCTGAGATCGTGCCAAAGCAGTGAGGGTGTAGTTGATAGAATTTTATCCATGCCGGTTGTATATTGATACTAGACAAATTCAAGTGAAAGTGGAAATTCTGAACGTGCCAAAGCTGTCAGGACTACATATGTAGCTTGAGTTTGTCATTGGCAAGTGTAGCCTTGATATGCCTCCCTGTGAACGTGCCAAAGCTGTCACAGCGAGAAACGGTCAGGACCAAAATCAGGAGTCATTGGTGAGTGATTGACAAAGTGTTGTCTACCTAATGAATATACGTAGGCGAGATCGTGCCAAAGCTGTGAGTTGAAATATATTCATATGATCCTACTCTCACTATGGAATTCAATTTAATTATTGAATTCCCATTGTCTGTTGGGGATTACGATATTACGTAAAGTAGTGGGAGACACTGCTGAGTTTAAAATCCATAACTTAAGCAGTGCGTAATATTTTGGAATTTACTGCTTTCGTTTTTCCTTTCATTCTATATTATTTATATAGATTTATACATTAATAATCCACTGCATAATATATTACTTGAATATATAGGTTTTCTGACTTTATATATGGTTGTGTAGTTCTAGAATAGGTTCTAGAATAACAGTAGACTTAGATATTGTTAGATTAGTGAAACCATCGGGAACTGTAGTTCCGATTTTCTTGAAAATCAAGATGGTTTGTGACTTAGTTACTAAGTCACGATTAGGGAATCTAAATAGATATCCGCTTTAGGATATCCTTCTAGAAAGATTAGTTTCTTATGCAGTAAGAATTGACTTGAATAGTTCATGTCTCGAGATTCTTGACTTGCATTAAGAAAACCCATTTAGTATTTGTTTGTCTTATAATGACGTTTCTTAGCTTTAGTGACTTTTAGAAGTCATGTGTCTGACACAGTTTACTAATCAATTATTTTACAATCGTTGTGAATAATTGAACGCAAATTATAAAGCTTGAGAAAAGATATGTGTATAGTTGTGTACAAAGAATATCGATTCTCGCAATACGACAACTGTAGGTATTGGATACCGGATCTCCAGTCTAGTTGATTAAAATAATGTTTAATAACTATATTGATATTTGATATCAAAACTTGTGACTATTGGATAGTTACTTGTTCTGTATAAACAGTTGTTACATATTTTAAAGCGACTAGTAGTGTCATTAATAAAAGATAAGCCTTAAGAAAATATTTTGTAGAGTAAATAACTGAGAACTGTGCTTTATGAGATTTTATCGTAAAAGCATCAGATGCTTGGTAAAGGATGGTCTGATATGAGATCACACCACATATCCTTATCTGTTTAATGAATATTGTATTCAGGAAGTGATTAAATCTCATTTAACCGATGATTGTCATTGGACCACAGATTTATTAAACTAATGCTTTGGAAGTATGTAGTTTAATGAATTAGAAATTGCCTTGTATAGTTTTCTTTGTTTCGTAACTCAGTTAATGAATTGTCATGACTTAGTTACGTGTTTCTACTAGAGTGCATGTTGAACGTCTTGAATTGTTAAAGAACTGTCAATATGTTACTAATGAAACTCAGATAGAATATTTTGAATAGTTCAAATATATTTTATCTGTAGTGTTGAAAACTGTCTTTAAAAATTCATTGCGCGTCTTTGAGTTGTTCGAAGATGTTTGATTTGATCAAACGCATGAATTTAAGGCAATTAGTTATGTAGTTATTTAATGAATATATATATGTGGAAAATTCGAATCTTGAAAAGTTTGAGATTTGAGTCTTTCTTTTGTATAATGGTTATATAATTGAAAGTACTTTTACCTCGGAGGTACGAGTGATAGGTTTATCATTTATTCTATTTAATGGAATATTGTATTCTATTTGATAGAATATTTTTTCTACGATCCCGAGTAATAAAATTGTCTTGTTACTTGGTGGTTAACATTTGATGTTGACGATTGCAGTAAAGATTTGACTCTCTGAAGTCAAATGTGAGAATGATAAACTGTAATGGAACTACGTAATTAATAAGATGAAAATGCCATTAGACAAATTCCATATAAGTTCAATAGGATATCAGAATCATTTGCGAAATATTTGATACTTAATGAATCTGTTGTTTTCTTATTAAAGAAAATTATCCTATAACTTATAGTGGGAGCGATATTTGATATCGATTTCGGAAATTAGCATTGAACCATAGATCTAAAACTGTTCATGGCTTATAACGATCAAGTTTTGAACTTGATTAGGCTTTCGTTATGAATAGTTCATAAAATTGTGCAAATTGTTTTCGCAGCAAAAACAAAGTGAGCTCGATAAAGGTTTGACATTTATAGTATGACAGTGAGAAAGGTTATACTCAGTAGTCTATTGTAGATTTTGAGAAAACTTGTCTATAGTCGCACTGACTGAACAATTAAGAATCTGTTGGTTAATGTCGATATTAAACTATGTTTTTGGCTAAAGAATGCAAAGTGGCGTTCTTGAGTGATTTCTTTGAATAAGAGATTCGTTGTGATTTCTTTGTTTGAAGAGTTCATTCTAGAATGGCCCTAGAGTTTGTGTTATGCTAAGATCACAGTTTGATATACTAGCTTATAGAGCCTATTATAGACTCAGATAAGCTTTCCGGAAATATGTGCTCTATGTTTTTTATATCTGTCAGATTGTCTGGTTTTATCGAAGTATAGAGAATACGTATTTATCAGTAGGGTCAATGGGAGCGTACAAATTTATTTCTAGTATTACATATCATATGTCTTCTTTTCTCCGTGGTAGCAGTGGGAGTAGTCTATGTTATATTTGATATAAAGTTTTATATAAGATATAAAACAAGAGACTTGTCAGAAACTCCCATTAATCACATATTAGATATGATCTAATAAATGACACAGTAGGACTATCTGTATGATAGTTAGTGTAACTGTTTGATAGTTAATGTGTCTTTTATATATATAGTGTTCATTTTTCGTAAATGACGATTCCTTTTGTCGAAAGATAGATTGATTGGAATGTCTAGTCAATTTTATACATCATAGGATGATAGCGTAATAAATGTTATATTATATGCGATTAAAGATATCAGTTTAATCGTAATTGTTACGAGTTATTTTGATATGTTGTAGACCATATGATGTGTCTTGAAACATGTTCTTTGTGATATTTGAGATATTAAGAACAAGTTTCTCATACATGGAGAATTTAGTCAGCAACTATAAGGTCAGATTAGTTTTGATTCTAATTATGACATTAGATGGTCTATATCATATAAAGTCAGAATAGATGCAGTGAGAGTGTCACCATTGATTCTACTGAACTAGTGGAATCAGTTGCAACTTAAGAAGTATTGACTTATGAAGTTGCAAAATGACCCTCATAGATTAGATGTATTCGTATTAGTGTAGTGTTTGTGGTTGTTTCATAGTATTTGGATTTGATTTCTAAGTACATAGACAACTCAGTAGCTATAGTACAATACTGATATTGTGTCTGGGTCATATTGATGTGGAATTGGATTCTAAAAAATATGAATGATGCTAGTTAAGGAAAACAATTGAGTTTGTTGGACAGACTCGATTTGTTAAAGCAGGCTTACTTGTTGTTGCCTACCTCTTGAGTGCTGGTAAGCTCTTGAGGGCCATGAGTATACGATACACATTGAGATGTGTAAAGGATACTATGGATTGGCACTAGAGCAAGTGGGAGAAATTGTTAGGGTCGGTGCTCGGAGTGCCAGTCCGGATCGTATTTATGTCCGATTCATAAATACGAGCAATTCTATTTTCCATAATATTACTTAATTTTATGGTAGCACCCTTGTCTTTTATACACTTATTCTATCTAATCACGATTAGATATCTGATTACGATTGGATCGAAACTGAATCTGGTTCAGTGATACGTGTATATTAGACAAAGATCCTAAGATTTACGGTATAGTGCGTAGTTACAACGTAGTTTGTAATTGACATTGGGAAGCGCATTATTAGTTTTATATCCTTAAATAAAGTTCTTGGTCAAGATTTGCTAACACGGGTCGGTTAGTAAGATCCGCTGAGATCAGTACATGTCGTATATCGTGACTTGGTCTGATGGTTTATCCTAGTGAACCATGAGTCTCGGGAGACTCGTATAGACATGTAGGTGTTTATTTGATAAGATACTGAATGACTCACTGAAGGTTTCCTAATAGATGGTACACCAACGTCAATAGGAACCTTCACGAGTTGAGCGAGCATAGTGATCCTTCGACTTGAGATACCACTATGGATATATGAGCTATCTTCCACACTTTGATGGCAGTCACGTCAACGATCTAGCCATGATCAGACCTCCGCATGTTCGTTGGGTGTGGACTTATGCTCATGATATCCAGTGCGTATCAAGATAGGATCCTTCAGTCCTGTGTACAGAGCATAGGCATCCAGCACATGTTTACGATCTAGTAAATCCATGGCCGTGGTATAACTTCAGAAATCAGTTTCGAGTGTTATTTCGTGATCGTAAATTGAAAGTCGACTGTATTATACCGAATGGATTTGACATTCTCATATATATCCCAAGTATAATACGGATAGCCTGTGACGGAGGGATTATACGTATGCTATGACCTCGGCTTGCATAGTTTAGCGAGATTATATGTGGTCGTCATAATCCATGAGTGGGTAGATTATGGACACAAAATTGGATTCCGTGATGGATAAACCTAAATTTAGAAAGTCCCACAGTATGAAGTGTACTCGATGAGCACTTGGGCAACTCGATATTAATAATATGGATTATTCATAATACTTCACCGGATTAAATGAGTTAATTCGGATCGTTTAATCGATAAACGATAACACATGCAATTAGGGGATTTTGTCCGCTGATAATTATTGTGTATTTGTATTTTATATATAATACGATTAGATACACATTAATTATTCGTCAAATGAGATTTTGACACATGTCATGAATATATGTATTTATTATTTAATGTAAATAAAATACATATATTTGTGTAAATTAATTGTTTAATTATTTAATAGTTAAATAATTAAATAATTGACTTTTCAAACCTTATCCATTTGTCATGATTGTTATGAAAAATTGTGAGTTTTAATTGGTTACACATGGCATGGATTTAATTAGCTTTTGTGTGTCCAATTTTGATTGGATTTTATAAAGCCTAATTAATGATTTTATTTGTTAAAATAAAGAAATGACAAAAATGCCCCATTTTACATCTTTTTTCGGCCAACTTATTTTTAAGAGAGGGAATATTTTTCTTCATCTTATTCTACTCCTCCATGACCGACTTCAACAAGAAACAAAAACCCATTTTTGGTTTGATGAAATCAAGCAAGAAAGAAAAAGAAATTCAAGAAAAAAGCTGGGAATTTAGGAGATTAAAAGGTAATCCTCTACAACCCATGCTTGTAAATTAGTTTCATGTTTTTCTTAAACAATTAGAAATATTCTAGGGTTTCTTTGTTTGAGAAAATTTGGGGCTTTTGTTTGTGGTTGATGGAGAAGGAAGAATATGCATGTGCGAAGTGTTTATTGGATGAAATTAATGTAATTTATATCCAATTTGTTCAAATTATTGTTGGACATTTTTGTTGCCATTCTAGAGTTGTTGATCTACTCTTAGATAACCTAGAATTTTTCTAGAGTTGTTCATATGAGGTGGGACTCAATTGGTGTTGGATTAATTTGATTAATCTTGTGAAAAATTAGATTAAAGCATGAAAATTTAGGTAATTTTGGTTTTATGGTCAGACCTGTTAAAACTGGAAATTATGTGATGTTTTTGATGTCATACGAATGTAATGGATGTGTTTTGGGAGTTGGCAAAATTTCCGGAAAGTGTTTCCTACTTGAAATAAGCGAAAACGGCCAAAAATGGTGTTACTGGGTGGATTTTGAGTCAACCGGGTGACGGCTGTCCAAATAGTAAATCCGTCACTGTTCAGGCAGCCCATGAACTGCCCCGACACTATTGGATCTGACCTAGACAGTTTCCATAAGTGTCGGGTAGTCAGTTCGGTCAAAAATGCGTTTTAGGCTATTTTGCGGAAAATCGATTTTCGTAAAAGTTTCGCGAAGTTTCAACTATGTTTATGTTAATATTTGATATTAAATAAATAGGTTTAGGTGAAATATGAATAAATTATTCATATTAGATATTGAATAATTTATTTGGTATTTTGAAAAAGTTTTAAAATACGATTTCGCCCGACCCGCGCTTCCGCTGCGCCCCATCGCCCAAAACCCCAACATCATAGTGACCTTATATATTATAAGTTTTGGTATTGTTGTTGTGCTTGCAGTTGTCTACATAGTATTGTGGATTTGATCCTTAAATACTTAGACAACTCAGTAGATATAGCACAATATTGATGTCACATCTAAGTCATATTGATGTAGAACTTAGGTTATATAAAATATGAATGATGCTGGCCAAGGGAAACGTTTATGATTGTTAGAAAAACTCAAAATGTAATAGTGGACTTACTCGCTTATGCCTACCTCTTGAGTGATAGGTGAGCCCTTGAGGGCCATGCATATGCGATACACATTAAGATGTGTTTATCATATCATGGATTGGCACTATAACAAATGAGAGAAATTGTTAGGGTTGGTGCTCGAAGCACCAATCCGGATCGCATTTATGTCTGGTTCATGTATATGAATAATTGTTTTGTGTAATTTGATTACAACTAAATAATCTCAAAGTTTATTTCGTGTAATTTGATTACAACTATGGAAAATGAATTAAGCTCCAATAATTTGACTATTTCGGAATGTTCTCCAGTTCTTTAAGGGATATACTCTGAGTTAGTTTATCTCTCCGAAGTGAATTCTATTCGAAGTGAAAGTGATCTAGAGGATTATTAATCACATGTTTATCATGTAACTCTCAATGGTAATATTCCGAAATAAAAATTATTCTGGAAGTTTACTCACCGCAAAGACGTGACAATTTGTGTGTTACAATTGTGTCACACGTGTTTAAATGTTATTGGACCTTCCTCTATTACAGTAATTCCACGAAGGAATATTATTGGAGAAGTTATCAAAGGGCGACATGTGGCATGTGATAGTAGGGTAATAATTAGGGCATCTATAATGAGTAACAAAACTCTTTCAGTTAGGGTTGCGATTACACCCTAGCTCTAAACTTATAATTTGTAATTAGTGTATTAATTCATAATTTTATTTTTATTGTTGAGTATTGTGTGGTAAGTTTATTGTTGGTTTAAATTATATATTTGATCACCATATTGTTGGGATATGTGCCATAGAGCGTTGTGTAATATATAAAGAAATTTATTTTAATAAATGAACGATGCAGTTTTCATTTATCAAATCGTTTGGTTTTAAATTCGCATTTTATAAATTCTAATATACGCCATTGGTTGCTAATGTATTTTCAAAAGTAGTGTATAAGTGTTATACACAAGATGATTTAAGTCTGAAATTACTAATCTAAAATAGTCTGTAGCGAGCAAACAAAGATGGGCATTTTATGTGTGGCTTATTTACAACTGTGTTCTATTCAATAATGGTATGAAGACTTTGACCTGAGATCGTTCATGTGGTAACATTGGAATGGAGACACCTTATATGATGCGATCATATATGATTGGACCATGACATAGATGAATTTCTTTTAATATCCGTTAAATAAATAAATTCATTTTAATATAATAGATGATCATATATAGATTGTATGAATCCTGAGTGTACTACGAACTCCTACATGACAGACTATGTCTTTTGATTTACAAAGGTGAGGTCGGTGTAGCAATTCTGATCAATAACTACGTACTTTGAGGACATGATTTGGTATATGGGTGGCAAAACGAATCAACGAATCGAATTTGTATCGAATCCTAAACGAATCGAATCAATATGTGATGGATTCGTATTCGATTCGTTTATTAAACGAATCCTAATATCGAGATTCGTATTCGATTCGTTTATTAAACGAATCGAATACGAATATTGTTTATTCGTTTAATCATTATATTATTTAATAAAATAATTTACCCCACTTAATTTAGATTAATTATTCATAAATATATACATATGAAATATGTAATTAATATATATACCAAAAATACATCACCAAATATCGAAAAATATTACTTTTTCTATGGTAATTAACTATAATTTCTCGAATCTTAATTGAAAATTAACAAGAACTAGTAAATAAAAATAATAAAACGAATCCTAAACGAATAAACGAATCCATGAGCTTAAATTCGAATTCGATTCGTTTAATAAACGAATCGAATCGAATTGACCCATTTATTAAACGAATCCATTTTTTCAAACCCGTATTCGCTTTAAAGCAAATCGAATCGAACGAATAAGTGAATCCTGACCCAAATTGCCACCCCTAATTTGGTATATAGCTGAGGACATTTTATATAGATATATGATCCACTCATTCTGGCGAGAAGTAGATGGGTATCTTCCTTAAGGATTGGTTTGATACTTGAACAATTAGAGCGCTCAAATCTTTCTATTTCGAATAGAAATATAAAATTCATAATAGTTATGAATAAATTGTTCATTAGAGAATCAATAGTAGTTAAGGCATAAGAAATAATTAGAGGGTTATAACAGATATTATGACAGACTCTAATTATAAGATACTCGTGGATGGTCAATCTATATGCAGTGATTACATCGATGGGCACTGACGTGGTTCAGTATAATATATACTTACAATGACGAGAGTTCAGCTTCGGATTTGTAGTGAAATAACCTAAAGTCAATAATTTATGATATTTGATTAAAGGTTTTTGTTGACGGCTGATTTTCGTTCCAGGAGAAAATCGGTAAACTTACTCCTCGAACAATCCTCCCTCAACTGTGAATTTGTTTGGTTTGTTGGGAACCAAAGGCAAACTTAGCAAAAGATGAGAAAATACATAGATAGAACAGATGGTTCAACGTGGTTCGGCGGAATGGATCCAACCTACGTCCACGGGCACAAGGGAAAATGAAACTTGTATAACATGGTCGGGTATGACTGACCTGTCTATCTCTTGTTTATAAATGGCTTTTTGCTCTCTTTTACAAGTTATGTGTGAAAATTAATCAACCTACCCTTAATGAGTTCTCAACCCCTTTTTATATAGTGCGGCTGAATCTACTGATCCATCACCTATGACATCAACTCATGTCACATGTCATCATTGTAGTAGCAACTCTCCTTATCTTCCCACAATTTGGCCAATCAGAACACTTCATTTTTCTGTCTCTGCACCGACAAATGACGGCTGGCAGAAGCTACTTTCGATAAGAACCATTGTTTTTCTCTTACGAGAGCTTAAGATATTGCAAACCATTTCTTGGTCCCTAAGCTGGTGTGCCGAGGCGAATGAACACCTCGGGTCCAAGTGCTTTGTTGAATCTGATATCTTCTCATCAGGTCGGGTATGATCTGCTGAGTCGATCCTCATTCTAACACGAGGCTCTGAATGTATAGCTCGATGTCGAGGCTAACCTGACCACATCGGGTCAATCAATCTTCATAAATATCCCAGTGCTGTCAAGTCTGATACTTTCTTATAAGGTCTGGTCAGTTTTCCAACTTATCCTCTAGTTTTGCCTCGAGTTGCCTCTCCGCACCTCGGGCTCGGGTCATGATCTCTTCTAGGCATCACCTCGGATTCGAGCCCCTCTGTCCGACTTCTCATCCTCACAAGGACCTTTGGCTTTTACCTTGTCAAGTGTAAAACTCATTTTACCCTTCATTGGGACTTTGACTTCTTGGGGGCCAAAAAACCACCATCAACAAGTTTTAATCAATATCCTGACATTATTGGAGCTTGGAACTGCGAATGCATTTGGTCCCCGTGCTAACTCGATACACTATAAAGAGCCACAAAATAATTAGAAAGTTCAATTATGGTCTCACATACATAAAAAAATATTATGACAAATTATTAATGAGAATAGTAATTTATTTAAATCACAATCGGGAAACTATATATTAATTAGTTTAATAAAAAGTTTTAATGCACTTGATTATGAAATAATTGAATATTTAATTTTAAAGATTTTAAATTATTTTCATTAATTTATTTGATCTTTAATTAAATAAATTTGGAATTTAATTCCAAAAAAAATACATAATATTTGATATGAGTATTGAATTAATTAAATAACAAACAAAAAAATGGGCATGGGTCATGAATTAGCTTATTTAAGGTTTAAGTTTGGATGATAAATATTACATATGTTATTTTCTCAAAATTGAATTTTTTTGAACATCAAATAATTTTCAAGTGGATAGATGATTATTTCTAGGACTGGGCATCGGATCGGATCTGGCTCTCGAATCCGATCAAATCGTGTTTGGTTCGTTTATCGAATTTCGGATCGAATAAATTTGATAACTACCGGATCGAATCGGATTTTATCTGATTTGATAACAAATCCGAATCCGATAGAGAATCCGATTTGATAATAAATCCGATAGTAGATTCGATTTGATAACAAATCCGATTCGATAACGGATCCGATTCGAAAAATTGACTTAAAAATTTGTAAATTCATAATAATTTTATCGAATCAGATCGGATAACTTAAAATTCAAATCAATTTTATCAAATCGGATCTGTTATCAAATCGAATCCACTATCGGATTCATTATCAAATCGGATGTTTAATCAGATTCGAATCTGTTATCAAATCGAATTTATCTGATTCGCTAAGATATCAAATTGGATCGAATAAATCCGATTCGATTCGATAGTTATCGGATCAAATCTGATCCGATAAGGACTCAAAATCCGATCGAACCAAACAAATCAACTATTATCGAATCGGATCGGATTCAGATTCGGATTCGGTCCGATCCGATCCGAATCCGATAATGCCCACCCCTAATTATTTCCATAAATTTTGTGGCCGCTGATTTGACATGATTCCTTTAACTTTAGCTTTAGCTTTTGTTGTTGGAGTAAATAAGTGTTTGCTTTATTCCAAACGACGCCGTTTTAACCCGCTGCTTTTAAAGAATCTGTGGCTCTCACTCCTTAAAAAGAGCTAAATCAATAATAAATTGGAATTGGAGGGAAAGAAAAGAGTGAAAGAGGAAATGCCGGTGGCGAGACCAGAATCTTCTAGCGCAAGGATCATCGCTCATGTCGACTTGGACTGCTTCTACGTTCAAGGTTTCTTAGTAACTCTCTTTCTCTATCTCTCTCTCTAATTTTTTTTTTTAAATTTATAAAATTTATATGTATTTTTGCATTCGCGCATACATAATAATTAAGAAATTCCTTTTCTAATTTCTATTTCTTGTTACTTTATAAACCGGCTGAGACTGAAAATAAAATATCTGAGAAGTCCTGTTTCTTTTTTCTGAAATTAAAGAAGTTTTGATGAATTAACTGCCATTTTGGAGAATTTTCCTATACAAGCATAACAATCACGAGCACGAAATGCATACGAATCTTTCATTAGACCATCATTTTTAATATATATATATATATATTTTCTGTTTGTAATTGTAGTGGAGCAGAGGAAGAAACCTAAATTGAGGGGCTTACCTACTGCCGTGGTACAATACAATGAGTGGAAAGGCGGGGGATTGATTGCTGTTAGCTATGAGGCCCGTAGTTATGGTGTTAAGCGGTAAGCAAAATTTTTTACTGTCCATTTGGTGTGGACAGAGAGAGTTTTTCGCTCTTTGTTATTTTTTATTTTCTGCATTTGGCTTCTCAGCAATCTAGCTAGCTATTTTACATTTATTCAAATTTTGATCTTCTTTGATAAGCTCTTTTGGTGCCTTTTTAAAAAAGCTAATTTTGTCCAAAACAGGTGGATTTTGCTCGTAGCCTGGTACCATAACCTTATTTTACTTAACAAAATTATGCTTAACTTGTGCACTACAGCTATTGTTGGGTGTTTGGTAAAGAACTAGTGGGGTAAATGTTGATGATATTTGTAACCATAATTAAAAATTTAATAACTTTGTGTTAGAATCTTGTTAATATTCAAGACATACTATTTAATGTATGGTTATCAGTTCAATGAGAGGTGATGAGGCGAAGGAAGTTTGTCCTCAAATTGAGCTGGTCCAGGTCCCGGTAGCCCGTGGTAAAGCTGATTTGAGTTCATACCGTAATGCTGGTTCAGAGGTATCTGTAGTTAAAATATATTCTCAGTGGATTTAGATCTGTAAGTACAATCTCTCATTGAAAATGTATTTTATGCTTGTGTTTTATATCAAAATTCAGGTGGTCTCCATTCTCGCAAGGAAGTGTCGATGTGAAAGAGCTTCCATTGATGAAGTGTATCTTGACCTTACTGATGCTGCAGAAGCTATGCTAGCAGAAACTCCACCAGAAAGCTTGGAAGCAGTAGATGAGGAAGCTCTTAAATCTCATGTTTTGGGGCTTAAAAACGAGGTACAAGACATTGCTTTTAGATAGCAGATCCTTATATGTTCAGTAGTGTCTAATATTTCATGGTTCAGTGTATGACTTCACTGAATAAAATAGATGAAATCAAGATACCAGTCCTTTACTGGGGAATGCCCACTGAGCTCTTAAGATCATTGATCCTTTAAAATTTTGCAGCCCACCTTCCCCACCCATTCCTCATTTTGTCTTAACATAAAACCATTAAGCAATGGCTCTACTTCCTAGTTTGAATTATTTATGTGCATAATTGGCGGAAGGGGTATCCACAGTCTCTCTAATATTGGAATATTCAAAATGTTACCCTAGTGCAGAATACCGTAAAATAAAATTTAGTACACTAATTCTACCATTCTTTTTTGTTGTGTTTTATGAGTTTTCTAGGGAGGGTGACTAATTTTTCTTGTAAGCGAATATCATAAAAATGTCTTTTCTGTGCAAATAACAGTTTTAGATTTGATTATACAGGACACTGAATTTTCTGAACTTGCTTCTTGTTCTTGCTTTATTTTTACATTCCCCCAATCCCCTTACTGCAATTGTTACATTGAACTTGCCATGGAGTTCAGGATGGAAATGATTCCAAAGCAACTGTGAAAGAGTGGTTGTGTAGGAGTGATGGCGATCACCGTGATAAGTTATTAGCTTGTGGGGTCCTTATTGTTACAGAGCTTAGAATGCTAGTTCTAAAGGAGACTGAATTCACATGCTCTGCTGGACTTGCTCATAATAAGGTGTGAGTGTGAAACAGTGTTTTACGTTTTTTCTTGCTTACATCTTGCATAGCTTATCTTCATAACTGGGAACTTCTGCGTTAAAGCTTATGTATGAATGTGATGGCAGATGCTGGCCAAACTTGCAAGTGGTATGAATAAACCTGCACAACAAACTATTGTGCCCTTCTCATCCGTGAAAGGACTGCTCGATTCATTGCCAATAAAGAAAATGTAGAATTTTTCTTTAATTTGTTTTAAGGTAGAGAAGTTGCTTGTCTTATGGTCTTCTGGGATGGAATGTATTTTCTTAATGAAAACTCCTATTTGCAGGAAACAGCTTGGTGGGAAGCTAGGAACGTGCTTACAAAATGAATTGGGTGTTCACACGGTTGGAGATCTATTGAAATTTTCAGAGGATAAGCTGCAAGAACGTTATGGTGTAAATACTGGGTAATTGTCAATTAAAGAACAAAATCCAGAATTTTCTTTCTTAGATAATAAAAAATGTGTTCACACGTGTATTTTTTTCTTGTTGAAATTTGCTTCCCTCTTTATCTGACATGCGGCACTTTAAACTTAATTTCATGTTAAATTTTTAGTGAAATTTATGTGCAAAATATTTTTCATGTGATGTTAGCCTCTATTTATTTTTCCCACCTTTTGCCCATAATTCTAGATAAGTACGAGGAAAGAGTTTTAAGCTTATTTATCATTGTTGCACTCCCATGTCCATATTCATCAAACAATTTTCATGACGTTGTTTTTTATTTGAACTTTTAATATGCGTTCAAGTACTTGGTTATGGAATATTGCGAGAGGAATCAGTGGTGAAGAAGTTCAAGCACGCCTCCTCCCCAAAAGCCATGGTTCTGGGAAGTCATTTCCTGGCCCTCGGGCATTAAATACTGTTGCTTCTGTAAGATTTATTATCGTACATAACTGATATGCTGTGCTTTAATTAGATTGGCTAAAATAATTTAGAATTTAGATTGTACAATCATGCCATCCCATGTTTTCAATTGATGAAAAATAGTTTGGTTAAGAATTTATTCTAAAACACAAAATAATGAATTTGTCTTCAGTTCAAAGTTCAGACAGATTTTCTCCCTTTCGTAACAAGAAGCTTTGCAGCTTTTGATTTAAATCAATGTAATATCTGCATCTGCTTCTCTAAATTGCCAAGTTTGCTATATGTTACGTAGGTTGATGCACTTTGAATATGACAGATTATATTTAACATGTTAATTAATGTGCATTGGAAGTAAAAATGGAATGATCAAACTATTCTTAAGTTATGACGTAACTTCTATGAAAAGGGGTTAGTTAATACTAATACATATATTTATGTCTTTATTTATTTATTTGAGAATCAAGTTATACCAGTTCGCATCACTTGATAATATTTTTTTTCGATTTATTATTGTTATTCTTATTTGTCCACTATAACAATTGGATTAAGTGCTTTCTTGGCTGCAAGACGTGCTAAATATTTATATTACTTGACTGTTGGTTACCATTTTATATTAGCTCAAATTTTCATACGTTGTTCTTTAATACGTTTCTGTTAGATTGCTCCATTTAAGATAAACTCAAAAATCTGGAGAACCATATCAAGTTTATGATCTGAAATTATTGATTCTGTGAATTGTAAATTGTGTATGTATCTGTGCATAATGAAAGGTGAAAAACTCTTGGCTTGAAGTGCAGTGCAGTTCATTTTATTCAGTGGGGCTCTATTACTTTTCCTCAGGTTCAACATTGGCTCAATCAACTCTGTGAAGAACTAAGTGAGCGTCTTTGCTCTGACTTGGAGCAAAACAAGCGGATTGCACGCACACTCACTGTGCATGCCAGTGCATTCAAGGTACCAATTTCTACCTGATCTATATTTTGACTGATGTTATATATATATAACTTTTCATTAATTGGTCTGTATGTATACTCTTAGACATATCTGATTACGGAGTTATCCTGCAGTCAAGTGAATCAGATTCTCTTAAAAAGTTCCCTTCAAAGTCTTGTCCATTAAGGTATGGGACTGCCAAGATTCAAGAAGATGCATTCAACATGTTTCAAACAGGATTACGGGAGTTTTTGGGTTCATATGGAGTTAAGACTCAAGGAAGTCATTACAAGGGATGGAGAATAACAGCTCTTTCTGTTTCAGCTAGTAAAATTGTTCCTGTACTTCCAGTAAGTTCAAACTGTAATATATCATGCTATATGGTTTTTGGACCCCTTATATTTCTGGGTTTTTGTTGTTCTATACTAATGAATAGGAATCTATTAAGAGGTGTCTCGGCTTGCTGGGAAAGAACCTTAGCAGGAATTATCATTTGACAATACTCTGCTTTCTTTTCTTTTTGTTGTTACTTTGGTTTGTCGAAAGTAACATGAACCCAATATCTAATTTGCTGCTGTGTTCTGGTAAGTGATTTTTATCGTGAAATATTTATCCTCGGAACAAGTGAAGGCAAATCTATTTAATCTGAATTCATGAAATTTGCTAGCGTAAATATATTTTTCTTCAGCTATATTCACTTGATTTTCATCTTCGATAATAATTCTGATGCATTACACCTCATTGTGCAAATAAATCTGATAGGGAACATGTTCAATCATGAAATACTTCAATGGCCCAGATAAATTTGGCACCCCTTCAAAGCAATTAGTAGAAAACTTCATCCAAGATCCTGCTGCTTTGTCCCCCTCAGGTGGTTTAAGTTTTCCGTCCGTCATTTCTGGGTCACTTGTTTTCAGCTTCGTTAAAATGCCTTTCTCATTCAGGGAGTGAAAGCTATTCAACCCTGAATTCAATGGAGCTGCAAAGTGACTTACCTGGTGAAGAAGTTAGGATCGAACATTCTATGGCTGTTTTGGGTCAACTAGAAGTGAAAGCAAATGCACATAACAAGCAGGTATGGTAATTCTTTCTTCAATAATTCTAAGAGAACATTTTTCGTGATAATTAATATGTTATTATGAGAATGCTAACATCATCGAGGTTTCACTCAGCCTATATGTTGAACTTGTTAATACATATACGGCTATACGCAGGTCGGAAGCCAGCTTGAACATGTTTAAGATCAAATCATAAATGACCTGGACAAGAATTTTGCACTTTACAGAGTCAATTTGCTGCATTAACTAAACTGACTATTTAGGCACTCATGAAACATTTAGAACACAGCCCACACAGTGATATTATTTATGGCATATATTTCTTTCAACAGTTTTAGTTCTAAATTCTGATGATTATTGTTATTATACCTTTAGAAACAATAAAAATGTAATTGCAAGTAATTCAATGATCTTATGTCTGGGTGGTAAATGTTTCCCGTGGGGAACACGTCTGATATGAGATTCTTTTTTGAGCAGGATCCATCTTGTTCCCCAACAAAGCAGACAACAGGTAGCTTCACCCTAGAAACCTCTTCATCATTGTTCTCAGGTCTTAACAGATAATGATGTTTCTTCTAATTCCCTCTAATCTTTTCAAATTTATGTTACACATGGTTGTCAAGGTCAATGGTTTCATTCAGATAGTGAAAGCTTTTCAAGCCTGGACCATAGTAAGCCACAGAGTAGGGACGACTCTAGGATGAGGTGTGTCCCAATTAAATCGAATCAGCAGGAACACAAGAAAAGTGCATTAAAAGATAAGGTTCATTTATGCCCTTCTTTATCTCTACAGTGATTTATTCCCATTTACTGAATCACATTGCAATCATCATTCGTGCGTTCTTACCTAGTGATGATTTTCGTGATGGGGTAAAAATTCTTTTTGAGTTGCAATGCTTAATCTGTTAAATAGTTGTTTGGGGATTGACAGTTGATTTTGTAGCTACCTTGACAAAGAAGCTGATCCTGACTTTAATTGGCCATGGCACCTAGATTCCAAGCATACCCTTGGTATATATAATACTTCAGCATTGAGTGAATTGCTCTGTGTTATTTATCTTCTTGTGTCAGGGAGCAAGTTCAATCTTGAATTTCTTCAAGAGCCAGGGCCTTTCTTGCTCATCAGGGAAGCAGGAGACCGAACATGCTGAAACTTCATTGTCCTCGGGTATTTTTAAACCTATTTATTTATGTAAAACACTCTTTTCACATTGAGACTGAAAAATATCTCTCATAAGATCTCAATTGGATACGACTTTCATTCCACAGGTGGTTGCTTGTTAGAATCTAATAAACTTCAGCTACCAAAAGAGAGCCTTTTAGCAGAGACTGCAAATGCCGCCACCACTGGCGGGTGTAGTTCAGATCAAATTCAACAAAGAAGTGAATCATGGAATTACAAGATTGAGGAGATTGACCCTTCTGTGATCGATGAATTACCAAAAGAAATCCAAGATGAAGTCCGGGCCTGGTTCCGACCTAGTAAGCGACCTCATATAGTTAAACGAGGTGTCACCATTGCTGACTATTTCTCGCCATCTAAAAGTAGATAAGAGCAGTCTAGGCAGAGCTATATTATTTATGTGATTTTCTTTTTATCTGTGAGGTATCCATCTACATAATCCATTACTATTGACTCCACATACAATTATGATAAAAAGTAACAGAGATCGGAACATTAGAATTTATAAGGATCTAATGTTTGTGGTTGATGCTGTTTCTTGCTGCTTAAATTTTTAGTCTTGGCAATCTTGAATGTAGTGATTACAATAATTCCTTCAGTGGTGGATTACATGTATTAATATAACTACCATTATTTGTTAGTTATTTAATATTTTATCATACTTATTAAAATATTATTGGATTGTTTAATGAGTAATGTAGTATTATTTTTGCATTTTAAAATTTATCCTAATAGCCAGCCAAGAAATAAAAATGAGAAAAAAACCTCTTGCAGGTTCTAATTGGTTCATAAGGATATGGATGAATATTTTTACGATATGATTTGGTTTCGGTTTCGTTCTGTTTCATTTGATCCCCACGAACACATGTAGCCATTGTTGATGAACACAATGGCTACAAGCAATACCTTTTGGAACGGCGCCATGAGTAGGCTGTCCATATCATGCCTAAATCCGACTGTAATTTCATTAAATATTTAGTCTATTAATAATATTAATATTAATATCCTTAATCATAACGATTATCTGATAAATCTTCATATATATATATATATATATATATATATATATATGAAGAGCTTCCCACTGGAATGATCAAGGGCAGCAGGCTAGCAGCCAGATCAAATTGCTTTGTAGCTCTAGTTGAGGATAAAATTAAGAAGCGCCAAGAAAATCAACATAGCCTGGATACACAACTCCATAACAATGAGAGGACCCTTAGAATTTCCAAAGCATCCCTGTACAATATACCTCTTAGGGGCCACTAGGGATCCCTCTACAGATGTTCTCCAAGATCCCTACCACGTGCCCACTTCTTCAAGGGGCACTAGGGATCACTTCCACATAGGAGCTCCAGAGCACCAAGGGCGTTTTCTCTCTTATTGGAGGATCGTTGGTGTACCAAGGGTATCTCCTTTGTTATTTCTTGTGTCGGAGGCTGACCTCCACGAATGAGCTATAGGACACCCCCCTTATTTATGTGTCGGAAGCCCACCTTCATCGGTGAGTATTAGGTGTTAAAGTGTATGTCCTAAAATATGTTGTAAATGTCATGGTTTAAGGCGTAATATTTTATAATACAGTTTATCATTTATTTTCTACACATTCTTACATTCTTATTTTATGTGTATGTCCTGAGACATTATGTCAAATAAATATCGTTATTTTATGTGTATGTCATGTTATCAGCTCAGGTCGGTATTTACCCCGAGGCTAATAAAATTATGTCACCCTTTCTCCCGTGAATGTAGGTTGGAATCACTCTCCGTCGAACTACGTTAAACCTTATTTCTGTGTGATTGTTTGTCTCTTGCAAGTTTGTGAGATTCTCATAACTAAACAAACTCACAGTTGAGATAGGTTTATTTGAGGGCTAATTCCCAATCTTGTCCTTGGAACGAAAAACAGTCGTGAACAACAAACAACTACCATGTTCCCTTCAAGGACTAACATCTAAAGAAGAAACTATACACAACAAGGTTAGAGGCCTCAAACCTTGATTCAATACTTGTGTTGATCATCATTAGAAGCCAAACACTTGATGGTTCTAATAGAGATCAACAAGAACAAGTCAAAACTCAAAAAGATGATAAGATATACGTTTACTTGGGGAAATCAATACGTTTGCATTCTTGTTCTTGACTGATAAATATGCGTACTACGGCATAGATCATGTGAGTACAAAAAGATCCCAAGGTTGGTAAGTCAAGGAAATTTTTAAACTTTCTGCTGCTTATGCTCATGGTTTCCCAACATTTATGTAGATATGCTTTAAATAGAATATAGGGATTGCAAAAATTTTTATGGAGACGGAGCTCGCGGGGTTCGGGGTCTTAAGGACGAGTAAGTGGATATAATTTTCTATACTCATTGGTTGGACGGATCGAGTACAAGTATTGACATTTCCATTCAAATAGAGGTGAAATTCTCGTGTGAATGAGATCCGCATGCATGGGACATATAAAGTGATAATTTTTGTATCTGTTAATTGAACGGATAGATACGAATATTGACATCTCATATCATATCCTACTCATTTTCATCCTTAATTCCCAACAAGGTTTTGGGCTTTGGCTTGTAATAAAACATATTTTCCATTTATAAAAATTACCAGTCAAAAAAAACAATCCATGAAAGTTGAGAAACAAGTAAGAAATTTCTTCCAAAAAGAACACAGAAACATAAACAGAGAATATGCTTTAAATAGCATATATTCCCAACAGATTTTGGGCTTATAATAAAACTTAGTTTTCATTTATAAAAATTATAACACTAAAAGAACAAAATATTCCAGGAAAGTTGAGAAACCACAGAGAAGCTCAATTCGACGACAACAATAGTTTATCATATATATACTCCTAAAAGTGCATATCATTAATAATACATAATAATAAATTAAAAAAAAAAAAAAAAAAGAAAAAAAAAAAAGAAGGAAATGAACACAACATCTTCAAATCTTTTAAGTATCAAATCAGCAGATCAATTTGACAGCCGCATTAATCTCTCGTTGGAATCAATTCTTCATAAAAGGTGGAGAGTAACTCACAAGCAAATATCATAATCTCAAGCCCATCTCAATTGCTGCTTCTTCATACATATCATAATCGCAACCGTATCTTAATATATTTCTTCTTCTTCTTCAATCTAGACTTTGAAACAACAACTATAAATAATTGAAAAAACTATCAGTTATAAATTTATTACCTCTCCACCCTCGAAGCCTATTTTCATTTTCCTCCCACCACTACTACACCAACAAATATAAATTCAAACAAATACATCACGCCGCTTCTTCGGATTTGCTTCTGGGTTTCCTTTTCTCATCATTGTCACAAATTCCTCGTAGTTGATACGGCCATCCTGCAAATTAATTAAACAAAAAAAGCGGTGATCTTATAAACACGTAGGCTGAGTTTGGTAGAGAGTATAAAGTAGCGTACAAAAGTAATTCGGTATGTTTAGTGTCATGTTTAAACGTTAGCTTATAAGCTCACATTATATGTACAAGATTTGAATTTCGGTGACATTGTTAATTAAATTGAACTTACATTATCGTTATCAACTTCAGAAATGACTTCCATAATGTCTTTTCCATCATTCATGCCGTACTCACGGAGGACTTGCTCCAGCTCTTCAGTCGTAATGAAACTGGGTGAAAACAAAAAGATTAACTAATTAAACAACTTAATTACAATAAATAATAACAACTTATTATAATAATAATGAATGTTACCCGCTGTTATCTTTGTCAAAATGCTGGAAAGCTGTATAAAGATGTTCTTCTCTATCCATTCGGTTCATATGCATGGTTGCTGTAATGAACTCATCGTAATCGATGGTTCCATTGCCATCAGCATCAGCCTGTTTTTTAATTATGAAATTTGAACAAATTAATTATATTCCAAAAAAGGAAAAAAGGAGAAGAGAGAAGTTACTTACTGCTTCCATTAATTGTTTAACTTCATATTCAGAGAGCTTAGTTCCTTGCTGAGCAAGTCCATGTTTCAACTCTTCAAGGGTTATAGTTCCACTGTTATCAGTGTCAATGCTCTTGAACATCTGTTTTAGTCCCATTATTTCTTCCTCGGACAGACATCCCGCAATGACCTAGCGATATTTCATATGTAGGTCACTTTATATGGGTGATGTGTTACCACCGTTTTATGATAGAATTTTTTTAAAATGATTAGTACATACCCGAAGAGCAACTTTCTTGAACTTATTCATTGCTTTGAATTGTTTGAGCCTACTCAAGACTGCATTGTCAAGAGGAACATCAGGTGCTTCTCCATCCTCCTTTATCCAAGGATGACCTGATTCATCCAATAAAATTTAATTAGGTGATAATTTAATTAATTTCAAAAAAGACTCTTAATGTGAATCACATTTTTGTTATATATTTAAATGATAACTTAATTACGGAGAACTTCGGCGGCAGTCATCCTTTGCTTAGAGTCTGAATTGAGCATCCTCTTAACAAGATCCTTTGCTTGAGGTGAAATTGAGGGCCATGGATCACTTGTAAAATCAATATGACCTCGTAATATGGCATTGAATATCCCATGTTCCGATTCTGCCATATATATAATTGAATTGAATTGCATCAAAACACAAACACCATCTATGTATGTATGTATTTGTATTTGTATTAAATGCAAAGAATTTCTGAAATGATAATAGGGTCATGCTAACGAGTGCCCTAAGGGCACTCATTAAAGATCCATTATGGGAAATATAAATAATTATCAAAATATTAATCACTTTTTCTTTTTTCTCACAAAAACTATACAGAAATGGATCCTTAATAAGTGCCCATAAGACACTCGTTACCATTTCCCATGATAATATTACCAGCCCAGAAAGGAGGAACCCCACATAGAAGAATGTATAACATAACCCCAATACTCCATATATCAGCTTCTGGTCCATATTTCCTCTTCAGCACTTCAGGTGCTATATAATATGCACTACCAACAATATCCTTGAACACCTCTCCTGTTACATATATATTCAATTCAATTTCAACCTTACTCGATAAATTAATCAAGGGTACTCAAAGACAAAAATTAATTAATTAAACCTTGCTTGTAAAACACAGAAAGACCAAAATCTGTTGCCTTGAGAGGTGAATCTTCATCCTTGTTAAGTAAAAGGAAATTTTCGGGCTTGAGATCGCGATGAATAACACCCATAGAATGACAAGTGTGAATGATTTGAACAATAGTTCGGAGCAATGAGGCAGCAGCACGTTCAGTGTAAAAACCCTTGGCGATAATCCTATCGAAAAGCTCTCCTCCGGCACATAACTCCATTACCAAATGAACAGATTGTTTATCCTCATAAGCACCTTTGAGTTCAACAATATTAGGCTGGCCAGTCAAATGATGCATAATTTGAACCTCTCTCCTAACATCCTCAATATCCTCTTGGTTAACAAGTTTTCTTTTAGCAATAGTTTTGCATGCGTATTTTTGACCAGTGGCCTTATGTGTACACAAATGTGTGATACCAAATTGACCTCTACCAAGTTCTTTGCCAATGGAATAAGTAACCTTAACATCTTCCATAGGACGCCCTAAGACGGGGCCAATAGCACCAGGCTTACTGGCGCCCTTGTTGGAGGCACCAGGAGTCTGAGATTGTGGGACATTCTTATTAGCTGGCGGGATTGTTGAACTATCCGTTACTGCATTGCCTCCATTTCCAGCTGTTGCTTTTTCTACTTTTTCATTTTCATTTGCTTTTCCATTGGAACAACAATTGCCCATAATTTAAAAAGGCTTTAAAAAAAAAAAGATAGAAGAGGGTGATTGATGGCTTCAAGACATTTACACTTTTTTTTTTTTTTTAAAAAATTTTTCTCTCTTTCTTTCTTTATGGGTGTTCAAGAAAGTGTTGGTTAGAGCTACAAAGACAAAGAGAGCATAGAAAGAGAAGGATTAGGAAACAGCTTGGACTTTCGGTGTAGAAATTGAAGAGGATTGATTGTGAGCAATTTTAGGAATTAAAGCGGGGTGTAATTTGTTCTTGTGGCTGAAAGGGTCGTATTGGGTAAAGGGTTTCAACTATATGCTTATTTTTTAGACAAAGGTTGAGAGTATTTTCCGGGAAAATTCAATTAACTTACCATTGACACATGTAATGTTTTTCAAACATTATAGCTAGTAATAGTAACATTGTTACCCAAAACGATCACTACTCTCCAAAAACAACCATGCAATATTTCTAATTTTATGAACAAGCTGTTAAATTTTAGTTTAGAAATAATAGTTTATTCATGATACAAAGTTTTGTTTCTTCATTATTTTTCTTGGCCAATATATCAAAATGATCGGATAGTTGCATTTTTCCTTTTCCATCATTTATTATATTGAACTTTTTCAGCTGACTAAAAATCAGAATCTTTAGTTTTCAAACTTATATGTGTATCTAGTGACTACAAACATAAGTGTGTAGGTCAAGCTACCACTAGTTTTTCACGTCAACTGCACCAAGATTTTGGCCAGCCGGTTTGATACCGTTTCTGAAAATTAAAAGTAAATTTTATTGATTATCTTTGGCCATTATAAAGTGTCATTTATCATTAAGCACTCACACGTCTCTAAGAAATCGAGCTTCGTGCGCTTGAAACTCTCTGTGATTCTGCTAATTAAGATTAGAGATAAGAGGAAAGAGATGCACTTGAGAGGGAAAAGATGTATTTTGTATTATCAATTCACAATGAATACAATCAATTGAGCTGCTACATATATCCGTTATTCTCCTAATCAATGCCTAACATCCACGTGGCTAATACAACGGATTATATAACTAACAGTTCACTCTTAAATTAACTAGATCAACTAATGAATCATATCTATCCATACCAGCAATCCATGCTTCTTGGTGATATAATTTAGAGTGGACTCTACTTTATGAAAGTAAAGGGTCATAAATGATTCGAAATCCACTCGTTGAGTACTATGAAATAATATATTTATACACTAAAAATGATGCTCAGGTGAATGCGAAATGGAATATCAAAATATATCCATAAAGTTGAAAAATTAAAGGAAAGTCCCACATAGGAAAATAAACTAAGGTTAAAGAGCTTTATATATAGTTAATGAATATAAGAATAAAAGCTCTCTTTACAGATGTCCGCACAGGGGTGAAAATCCCAGCTCCGATTGATTTGACCAATATACAACTGCATGTCCATATTGTTGACGATTGTTTTTCATTCCAAAGACAATATGGGAAATTGACCCCTCGAGCAGACCTCCCTCAATAGTGAATTTGTATGGTTATTAGGGAATCAAAAGAAAATTTAGCAGCAATAAAATAAATACACGGAATTTACGTGATTCGGCGGAGAGTGGCTCCAACCTACGTCCATGGGAGAAATTGGGTATTTTATTACTTGTTCGGGGTCAAGACCGACCCGAGCTACAAGTTGGGGAGGAATACAAGATACAATATCGTACACCTCCGGTCTTGCAACAAGCCCGTTATAATTCTCTCAAGTGGTCGAGTACCGACGCGTTTTCTCTCTTTATCACTAACCTTTCAACTCTCAATTTCTCTCAAAGTTGTGAGATGCAAAAAATAGCCAACTCTTGAATCTAAGACTTCAACCCTTTTATATAAGCTCTCAAATCCACTGTTCCACTGCCCATGACATCAGCTCATGTCACTTTGTTATCATTGCCTCATGCTTCTTTTCCCCAACCACTCAACAAACAGTCGTACTGACACTTAGCTCAACCACCCCTGTCAGCGAAAACTCATCATTCCAACCGTTTGGCCATTTTCACACACTTTGCTGGTGTGACAGGCTACAACTCAACTGCTTCGATATTGTTTCGTCTAGTAGGGTCCCTTCTGTAGACACTTGCATTTTTGCATGAAAGCCCGATGATGAGCCTCGTTTGGAGGCACTACCCGATAAGTTGCGGAAGTTGCGGGAAAAAGACGTCGGAAGGGGAAATTCAAGATAAGTACGTCATCAGATTTGATTCGCATGTTCACTGCATGTGCGTTCGTGCTGCGTTCGGAAACACGTTTGAACGGCAAAAAAATTGCGGGCGTTCGTGCAGCGTCCGGGAACGCGTTCAAACGACTATCGGTATTTCTGTTTTACTTTTAGCCACACGCATAAGCCCACCAAAGAGCCAAGCCCAAAGAACTAAGCCCCCAAGCCCAATCCAAAATAATTAAAATATTTAAAACACATGTCTAAATTAAATCAAATCCAATTAAATTAAAACAAATCAAATCAAATCAAATCAAATCAAATCCCCACCAAATCACCTTCCTAATTACCAAAGATTTAAATCCAATATAAATAAATCACATACCCATTTAAAGATATCCCCCCACCAAAAATACACAAGATCACTTCCTTAAATAATTAAATTAAATACACCACATATTTACTTGATTTTATTCATTTTTTTAAGCCATGTATGTTGGTTTCTATTAAGGTCCCAATATCATAAACAAGCATGAAATATGTGCGAATACAAATCAACGAAGTTGCGGAATACTCACATCGATCGGTTGAGCGACGCTTTGACGAACAAAATCAACTTTCTGCCCTTGTAGCAACTCACGGCAGTGACTGTCACAGCTCACTGGTTTTGGCTCGGTTTTGGTCCTTCGTCAAGCTCCAAGCTTCGTCGAACGATTCACAGCTCATAGGTGGACTTCCCTATCACCTTCGCCTGTCTCTCGGAGTGCTAGCTCTTATGATTTTTGCCACAAAAATCACACACTCATGCTTCCCTAGCTCATGGTTTCTTGACAGAAACCAGTGAAGTTTTTGCCCCTCCATGGGCGTGAAGAAGAGAGAGATGAGAGGAAGAGAGAGTTATGTGAGAGAGATGAAAAAGTGTAATAGATAAATGATTTCTAAAATCCTTTTACCATATACAACTTTTGATTTACAAAAAGTCAAGCAATTAATGCTTTCCATCAACTCACATCAAGTCACATCACTCAATCAAGTTGTCAAGTCACATCACTCAAAGTGACATTTGATTTTACGCTTGATGTGACTAATGATTTGACGCTTGATTTGACTTACGTGCCGCACTCGAATTCGAAATACGAATGCGATCGCAAACAATCTCAGGCTCGGGTTCGCTAATTCCAAATTAACGAATTTTCTGTTGCGTCGTAATTAAATGATTACGCCTAACGAAATCATTATTCATGTCGCTAACGAATTAATTCTAAATTAATTCGTTCGCCCGAATTAAAATCCAATTTTAATTCTGCGTCGAAATCTAATTTCGTTTAATATATCAAATATATTAATTTCTCGATTAATTCCAAATTAATCGTTATCTCTCTTTAAATGATATTTTATCCCAGATAAAATATCTCCGTAATTAATCACAGATTAATTTTCTCTCTCGTCTAATTAATCCCAGATTAATTTAGAGTGCGAGTCATACGTCATCGGTGAATCTTCGGGAAGTGACCCATGAGATCCCCGGATATGTTGGCAGTAAATTCGATCGTCGGACTATCCGAACACGTAAGTACCTCGTACTACGTTTATACCGATTTACAAGCAAGGTTGGCTTCTAGCAAAGCGTCATGCCTACCCAATTCTCCAGAAATATCCTTACAGGAATAAAGGATCTATATCAGGCATAGTATACGTAGTATTGCGTATTTCTATCCCGTATCGGATGATCACGTGCTAGGCCTGGGGCTGGAATTGTGTCTGCCCCGTACGAAGCACATGTCGGATGTCTGGTAACTAGTCTCTATAATCGGATAAACATGACCTTGTCATCTTATCCCGATGACTGCAGTACTTAAGAGTACTAGTACCGTATCCTACGTGACCATCATCTCCATATGACTGGAGTGACACTTCCGTCTTGACATCACACCCAACACACTACGATTCTCAATATTCCCAGCATTGGCGTACACAGAACCTGTTAAAGCCCTGGACGACCGCAACCAAAGTATATTGATTGTCACAAGTATTAGCGGTGCAAGTCTCAGGTTAAGACCAAATACATCTACCCTAATTTCGGACTTCCATAGACCCATAGTCATACTACCAATGGAATTTCGAGGGGGTCTATCCAGAGCGAAGCTGTTTCCCGTACCATCGGTAAAATACAACCTCCTATTACACTTGCATGAGTATCCTATACCCAAATATATGAGAACTATGTCGTTATGCCCTCACAACGCGCACAAGTGTAATACTAGTCTTTTACGCATTTATCGATGTCCAATCTCGATAATACTCTGACTAGTGATATTTAATGATTTATCCAACGTGGACTGATACTGTCTCATATCATTCTCCGTCCAGGAACAAATCATAAGGACCTCATATCATTTATATATCTAGGTGATCTAATCACAAATGATAAGAGAATAATCTCCTTTGTCACATAGTTAATTTGTACAACAATACCATGATCTGTACAAATAGTGACGCTGTGGGTTATAATTGTCCAATAATGTACACACAAGGAAACCCTAGGCTCACCATTATAAAAAGAGACCCAAGCCAAACCTATTCCAAATTGGACATTCACTCCTCTCTCTAGAGCATCCTCACGGCAACCTAACCCCATAAAGCTTTTGGACACTCTCGTCTTCTCTTCTTTCTTACTCAAACACACAGCAAACAAACAGCAACAAACAGCCCCATACATTACCGAAAATCACACCCAAAACGGCCCCCTACATTATCGAAAATCACACCCAAAACAGCCCCTACATTACCAAAAACTGCAGTCTAAAACAGTCCCCTACATCTGTTGGGTTTTCTAGGTCAAACCAAGATCAATTTAAGCTATGAAAAGTGCGAATACATCAAAGTAAAGTTGCGAAAATACTCACTTTGATCGGATTTGCGATGCGAAGAACACAAAAATCCTCCTTGAAGCTCTCGGCCAATGTCCTTCTTTGTGCTCCATGTGTGTTCGGTCAAGGTCCTCCATGGTGGTCCTTCAAGCTCCAAGCTTTAAGTGTGATTCATGCTCATGAATGGGTTTCCCTATCACTTCACCTTTTAAGACTCCTTGGATGTGCTAGCATCTTGGAAATTTTGCCACAAATTTTCCCTTTGCCTTCTTGTTGTTCTCGGCCAAGCCAGAACATTTGAGAGAAAAATGGCTCCAAGGCCGTGAGAGGGAGAGAGGAGAGAAGAGTTGTGTTGGTTGTTTTGATTTCTAAAATCAAGTAAAATGATAAACCAAAATTAAATAAAATGGTATTAGTCATTCAATCCATCACGCTTGAGTGTTTGGTAAGCAACCATCAAATTCCATCAACTTCCATCAACCAAAAGGTGATGTGTTAGACAAATGATGTGACATGATGTGACTTGTGGGCCCTACTTGATTCAAAATGCGAGTGGGCCCGCAAAAACTCCCGAGCTCGGGTTCGCTAATTTCGAATTAACGAATTTTCTGTTGCGACGTAATTAAATCAAATTTAATTAAATAATTATGCCTAGCAAAATTACTATTTACGTCGCTAGCGAATTAATTCTAAATTAACTCGTCGCGCCGAATTAAAATCCAATTTTAATTCCGCGTCGAAATCTAATTTCGTTTAATATATCGAATATATTATTTTATCGATTAATTCCAAATTAATCGTTCTCTCTCTTTAAATAGTATTTATCCCAGATAAAATATCTCTGTAATTAATCCCAGATTATTTTCTCTCTCTATTAATTAATCCCAGATTAATAATGTGCGAGTCATACGTCATCGGTGAATCTTCGAGAAGCGACCCATGAGATCCCTGGATATGTTGGCAGTAAATCCGGTCGTCGGACTATCCGAACACGTACGTACCTAGTACTACGTTTTTACTGATTTATAAGACATGGTTGGCTTCTAGTAAAGCACCGTGCCTACCCAATTCTCCACAAATATTCTTAAAGGAATATGTAATCTGTATCAGGCGTAGTATACGTAGTATTGTGTATTGCGTATTGCGATCCAGTATCTGATGTCACATGCTAAGCCTGGGGTTGGAAATGTGTCTGCCCCGTACGAAGCACATATCGGATCTCTGGTAACTAGTCTCTATAATCAGATAACTATGACCTAGTCATATTATCCCGATGCTGCAGCATATAAGAGCATCAGTTTCGTATCCTACGTGACCATCATCTCCATATGACTGAAGTGATTTTCCATCTTGACATCACACCCAATACACTACGATTCTCAATACCCAGAAGAGGCGTACACAAAACCTGTTAAAGCCCCGGACTATCAAAACCAAAGTATATTGATTGTCGCAAGTATTAGCGATGCAAGTCTCAGTTAAGACCAAGTACACCTACCCTGATTCAGACTTTCATAGACATATATTCATACTACCAATGGAATTCCGAGGGGTCTATCCAGACCGAAGCTGTTTCCGTACCATCGTAAACACAACCTCCTATTACACTTGCATAAGTATCCAATACTTAAATATATGAAACTATGTCGTTATGCTCCTATAACACGCACAAGTGCAATACTAGTTTTTTCCGCATTATCGATGTCCAATCTCGATAATATTACGACTAGGGATTTTTAATGATTAAACCTTCATGTATTGATACTGTCTCATGTCTTATCAATCTGAAACTAATCATATGGACTTTTATCATTTATATATCTCGGTAATCTAATTACAAATGATAAAAGAGCAATTTCCTTTGTCACATAGTTAATTTGTACAACAACACCATGTTCTGTACAAATAATGATGTTATGGGTCATAATTGTCCAACAATCTCCCACTTGGCCTATCACTCAAGTGTCCTACACCTGAACTATGTACGAGTCGCTCAAACTTCTGTTGAGAAACAGCTTTCGTCAGCGGATTTACAAAGTTATCATCTGATGCGATTTATTCGATCATCACATGCCACGATGTATGATCCGAACGAATCAGAATGAATAGTTGAAGTATATAGATATTCTGAACGAATCGGATTTGCAAAGTTATCATCTGACCCATACCTCTCAGGTTATTTTCTGACTCTCTCCGACTTGCGCGGTTCTTGTGTATTCGAAGATTATTGGTACAATTTCATCCCTGATGAATTGTTTGTGTTCCATTAAGGAATCGGTGCCTGGAACAGTATTACTCCGATTTTCATCGAGTTTTACTTTCCTCCCACTTACCACTGCATATAGGTATTCCTCTTAGGAAAACCGCATGGCGAGCAACAATTACATTGTTCTCTTGTGAGTTGTATAAGTACTATACTTTGGTTTCCCTAGGATAACCTACAATTTAGGCACTTATCCAATTTGGGTTCTAGTTTGGTATCATCCAAACATATGCCTAGCATTCCCAAATCTTCAGGAATGAGAAACCCAGTTTCTTTCATGTTCATATCTAATATGAAGTCTGTCAAACAGATTTTCCTGGAACCTTATTCAAAATAAGTATTGCACTGTTTAATGCGCATCCCTAGAAGGAAAATGGTAGCTCAGAGCGACTCATGATTAACCTTACTATGTCCAACAAGGTTTGGTTTCTTTGTTCGGACGCACCGCTCAATTGAGGTGTTTCGGGAGGAGTCCAATGTGAAAGAATACCATACTCTTTCAGGTAATCGAGAAACTTATTGCTTAAGTATTTTCCACCACGGTCTAACCGTGACGATTTTAATACTCTTGCCGATCTGTTTTTATACTTCGTGCCGAAACTCTTTGAATTTATCAAAAGTTTCAGATTCGTGTTTCACAAGAAACACATAACCATAACGCGATGCTACATCCGTAAAGGTTACGAAGTGTTTATATCCACCTCTAGCCTAGCTAGACATGGGCCCACTTACGTCACTATGAACGAGGGCTAACAGATCGGTGGCACTTGCACTTTTACCAAGTAAAATGTATTTTAGGCACTTTGCCTAATAAACTAGATTCGTAGACATCATTTGAATGGAATCAAATCCGTCCTAGTACCCACTCTTCGAAAGTGTGGATATACGAGTCTTGTTTAATGTGTCCCAGACAACAATGCCATAAATAATTCTCAACTGATTAATTCAGTTTGAGCTATTTGTTTGTCATGTCATATGTTTGAGATTCATTTATATTCAAAATATAAATACTGTTATTCACATCTAATGTGCTTATCTCAATATCATCTTTATAAAATAAAACACTTTAGTGTTCTAGAATATAAAGGTATACCCACAACGAGTTATACTCTGATATAGAGATAATGTTTCTAGTCAAACTAGGTACATTATAACAGTTTCCTAATTTAAGTACATACCTGAATGGTAGTTCCTAAACTTAGGTTTCTACGGTTAAAACAACGACTTTCGTCTCGTTTTCGACTCGTAGATCAGATCTCAACTGAAGTCAGTATCCTGCTAATCAGCAGATTCTGCACATCAGTACATATTTATGTACCACATCTAGTATCAAAAATCCAATTTTGAAACTAGTAGTGAACATGTTTATAACAAATATATTTGAAGCCGGAGCCTTGCCCCTCTTCACTTCCTTCATGTCTGCCTTGTCCATACGGCAGTCATGCATCCAGTGACCCCGTTTACCACAGTTTAGGCAGACATCTTGGGATATGTTCTTTTGTCTTCCCAGAAGACTGTGATGATTTTGCCTTTGCCAATTTTAGAAGCTTTGGCTCTGCCTCCTAGAGTATAGTCATCAACTCTCCAAGAGTTTAATCTTGATTCATGATGAACCTGCCCCAGCTTTCGGGTAGAGACTATAAGATCAAATCTTTGGCAGTCTCAGCCACGTAGGTAATGCCCAGCTAACCTAGCTGATCGATGTCAGTAATCATCTGCGACACCTAGTGCTCGACAGATGTACCATCTGACATACGTGAGTATAAGAGCTTCTTTTGCAATTTGTACTTCTAAGATCTAAGAATAGATCTATGAAGATCTTTAATTTCATTATCATACTATAAGGATCTAATCCTTAGTTCTGATTTAGAAATTAAGGAGTCTTTGCGGCAAGCATAAAGGATTGAACACTAAAGTTTTCATTACATGAATCTTCCAAAGATCATGTTCTACTATTTGCTCAACTCCAGGCTTAGGCCCGATATGTCATTCTATCAAATAGAATAACTTCTCAGTTCCCAGGACTATCCTGAGGTTTTATTCTCAATCTGAAAATTAAAGCCGTTTAAAAACATTTTCACCCAGGTTTATATATGTTTTAAACGCTAATCTTTCATTAATCTTGATTTCAATAGTCCAACTATCCAATCAACGATTTCGGGTACTATTAAATATAATGATTACTATAGTCTAACTATATAATCAACTATAATTTAATTGGTTAAATTCAAATATATTGATTACTATAATCCAATTATATAATCAACTATAAGTGACATAGTTTGAATACAGTCCAATTGTTTAATTAAAACAACGATTAAATATTAGTCCAACTAATATATTTATTAATTAATGACGAAAACTGAAAGGAGCGCGTATTGGCAAGTATCTAAACGAAATTGCAAATTTAATACTTGCCTCCCACTATTTTTCGGCGAGCCTCTAACCCTTTGTTGAGTACTCGGGAAACCTTGTTTCCTAGTGGGCTAGGATCCCATTAAATAACACACAACCTTGACTTTGGCCAACAAGCCGTATGATATTTAACTAGGTAGATCTCTAAGATCAATTGGATCTCATCCAATTCCTAGATCCAGTAGGTGGAAATCCAAGTCCGAAATATATATCTTATATATGCTAATATATCCAATATATTCCCTAACCGTTTTCCTCTGAATCAATTAAGCCTTGGCTTTGGCACAACAAATTTAATGATTCTAGTTAAGCGGGAACATTTACTTTGGAAAGCTTCGTAATCGATGTCGATGGACAAGAAATGATCTTGACTTTGGCCAACAAATCACAACTTGGACAAGACATGCGATATGGAACAAAGCCTTCATGATTCAAACACATCCGCGATGGACAAAGGCCTTGACTTTGGCCAACAAACCAGTGCCAATCTTGGATCTTGAGTAAGAATCACTCAATGTAAGGAAAAACGCTTAATATATGTTGAGGGTTTTTCGCGTAATTGGCAACCAATTAATTATCTTTGTTAGGTCTCATCATACACCCTTAAACATGTATTCTAAAAGCATAATAAGGCGCGATAAATAAATTAATAATGATATGCGGATGGATATTTAAAACACTTTGTTCCTAGAACAAATCTCTCTATTTCCTCTCTCCGGCTAGCACAAATCTTACTTCTACCCAATTACATAACACTTCTAAAGAAACCTCATTTACATTGATGGGAATATGTGAGAAGAGAAATACAAAGACTCAAGAGGTAATAGGCTGGACACGCAGGTCCAATTTAATAAATTCTAAATTTATTACAATAATTTCCAAAATTGCCCTCACCCATCTAATATTCATCTGATATACATTATTCATACATCACATCCATGTATTCACACAAAGAATGTTATCAATCAATCTAATCCAATTAATTAATCTGAAATTAATGACCATCAAATGTTCAAACAATGATTTGATTTGCGCGAGTCAAACTCGTTTTAAGAATAAATACTCAAAGTACGAATTCTTGAATTATATTAAACAACAACATTAAATCCAATTTAATTTGTATTCAATACTAATTCTTTATTTAATTCCAAATTAAATAATTACACTTTATTAATAAGCCTTTGCGACTTAGATTCTAAATCTAATATTTACGGGTCTCAAAGCCCAATTAACATCCAATGTCAATTTAATTAAAATCCAATGGGCTTTCAATTAATTTATAAGCCATGGACTTTGGCAACCAAAGCCCAATAAGGAATCACCTTTTTGCCATAAATCAATTTAGGCCCAATTAAAATGTTAAAGGCTCATTTAATCATATTTGGACTTTAGGAAATGGTTTTAGGCCCAATTGGATCCAACCAATTAACCTAAACCAAACTTGGCCCAACCAAGCCCATTAAGCCCAATTCCAAATTTAGCCCAACCAATTTAATCACAATATTCCAAATATCACAATTAAATTATTTAAAGTGTATTAGCCATAATTAATTAGTCAAATTAACATTTCCAAAATACCAATTTACATAATTAATCATGCTTATCATCATCAACACATGTCCAACATTATTGAATCAAAAAATCAATTCATTTCCATGCTATATAGCTCACGGCAATAAGAGGGATTTTAAATCCGATTTCGATTTTAATCCAATTAAATCCTAAATCAAATTATCCCATGTCTTCCAACTTATCCGATGATCAAAAAACAAAATTACCATGACATTAGGGCATACTACAACTTTCGGCCAAGCCTACTAGTTTGGGGAAAATTAATCCAATTCAATTTTCATCAAATTGATCACATATAACTCCAAGTTATCATTATTCAAGCATACTCAATCAATCAATTTTATCAAATCATGCTCAAATCAATTTTACCCAAATTTTACCCTAAATCAATTTCATGCTCTGATACCATTGTTGGGTTTTCTAGGTCAAACCAAGATCAATTTAAGCTATGAAAAGTGCGAATACATCAAAGTAAGGTTACAGAAATACTCACTTTGATCGGATTTGTGATGCGAAGAACACAAAAATCCTCCTTGAAGCTCTCGGCCAAGGTCCTTCTTTGTGCTCCATGTGTGTTCGGTCAAGGTCCTCCATGGTGGTCCTTCAAGCTCCAAGCTTTAAGTGTAATTACATGCTCATGAATGGGTTTCCCTATCACCTTTGTAAGACCCCTTGGATGTGCTAGCATCTTGGAAATTTTGCCACAAAATTTCCCTTTGCCTTCTTGTAGTTCTCGGCCAAGCCAAGAACATTTGAGAGAAAAATCGCTCCAACGCCGTGAGAGGGAGAGAGGAGAGAAGAGTTGTGTTGGTTGTTTTGATTTCTAAAATCAAGTAAAATGATATACCAAAATTAAATAAAATGGTATTAGTCATTCAATCCATCACATTTGAGTGTTTGGTAAGCAACCATCAAATTCCATCAACTTCCATCAACCAAAAGGTGATGTGATAGACAAGTGATGTGACATGATGTGACTTGTGGGCCCCACTTGATTCAAAATGCGAGTGGGCCCACAAACACTCCCGGGCTCAGGTTCGCTAATTCCGAATTAACGAATTTTTTGTTGTGACGTAATTAAATCAAATTTAATTAAATAATTATGCCTAGCAAAATTACTATTTACGTCGCTAGCGAATTTATTCTAAATTAACTCGTTCGCCCGAATTAAAATCCAATTTTAATTCCGCGTCGAAATCTAATTTCGTTTAATATATCGAATATATTATTTTATCGATTAATTCCAAATTAATCGTTCTCTCTCTTTAAATAGTATTTTATCCCAGATAAAATATCTCCGTAATTAATCCCAGATTAATTTTCTCTCTCTATTAATTAATCCCAGATTAATAATGTGCGAGTCATACGTCATCGGTGAATCTTCGGGAAGCGACCCATGAGATCCCTGGATATGTTGGCAGTAAATCCGGTCGTCGGACTATCCGAACACGTACGTACCTAGTACTACATTTTTACTGATTTATAAGACATGGTTGGCTTCTAGCAAAGCATCGTGCCTACCCAATTCTCCACAAATATTCTTAAAGGAATATGTAATCTGTATCAGGCGTAATATACGTAGTATTGTGTATTGCGATCCAGTATCTGATGTCACATGCTAGGCCTGGGCTGGAAATGTGTCTGCCCCGTACGAAGCACATATCAGATCTCTGGTAACTAGTCTCTATAATCAGATAACTATGACCTAGTCATATTATCCCGATAGCTGCAGCATATAAGAGCATCAGTTCCGTATCCTACGTGACCATCATCTCCATATGACTGAAGTGATACTTCCATCTTGACATCACACCCAATACACTACGATTCTCAATATACCCAGAAGAGGCGTACACAGAACCTGTTAAAGCCCCGGACTATCAAAACCAAAGTATATTGATTGTCGCAAGTATTAGCGATGCAAGTCTCAGGTTAAGACCAAGTACACCTACCCTAATTCGGACTTCCATAGACATATATTCATACTACCAATGGAATTCCGAGGGGTCTATCCAGACCGAAGCTGTTTCCGTACCATCGGTAAACACAACCTCCTATTACACTTGCATAAGTATCCAATACTTAAATATATGAGAACTATGACGTTATGCTCCCATAACGCGCACAAGTGCAATACTAGTTTATTCCGCATTATCGATGTCCAATCTCGATAATACTACGACTATGGATGTTTTAATGATTAAACCTTCATGGATTGATAATGTCTCATATCTTATCAATCCAGAACTAATCATATGGACTTTTATCATTTATATATCCCGTAATCTAATTACAAATGATAAAAGAGTAATTTCCTTTGTCACATAGTTAATTTGTACAACAACACCATATTCTGTACAAATAGTGATGCTATGGGTCATAATTATCCAACAATATCACCGAAAACTATCCCTAAAATAGTCCTTAAAACAGTCCTAAAATCACCAAAACCAGTCCTAAAAATAACCACCAAACAACGGTAAAGAAACAGCTAAAAACAACGAGATGAGACCGAGAAAGCAGCAACGAAAATAGCGGAACGACAAAGGAAAATATTTGACCAGAAACTTGAAAGGTTACGGAGCATTAACCCTTCCGGCGATGACATGACTCACTTCTGAGGACCAACTTAAAAGGTAAGACCTGAGGGCACCCTTTATTACTTTTTATTTTGGATTTTGGATGCGGCACGCTCGGTTGGGCATGGAATATGTCCAACCGGGTGTACGAGGTCCTATATCAAAGACGACCTAACTCTTGGTCACATCTTTCTTTAACGTTCCTTCATTTATTTATCGCACATTTATTTCATATTATTAGCTCTTTATCATTCTGCATGTTTCTCCATTTGTTTATGTGTTGTTATTTGCATTATCATACTTCACGTCCATTTTCATGATTGCATTGTGTTAATGCTTGAATGTTGCCTCTCGTGGTATATCGAATGAAAACCTAGACATAAATTCCGTAGCTAAATCCGAAAGGACGGTAGTGCGGTCTATACTTGGGATACAACTCCACGTACCGCTTGGGGAAACATTCCCACATGTGTTTACTGCATTGTGGATGCCACTTTCGTCGTCCCGTTCAAACGCGTTCCCGAACGCTATCCGAACGCATGTATTCTACCTCGCCCCCGTTCGAACGTGTTTCCGAACGCTACACGAACGCAGACATTCTGGACAGGTTCCTTTATCATGTCTTAGGAATTTTTTGTGTTTATTGTTCTGCTATTTATTTTCTATGTGTTGTTTCTTTATTCATGCATTGCCAATTTAATGCGCATGGGCTAACTAAGGTGAATTAAAGGTCTTATATTTGAGAGAAATGCCTAAAGGCTACCTTTACCACGATGTTTTGCCGCGCTGGACGAAGTACACTCGATTGAATGTGAAGTGTGTTCAATCGGGCATACAAGGTCTCATATTATTTATTCGTTTATTCATGCATTGTTACTTGATGCGCATGGGCTAATCATATTAGATTAAAGGTCCTCTATTTGAGGGAAATGCCCCAAGGGCTACCTTTACCATAGTTTTTCTGCGCCCTTCTTCTGTTGATCTTGTCATTTACCCCTTTTTGGTTGTTATGTCTTCATTCTTCACTTTACATTCATATTGCGTTAATTCCTGAGTGTTAACTTTTGCGGTATATCAGATGGAAACCCAAACATAAATTTCGTAGCCGAATCCGAATGGACGGTAGTGCTGTTTGTACTTGGGATACAACTCCACGTACTGCTTGAGAAGCATTCGCGCATGTGTTTCTGTCATTTTGGACACTATTTTGGTAATATCGTTCGAACGCATTTCCGAACGCTATACGAACGTATGCATTCTACCTCAGTTCGTTCGAACGCGTTTACGAACGCTACTCGAACGCGCATGTATTCTGTTTTATCATGCATCAGGTCTTATCCTGTTCGAACGCATTTCCGAATGCTATACGAACACGGACATTCTGTCTCATTTACGTTCGAACGCATTTCAGAACGCTACTCGAACGCGCATGTATTCTGTTTTATCATGCATCAGGCCTCATCCCGTTAGAACGCGTTTCTGAATGCTATACGAACGCGAATATTCTGTTTACCGTTCGAACGCGTTTTCAAAAGCTACACGAACGCACATACAGTGAACAAATTTCTTTTCATCACATCTCACACATGTTTGCTTCTTTGGTCATCTTTTCGCATTACATAACTAATCATATCATTTCATTATTGACGCTTTTATCGTTATTAGTTATTTATATTTCCGCATTTATCAACTTAATGTGTTCTTGATTGCGTGCTTGCTTTTATTTTATTTACTTCTATGCATGCAAACTTAGATATAAGTTGTATGCAAACTTAGATATAGGTTATTCTTGCATGTGTATGTTGCGTATACTTGGTTATATTATTGCGTGAATCCGTTCATTACAAGTGGCATAAGTAAGGGACCATTCCAAACCCAACGGTTTGAGGTCTTCCCTTGCGAGGGGTGAGTGCGGCCTTAAATCGTTTCCCAGTTCATGCTTGGTGGCGACTCCATTATTCTCCGGTTTAGTCCCCCGCAGGCTACTTCGTACTCCCGACCGGGCCGCGAGCCTGGAACAGCGTCGCCGATTTCTGTGTCCTACACCTTCCCAATGAGAGTTGTTGATCAACTTCCATCACATCAGCCTTCTAGAGGCCCTAACTTTCAAGTAGAACATACGTCATGTGACTCCAATACAAGTCGACCTGTGATCCCATCTTCATTTCTCGGGTTAGCATGCTGAGGCAGATGATAATTGTCAAAGCTTCCTCTGGCTTTCTTAACTAGGTCGGGTTGCTAGCATAGACCTTTCGGGTCGGTTTTCGCAAATACTCAAATATGACCAAATCCAACACTTCTTCTATAGGTCGGGTCATCTTCTACTATTTGGAGAACTCCTACGTATAGCGGGGTCGGACCCCTCTTTCTGACTTCAATCTTTATAATCTTCTCTTGGTCAGGTACAAATCACATTCTACTCTCCCCAGTATTTGAACTTTTTCAGGGTGAAAAACCACATTCAACAAATATTTTACGATTTCCTTTTAAATTTTAGACTCTTTGACTACTTGTACTGTCCTAATTAATTATGTGACTCTTCAACAGCTTCTAACAACATAATTAATTTATGAATTAATTATTGAATTAATTACATTAAAATGTCAATTACAATTTCATTAATTATTAAATTAATATAGCAATGACAACTTTTGAAATGCCCATATTCGAATATCTAAATTAGTTTCCTTAGAGATAAACAGCATTGTCCTATGCGTACAGTGTGTTGGCAGTAAGCCAAAAATGATTCGTTCATGTTATACACTAGAAAGCATACGCTATAATCATCCTAAGTACCAACAAAAGAAGAGAAATTTATTTTAAGGACACTGTGTGCTACATAAGCTTTGGATTTAATTTTTGTATCACTATATTATTTTCTGTAATTTATCAGTTCAATTTCAAATTTCTTTATTATTCTTACTGATTATGAATATTGTTGTATGTGACTAATAGTATTATATCTTTTCCTACATCATTTATCATATCTCTAATTCTTGTATTGTTGGATATTATATGTTATTAAGCAAATTTAACATGCATCACTCAACCAAAATTCTTATTATAAAACATAAACATAGAACTTAAGTATCAAGAAAAACTTGGAAATTATGTTATAGAAAATGATGAATGAAATCCAAGTCGAGTTATCTCTGTCCTTAAGAACTTATTAGCCCCGCCTCGGTGCTCTACAGATGTCTTGTGGCTAACGTTCTCCCAGGATTACATGGATGTTTCTTTAGAAGGGCTACTCATTTCTTCAAGAACTTGAAGTAAAAAAAAATGGAGGAAACTCTCTCTTGACTTAACTCTCTAACAATGATAGAATATATGATTTCCTGGATTGATAAGAATGAACCTAAGACCCCCTTTATATAGGCATGAAATGGTGTCTTTGATGACACCCTTTGATTTAGGGTGTAGCCCTCCTAAGATTTATACATCTTCCTTCTGTCATTTAAGTCCTAGAGATACATTCCATCACTTTAGAGGATACGTCACTTCATCTTTGTGTCTTTCCCATAAGGCATTACTTAAGGGACATGTCTGTCCTACACTAATACTATATATTAGAGAATTTACAACAATCCCTCATAATTCTCTTATTTTAATGCAGACACTTAAGAGAGTTTCCGTGAAACAAAAATGCATCTGAATATATAGCTTTCGCCTTGAATATTTCCTAGTGAATGACAATCGAATTTACTTGGTGAACCAATGACTCATAGTCTTGAACTGTTCCGTCGTTAGTGTAAACCAAGATAATTTCCAACACACAGTATCACTTCGACCATTTCCCGTTCTACGGTTGTTCAGTTCGGCCATGAACATCGATCCTGAATTCATCAAGTATTTTTGAGAATTCAGCTTTTAAAATTCACATGGAAGCGGCTTCACTTCTTACTTGAAATGGGTGATCTTCTATAAAGAGGTAATATGTCTTTACCTCTATTAGGACTCTTCTCCTAATATAGTGATCATTAAAAATCTTAGCTTATCCTAACCTTGACATACAACACTATGTGTTATTACAGGAATGGGAAAGAGTATAAAACTCTACAGTATTGTTTTGAATTGCACAGAGTTTCAGTCGTCCCTTTGAATCTATATCTTGGGATCTCCAGTCAGCTAGGTTGGGTTTCCACAGTGATAATTCTTAATTTATAGGCTTTAAGCTCATTCCTCTTGATTACTTCTCAACTTGCTTTCTAGGTAAACCTTTAGTAAGTGGATCCACTGGGTTTTCCTTCGACTTGACATACTCTATTGAAATTATGTCGCTTGAGAGCAGTTCCCTTATGGTATTATGTCTTCGACATATGTGTCGAGACTTACCATTAGACATTGTATTTTGGGCTCTCCAAATAGCCAATTGACTATCACAATGTATGCTTATAGCTGGCACTGGCTTTGGCCAATTTGGAATATCCTCTAAGAAATTTCAAAGCCATTTCACTTCTTCTGATGTTTTTTCTCATGTTGTGAACTCAGATTCTATAGTAGATCAGGAAAAACATGTTTGCGTCGAGGATTTCCATGACACGGCTGCACCATCAAGTGTGAAAATAAATCCACTCGTGGATTTGGAATCCACCGTATCAGATATCCAGTTAGTATAGTTGTATCCCTCTAGAACAGAATGATATCTCGTATAATACAAACCATATTTTGAAGTTTCTATCAGATAGCTCAAAACTCTTACTATGGCTTTCTAGTGGTTATGTCCTGGATTACTCGTATATCTACTAATCTTGTTTATAGCTTGAGCGATATTTGATCATGTGTAATTTATGAGATACATCAGACATTCGATGTTTCTCGAATACTCTAATAACTATTCTTTGATAAGTGAATAGTTAGGTCCACAGAAGTTCTAGCCACATTTAGATCTCATTTATTATATTTTTCTCTTCTCAACATAGTGAGCCTGAGATAATATGTACCCCTCTGATGTTCTGGAATTCTTAATTCCTAAGATCACATCAGCTACTCATAAATATTTCATATCAAATTTGATGGTCAATACTTTCTTGGTAGAATGAATCATCTCATGATTACTACCAATTATCAACATATCGTCTATGTAGAGACACACAATGACATATCCTTTTTGATTTGATTAAATGTATACACTTATCACACTCATTGATTTTGAACTCACTTGACAACATCTCTTTGTCAAATTTTTCATGCCATTGTTTAGGTGCTTGTTTTAATCTGTATAAGTATCTTATAAGTTTGCACACCTTTTGTTCTTGTCTAGAAATATTGAAATGTTATGTTTTTTCCATGTAAATTTCTTCATCCAATTCACCATTTAAAAGTATCGTCTTCACATCCATTTGATGTATTTCAAAACCAAATATAGTTGTTATGGCTATGAGAATTCTTATCGACGTGATACGGGTCACTGGTGAATAGGTATCAAAGTAGTCAATGCCTTCTTTTTATCTATAACCTTTTATGACAAGTCTAGCCTCGTACTTATCTATTGGTCCATCTAGTTTCATTTTCTGTTTGAAAATCCATTTGTAGCGCAGTGGCTTACAACCTAGAGGACGATCAACCAACTTCCAAGTATTTTTTTGTAGGATGGAATCAATCTCACTATTGATAGCCTCTTTCCACAAAGGTGCCTCTGACGAAGGCATTGCTTCTTTATAGCTTTGAGGATTATTTTCTAACAGATATGTCAGAAAAGCAGGTCCAAATGACTTACACTTTCTTGCTCTTTTGCTACGTCTTGGTTAATTTTCCTCAACATTTTCATGTTGATTTGATTCTTGGTTAACTTAATCATTACTTGTAGCAGTATCAATAGTTCTTTTGAGAGACTCTATTTATTATTTTTCTTTACAAGAAAGTGTCTCTTCAAAGATGTAACATCCCCAGTACCGGAATGCTACCGGCAGGCGACATGTTCCACTATCGCCTATGCCTTTGACTTATGCAATAGACCACTTACACTTATCTTATTACTGTGAAATCTTACAATTAACCACACATACAAACTAAAAAAAAAACTTGAAATAAACTTAAATGCGAGACCATGAAACCCAATCTATGTATATACATGTCTGAAAGTGTATATTTATAGTATGTATACAACATCAAACATATGTCAATGATACAACAAAATGACATCCCAGAGAACTATATTCTACATTAATATAGATCTAGAAAGATGAATCCAATGACTAGTGATTGCATCATAACACTTGTCCTTGAACTGGGTCTCCAAAAGAAGCACGTGGCTCACCAAAAGAAGAATCATGCAAAAGAACTGGGAAGTGGTGGGGGTGAGTCCTATGGAACTCAGTGAGTGGAGCTACAAAAACAAGAAACTGAATCAGTACAACTGTTTAAAATCATTTAGTCTTAAAGCATTTTGGAAATCCTTGTTTAAAATACTTGCTCTTTATTTTAAAACATGAGAAAACTTTTTTCTAAAATATTTTCTGCATAAATTTCTGATACTGAAGAAAACCTAACGCATGGGGGCATTACGTATCGCCGTCCCCTAATACGCCTAACTAATGGTCTTGGGGCGTTACGTATCGTTGTCCCCCAATTCACTGAACTAGAGCCAGTAGTGCTAATCCATGCTACTACCTGACCCTGAAACTAGGGTCTGGGGGTGTTACGTATCGTCGTCCCCCTAGCCCTGAACTACGTGTGCACACGTTCTCTGTCCATCAATTTCATAAGTCAGAGCTGAGGTGGGTTTTTCCCCCATGTCTCGAAAAACATAAAAACTTATGCTTTTAAATCTTAAAACTTTCAAAACATTCTTACATAAGAAGTAACTGATAAGTCAATAAGGCTAATGCCCAAAAACTTTTTAAAAATAAATCTCAAAACAAATCTAGATCATTAACAAGTAATATAAATTAGTTTGAAAGAAAAATCTCCACTCACATATTTGAAGTCTGGTCAAGTTTCTTTCACATGGTAGGGGAGAACGCGGCTCCTGATGAGTATCTATGTGGAATAAACTGGGTTAGAATCATAAGTTATAAAATATGGTTCGAAATTAAATTAAGTTCCTTAACCTAGTTGAATTACTCCGTTAGAATATCTTCTAATCCTTAAATGAAATGTAAAATAAAATTTTAAACCCTTAGTTACGAGTCGCGATTTCAGAAAAAAAAAATTCTGATTTTTGGGTACGCGTTGCGACGCCGGTCCATCTGCATCACGATGCGTGATCGGCGTAATCACACGCGTATAACGCAAATGCACGTATCGTTCAAGTAGTATAAAAAGTATCGATCCCACGAGGACTTAATACCTAAGCTATTAATTTATGAAGCCAAATTATTACAAGTATCTAATGGATTGGTTGTTTGATTGGATGGTGACTTTAAACTTAAAAAAAGTAGATAAAATTGCACGAAAGTAAATTAATGAAAATTCAATATTATGAAACCATCTATGGTTGTGAATGCTTCCAATATCTTTAAAAGATGAAGTGATTATCTTATGTTTGTTTAATATATTGGTTTATTAACCTGGAGCACGAAAATATGTGAAAGCATCTTCCGATGGTCAGATACAAATATCCAGTATAACCCAATTAATCATATTCATATGTTAACCAAGTTACCTGAATTCATTAAGATTAAGTTCCAATTATGGCTACCCCCGCCCGACAGGTATATTCATATCATGTAAGGAAATCAATTAAAGGGTTATCCATCCTCAAGAAAGATCGTGCGTTATTGAGTCTAAGGTTTAAACCTAAAATTTCTTTTCCAAGTTTATTTTAAGTTTACCCGATCAATCTTCTTAATGGTCAGTTAACAAGAAGCATTAAGACTAAGACTCAATAAATAAACTTTTATATTACCCAAGCCATAAAATAACCCTTTATAAACCAGTGATATTGGAAATCATCACAACCCCAGATAACGGGCTTAGTTACAACACATATCTAGGGCTAGTAAAAGCTTAAATAAAATAAAAGACATAAAGTAAAAGCTGGAAATTAAAAACGTAAATAAAACAATAAAGAAAATATTGGGGTTAGAGGATCCAATTTTAATATTTCAAAATTAGAAATCTCCCTTATTTCAATGTTTATCGATTAATTAATTATATTTAACCAGACCATAAAGGCGGTAATTCCATTTGTCTCAATTAAATCCAACCGATCGTATAGGTGGTAACAAGGTTATTACCTAAACCGACCATATAGGCGGAAACTACGTCTGAAATGTAAAACCTACCATATAGGCGGTAAATACGGATGTCACCTAAACCGACCATATAGGCAGTAACTAATTAATCCAAATTTTAATTTAAATAAGGGAGATTAATCTAATTTATTATATTAAAAGTCTCACCTTTTTACCCCAGCAGAATGAGATTACCTGCTCATGCTGTAAATGAAACACACAAAATTTTATTAATTAAATAAAAAAAATACAAGAAAACTTAAAAAAATACACAAGACACTTTCCTTTAGGTTTTCATGGAGAAATTCCTCCAAAGAAAGCATGAGAAATTTACAAAGTTTAGCTTGGTATTTATAGGCAAATCTAAAGGCTTCCACCAATTTCTCCACCAATTTCTCTACCAAATATGGCACCAAATCCTCCACCAATCATGAAAGCATGTTTGGTGGAAGTTTGACATTTTTATTTATTTATTTTATTTTGAAAATTACTTAAATAATTACACATAACATACTTCCGAATATGTTATCAAATTCGGTCATGTAGCCTTCCAAATTCGAAATTATTATGAACTTCAAAGTTGTAGCTCATTGAGTCTTATTCAATCTGGAACTTGAATCACCTCAATTTGATATCAGAGTAAAACGTTATGGCCAAAATACGATAATTGCGCAAAGTTGGAATTTCCAAAATTGTACTTCGTTAGAACGCAATTTCAAGTTTGCAATCTCCAAAATCAAAATGTCAAGTCCAGTTTTTACCCTTATTTGTTCCACATTTCTTCCTAAATGATTCCATTGAGTCCAAATTTTATTTTATCTGCAAAATAAACTAAAACACATCAAAACATTTATCAAACCCGAGAAACTAAACAAAATATTAGGTAAAATGGGCGGTAAATATTGTTATATTTTTCGCTCATCACACCCTCAAACCTAACATTTTTCTAGTGACTCCCAAACCAGTTGGCTTTAGGGCACTAGGTGTTAAGACACCCCTACGAACTTAATGACTCGGATCTCAGACGTTTTATTTTTATTTTTATAACATCTTTGATCCATGCAGCGAGCTTTGGGCCACTAACTCCCAAGCCAGTTGGCTTTAGGGCACTAGGTGTTAAAACACCCATACAGACTTAATGACTCGGATTTCAGATGTTTCTTTTTATTTTTATAACATCTTTGATCCATGTAGTGAGCTTTGGGCCAGTGACTCCCAAGTCAGTTGGCTTTAGGGCATTATGTGTTAAAACACCCTTACGGACTTAATGACTCGGATCTCATACAATTTTTTTTCATTGATTTTTATATACTTCCTCCAATTAAACTAGAGCACTAAATATTACAAACTTTTCAAATACATCTCATGGTTGTATGTTACCATGCATGTTGATAATATCTATCAACTGAGCATATGAAGATCCAATTTAGTCAGTATTATGGAGAATTCATAAATTAAATAATTCCAAAGGAAATAAAAAAAATTAACTTGTTACAAAATAGGTTGAGATACGTCTCAGGAGTGGAAATTCCTTACACAGCTATCTCACACCAATTTCACCTGATTAATCAAATTAAGAACACAAAAACAAAAAAAATAATAATTTTTTTTTTTGAATTTTTTTGAAAATTTTTGACTAAAAATAACATAATAAAAACAAGATACTAGTCAACTATTCCTCTCCCCCAAACCTAAATGAGACATTGTCCCCAATGTCTTAAAAATAAGAAGATGAGTTTAGAATATAGTATCCGACGCTTTTTACCACGATCGTTATCAGACCAATTTATCTTGGAAAGGATAGGGTAAATTTGTGGTTCAAAGGCTAAGATTTGGTCAATTAAATCTGGGGCAGTTCTGGCAGTAAAGTGGAGTTCTTTTACAGGTTTTGACACGAACCCATTTCTTCGGGCATCATCAAGAAATACACAAAGAACATCATAAAATCCATCAGTTTTGAACAGTCCAATCGGTTTCTGATGTATGTTCAAGTTCGCCCAAGATAACACTGTAAAAATTTCCTCCATCGTGCCCAAGCCACCTGGCAAAGCAATAAAAGCATCAGAACGGTTAATCATTTCTACCAGTAGTTCAGACATACCTGGCACGATCAGCTCTTCTCCGTTTGATGGTCCAATAAGATTCGCCTCCGCCAAAGGTTTTGGGATGACTCCCAAGACTTGACTGTTTCCTTCCTGTACAGCCCTTGAAACGATCCCCATTAGTCCAAGATTGTCACCGTCATATACTAGGTTTATATTCCTTTCAGCTATGAATCGACCCAATTCATGTGCTGCTTCAACGAACTCTGGTTTAAAACCAAGACTAGTACCGCAAAACACACAGATGTTTACAACTCGTCTTCTTGAAGTGGCTTCCATTTCAAATATGGATGCCTTCAAAAGTGCAATGATGAGCTGAATTTATAGAACCTGAAAAAGGGTGAGTAATAATAGCACTAGTACCTGCCAAATGATAATTATTAGCTAAATAGTAAAATATATCGTGAAAGTCAAAAAGTCTGGATCCTGTCAGAGAAAATAAAAGAAATAAAAAAACAAATCACAATTATTAGATAAAGACAAAGAAAATAATATTTACAGAAAGTAACGGCTTGATTGACGTCTATGCGTCAGGGACAAGCTTCCCATCCATTTTTCTTATAAATTGGCAAACAGGGTCTTTTAGAGTCAGATTCTCGAGACTTAAATGTTGTCTTTCTTTTCGGAACTATGTATGAAACATGCGAATTACGTGATACACATATCCATTGGGATGCATCTCAAGAGTCTTAGATATGTCATCCAAAGACTCCTTACTCAAGCCATCCCTAATGAATTTAATTTTATCTTCACGGTTATCAGACACCATTCCTAAAGAACGAAAACGGGTATTACATGTCATACGAGCACATTTATAGCATACACCCATTCTTTTGGCTCTTCTCTTTTTAGCATATGTGCTTCTTCCTAAACCAGGCAGATGTGAAATAAAAGAGTCAAATGACTCACCTGCCAATCGGACCTGTGTTTCAATAATCCAATGAATGTCAGTAGGAATACCTTTGATCATCAGTAGTCTCATCCGTTCCAAGCGAGTTTTGTAAACTTTCATCAGAGAGTTTTGAGGGAGAGAAGGAAATTACTTGTAAAGATTTGTGAGAGCTTCTTCCATCCTGAAATGTTACTTTTCCTACATAAATTAAACACACAAAAATAAAACACACCGAATCACAATAAGCTAGACATGACTGCCCGAACGTTAGGCTGGATCTGAAAGTGTGACATTTTCTTTTTGTCGCTCAAATGATTCTGCCCAGTAGTGCTTGACACGCTGACTGTTAACTTTGAATGTTTCATTGGTGTTGGGATCAAGTAACTCAACAGCTCCATATGGTAAAACCTGAGTAATCACAAATGGACCTGACCACCTTGATTTCAACTTTCCAGGGAAAAGTTTCAACCTTGAATTGTATAACAACACCTGCTGCCTTGGTTCCAGTTGTCTACACACTATTTTTCGATCATGCCATTTCTTGGTCTTTTCTTTGTATAGTCTGGCATTCTCATAAGCTTATAGGCAAAAATTTTCCAATTCGTTGAGTTGGTGGAGCCGATTTTCTCCTGCTGCTTGTAGATCAAGATTTAACTTCTTCAGTGCCCAATACGCCTTGTGTTCAAGCTCAACTGGCAGATGGCACGCTTTCCCAAACACCATTCGATATGGAGACAAACCAATGGGTGTCTTGTAAGCTGTCCGGTAGGCCTATAATCTGTCATCTAGTTTTGTAGACCAGTCCCTCCTTGTTGATCCAATGGTTCTCTCTAAGATTCTTTTAATCTCCCTATTTGAAACTTCAACCTGTCCATTTGACTGTGGATGGTAAGTAGTGGTAACTTTATGAGTAACTAGGTATTTTGATAGGAGTGCATTGAAGTATCTGTTGCATAAATGTGTGCCACCATCACTGATAATTTCCCGAGGTGTTCTAAAGCGAGTGAAAATATTATTTTTAAGGAATTTTATCACCACTTTTGAATCATTGGATGGAAGTGCAATTGCTTCAACCCATTTGGAAACGTAGTCTATTGCAACTAGTATGTACATGTTTATGAATGATGGAACAAATGGTCCCATAAAATCAATACCCCATACATAAAATATCTCCACTTCCAGAATGTTTTACAGAGGTCTTTCATTTCTCCTTGAAATATTTCCCGATCTCTGGCACCTGTCACATTGAAGAGCAAATAGATAAGCATATTTAAAAAGAGTGGGCCAAAACAAACCTGATTGAAGGACTTTGGCTGCAGTTTTGTTCCCGTTGAAGTGTCAACCGTATGGTGATGAATGACAATATTGTAGGACACTATTGACCTCCTCATGTGGAACACAACGTCTCAGTAATTGATCAGCATAACATTTACACAGGTTCGGCTCATCCCAGACATAGTGCTTGACCTCTTTGAAGAACTTATTTCGTTGCTGAGTTATCCATTCCAACGGCCATTTTATCGATACTATGTAGTTGACATAGTCAGCATACCAAGGGACATCATGCTGTTTCATGGCAAACAATGTTCATCTGGAAAAGTTTCTTTGATTGTCAGTTCTTTGCCAGCTATTTCTCCATTCTCGAGCCTTGATAAGTGATCAACCACTTGGTTTTCTGTCCATTTCCTGTCTCTAATCTCCACATTGAATTCTTGCAGTAGAAGTATTCAATGGATCAATCTGGGATTGGCATCTTTCTTCACGATCAGGTATTTGATTGCTGAATGATCTCTGTAGACCACCACTTTGGGACCCAGCAGATAAGAGAGGAATTTATCAAAAGCGAACGCAACTACAAGCAACTCATTTTCAATGGTTGTGTAGTTGAGTTGAGCTTCATTCAGAGTTCTGCTGGAGTAGTAAATGGTATAGAAAGTCTTTGCTTTGCGTTGTCCCAAAACTGCACCTACATTAAAATTACTAGCATCGCACATCACTTCAAATGGAGGGGTCCAGTCTGGTGCTACTATGATAGGAGCAGAGACCAGCTTCTGTTTTAAGATCTCAAAAGCTTCATGGTATTCTTTGGTGAAGTTGAAAGGCACATCTTTCTCCAGAAGATTGCACAGATGTTTAGCAATCTTGGAAAAGTCTTTGATAAATCTCCTGTAAAAACATGCATGTTCGAGAAAATTGCAAATCCCTTTGACAGATGTTGGTGGAGGTAGTTTTTCAATTGTTTCAATCTTTGCCTTGTCTACCTCGATTCCTTTTTGTGAGATCCGATGTCCCAAAATGATGCCTTCCTGCACCATGAAGTGGCATTTCTCCCAGTTGAGTACCAAGTTAGTATCTTCACATCTTTGTAGCACTTGTTCCAGATTTTGCAAATAGTGGTCGAAAGAATCTCCAAACACGGAGAAATCATCCATGAAAACCTCCATACTTTGTTCCAGCATGTCTGAGAAGATGGCCATCATGCAACGTTGAAATGTAGTATGAGCATTATATAGTCCAAATGGCATCTTGCGGAAAGCAAAAGTACCATACAGACATGTAAAAGTGGTTTTCTCCTGATCTTCTGGGGCGATGGCAATCTGATTTTACCCTGAATATCCATCCAAAAAGTAATAGAATTCATGTCCCGTCAGTCTGTCCAACATCTAGTCAATGAATGGCAGCGGAAAATGATCATTCCTTGTTGCTTTGTTCAGCTTCCTGTAGTCCATGCATACTCTCCATCCAGTCACTGTTCTTGTTGGAATTAGCCCGTTCTTTCCATTTGTGACTACATTAATTCCTCCTTTCTTTGGCACACATTGCATATGACTCACCCAAGTGCTTTCAGAGATGGGGTAGCTGATGCCGACATCCAACCATTTGATGATTTCTTTCTTCACGACCTCCTTCATGATTGGATTTAGTCTCCGTTGATGCTCCACTGTAGGTTTATACTCATCGTTCATCAGAATTTTATGCATGAAAAATGATGGACTAATGTACGGGCCAAAATTGGGGTGAGGGCAAAACCGTCTTTACCTCAAACCCAACAGTATACAAGGCCCGAAAGTAAAGACCAGGCCCAAAGAATTCTGTATTATTGGATTACAATTGAGCCATAAGCTTGAGGACAAAACCTTTTAATAATATCAACCACCTTTCCCCACTTTGCCTAACACAAGGCATATTCTCACATGCTCAAACTTTTATCAAATGTCTGGGCACATTGTGGGACTTATGCCAGCTGCCAAAGATGATCCTTTTCATCTATAAATAGCAACGCAATTCAATAAACAGGGGGGGCTTCTGAACTCGCTTCACTTCTTTCTTACAAGCCTCTGCTCTCTGACATTAGCACTCTCAGAGCTCTCCATCCCCTTATACACTTACCACCGCCCTCACGGCCACCCAAAAGAGTTTAAGGTAACATCAAACCTTACTTTCATATTTACATATTTACTACTCATTTCATACTACTGACTTGAGCGTCGGAGTGCCCCCGGCACCCACCACACCGGTGGGCAGTCTACTCCCGCTCACTCTACCTTTGTCTTGCAGGATCGCTAATGCCCCCAACCTATAAATTCTGATTGTGGACCTCGGCCGAAATCCAGCATCCACAATTTGGCGCCCACCGTGGGGCCTTAGCGATTCATAGCAAACAAAGACCACTCAGTCTACAATCCTTACAAACAAACACCAGATCATGTGGTGGCATAATCAACCACTCTACAAAACAGTTACGATCAATGGAAGATGAAAATTGATCCATGTAAAACTCCAGTACTAATCTCCAATAGTATCTGGAACATAATTCATTCTTCGGCCACTCAAAGGAGTGAAGCTACAACTCTTTTCAACTATCTTATCAACCCAATTTCTTAGAAGCATTCAAGAATATGGAAAGTGAAAATCCACAATCAGACGACTATCCATTTAATCAACAAAGAAGCCATCATATTTCTCCAGCCGACCAATCACGGCAAGTCACATCTTCCATGTGAAAGGAAATGTTGGAGTAATTCACTCCAGTCTACCTGAAGTCGAACTATCAATAAGGAAAAGCTTAATCAGGATAACATCAACACTCTTTCCCTATAAAGCATCAACTCTATACTACATGGATGGATTATCACTACCTCAGGACAACATGAGAAAATTATCATTGATGGAATGTCATCCATTCCAGCCGACGTGAAAGATGACATGAGTGGATAATTATCTTCTTCAGACGACATAGATAAATCCTAATCTTCTTCATACGACATGAAAGGTGTGTCGTCCGCTTCAGACGATGCTAATAGGATTTTCATCTCATTCAGAGGACGTGGAAGGATTGCCATCTGCTCCTGTCAACATGAAAAGTTCTTCATCTCCTTCAGACTACGTGAAAGGTGGATGGCTACCAACTTCAGGTTACATGGAAAACTCCCATCTCTCCTAGACTACTTGAAATGATTATCAACTCCTCTAGACTAAGTCAAAGGTTAGTCATCATCTCCATGCTACGTTGATTTAATATTGCCAACTTCATACTACATATGGAATCTTTTATCATGCCTAGTAGAATGAAAATTTTCTTGGACCTCATTTGGTCCATTCGACCAACCTATATCAGGTTAGGTAGTATGGAAATTCTATGTGACTTTCATCAAAGTTCATTATATTGTAGTATCATTGACCTTATTCAAGCCTTGTATAATTAGTAATGACTTTGATAGGCATCCATCTCTTCCATACTACATATAAGGATAATCATCTCCACACTACGTATGGAGATTATCATCCACTCTAGACTATATGGATGGATTTCCATAAACTCTAGGAAGCATTGGAAAAGACCCATGAACCTTCGTCAGGTTCATTCGACCGTAGTCTCCTGACCTTCATCAGGTCAGGTAGAATGAAAATTTTCTTGGACCTCATTTGGTCTAATCGACCAACCTTTATCAAGTTAGGTAGTATGAAAAACCTTTATAGACCTTCATTAGGTCTAGTAGAGTGGTGATTCTCATAGATGTGCATTAGTTTCATTCGACCGTGTCTCAGGGACCTTTGTCATTTCATTCGACAGTAGTATCATTGATTGGTAGAATGAAGGTTCATGTAGTCATTCCATCAATTTCATTCGACCATAGCTTCATGGATCTTTATCAGGTCTAGTAGAATGGTGATTCTCATAGACATACATTAGTTTCATTCGACCGTGTCTCATGGACCTTTGTCATTTCCATTCGACAGTAGTATCATTGATTGGTAGAATGAAGGTTCATGTAGTCATTCCATCAATTTCATTCGACCATAGCTTCATGGATCTTCATCAGGTCTAGTAGAATGGTGATTCTCATAGACATACATTAGTTTCATTCGACCGTGTCTCATGGACCTTTGTCATTTCCATTCGATAGTAGTATCATTGATTGGTAGAATGAAGATTCATGTAGTCATTCCATCAATTTCATTCGACCATAGCTTCATGGATCTTTATCAGGTCTAGTAGAATGGTGATTCTCATAGACATGCATTAGTTTCATTCGATCGTATCTCCTGGACCTTCATCAGGTTCATTCGACCATGACCTCTTTGGACTTCCATCAAGTCCATTCGACAGGTCCAGTCGACAGTAGTCTCATAGGAGAGTGAGGAGTGATGGCTTTCATTAAGTTCATTCCATTGTAGCATCATATAACTTCTTCAGGTCTAGTATAGTAAGTGATGACCTAGATAGACATTTATCAAGTCCATACTATAGGTTCATTCAACCGTAGTCTCATGGAGAGGTAGAATGAAAATTCACATATACCTTCCATCAGGTTCATTCGACCGTAGTCTCCTGACCTTCATCAGGTCAGGTAGAATGAAGATTCACATGGACCTTCATCATGTTCATTCGACCATAGCTCTTTGGAAAGTCCATTCATAAAGTCCATTCGACCGTAGTCTCGTAGAATGGAGGCGACATTGATGGCTTTCATCAAGTTTATCTATTGTGGTCTCATGGACCTTCATCAGGTCTAGAAGAGTGAGTGATGAATTCTTTGAACTTTCATAAAGTTCATTCGACCGTAGTCTCATAAATCCTCATCAAGGGAGTGAGTAATAACCTTGATAGATATTCATCAAGTCCATGCGACATTGTAGTATGAAGATTCACATAGATATTCATTAGGTTCATTCGATTGTGCCTTATGGACTTTCTCAGGTCCATTTGATAGTTCATTCGATAGTAGTATCATGGACCTTCATCAGAACTAGTAGTATGAGAAGGAAAGACTCTCATAGAACTTCATCAAGTCTAGTAGTGTAAAGATTCTCATTGACTCATGTTAGATCCTGTAGAGTGAGGAATGAAGACCCTCATGGATCTTCATTATGCATGGAGTGTGTAGATTCCCATGTACCTACATCAGGTATAATGGAGTGTGTAGACTTTCTTGAACCTTCATCTGGTTCATTCAACTGGGGACATCCCCCATTGGCTCATGTAGAGTCAAGTTGAAGACCTGGCCTTCATCTGGTCAGACGACATTGTAGATTCCCCTAGTCCTTTGACCCGTAGTATGGGGATTATCCTGACCTTCATCTGGTTCAGTCGACTGGGGACATCCCCCATTGGCTCATGTAGAGTCAAGTTGAAGACCTGACCTTTATCTGGTCAGACGACATTGTAGATTCCCCTGGTCCTTTGACCCGTTGTATGGGGATTATCCTGATCTTCATCTGGATCAGTCGACTGGGGACATCCCCCATGGCTCATAAAGAGTCAATTGATTATCCTGATCTTCATCTGGATCAGTCGACTGGGGACATCCCCCATGGCTCATAAAGAGTCAATTGATTATCCTGATCTTCATCTGGATCAGTCGACTGGGGACATCCCCCATGGCTCATGATGAGTCAAGTTCAGCACATGACCTTCATCTGGTCTAGAAAAATTTGAAAAAACTCTACTGGTCTTTGACCAGTAGTATGAAGATTGTCCTAGCCTTCATCTGGTCAGACGACATTGTAGATTCCCCTGGTCCTTTGACCCGTAGTATGGGGAATATCATGACCTTCATCTGGTTCAGTCGACTGGGGACATCCCCCATTGGCTCATGTAGAGTCAAGTTGAAGACCTGGCCTTCATCTGGTCAGACGACATTGTAGATTCCTCTGGTCCTTTGACCCGTAGTATGGGGAGTATCCTGAACTTCATCTGGTTCAGTCGACTGGGGACATCCCCCATTGTCTCATTAAAAGTCAAGTTGAAGACCTGACCTTCATTTGGTCAGACGACATTGTAGATTCCCCTGGTCTTTTGACCCATAGTATGGGGATTATCCTGACCTTCATCTGGTTCAGTCGACTGGGGACATCCCCCATGGCTCATGACGAGTCAAGTTCAGTACATGACCTTCATCTGGTCTAGAAAAATTTGAAAAAACTCCACTGGTCTTTGACCAGTAGTATGGAGATTGTCCTGGCCTTCATCTGGTCAGACGACATTGTAGATTCCTCTGGTCCTTTGACCCGTAGTATGAGGAGTATCCTGACCTTCATCTGGTTCAGTCGACTGGGGACATCCCTCATTGGCTCATGTAGAGTCAACACTTAACCTTCATCTGGTCTAGAAAAATTTGAAGACTCCTCTGGTCTATGACCAGTAGTATGGAGATTGTCTTAACCTTCATCTGGTTCAATCGACTGGGGACATCCCCCATGACTAATGTCGAGTCAAATGAAGAAATGGACTTCCTACAATCCATACGACGCAATGTTGTGAGAAATAACTCTTGATCTTTCATCTGGTTCAGTCAACCCATGGACTCATGTAGAGTCAAATGAAGACATGGGTTATTCAACATTTAAACGATCAATGTCGTGTAAATTATGCATTGGACCTTCAGCAGGTTCAGTCGACTGGGGACATCACCCATGTCTCGTGTCGAGTCAAATTCATGACAGGGACTACATTTCGACCAGACAACTTGAAAAGACTTTGCAGCTCTTTTATCCTGACGAATAGAAGACATTATAAACCCAGACGATAAAAAGAAAAGTATATAGAACTCTGCATTCTTGACAGGTACTCTTACATATCATGTTTCGTAAGACATGCATAAAAATACTCTCCAAATCAAGAACTTCTTGACTTAGAGAGTAGGGGACAAACTGTACGGGCCAAAATTGGGGCGAGGGCAAAACCGTCTTTTACCTCAAACCCAACAGTATACAAGGCCCGAAAGTAAAGACCAGGCCCAAAGAATTCTGTATTATTGGATTACAATTGAGCCATAAGCTTGAGGACAAAACCTCTTAATAATATCAACCACCTTTCCCCACTTTGCCTAACACAAGGCATATTCTCACATGCTCAAACTTTTATCAAATGTCTGGGCACGTTGTGGGACTTATGCCAGCTGCCAAAGACGATCCTTTTCATCTATAAATAGCAACGCAATTGAATAAATAGGGGGGCTTCTGAACTCGCTTCACTTCTTTCTTACAAGCCTCTGCTCTCTGACATTAGCACTCTCAGAGCTCTCCATCCCCTTATACACTTACCACCGCCCTCACGGCCACCCAAAAGAGTTTAAGGTAACATCAAACCTTACTTTCATATTTACATATTTACTGCTCATTTCATACTACTGACTTGAGCATCGGAGTGCCCCCGGCACCCACCACACCGGTGGGCAGTCTACTCCCGCTCACTCTACCTTTGTCTTGCAGGATCGCTAATGCCCCCAACCTACAAATTCTGATTGTGGACCTCGGCCGAAATCCAGCATCCACAACTAATGCCTCGAATATCTACTATAGTCCAGCCAATGGCTTTCTTGTGTTCTCGTAACACTCTCAGCAACTTTTCTTCATGCTCCAATGTTAACGAATAAGAAATAATCACAGGTAATTCAGAAGAGTTTCCTAATAATGCATACCTGAGATGGCTCGGGAGTAACTTTAGCTCCAGCTATGGTGGTTCTTCAATCGAAGGCTTGATTCGCTCATTTTTTGGTAGTTCCAGACTTACCACTTGTGGTGTCGATTTGAAGCGAAATGGCTTGTCAAGATAGTTGATACATTCCAGAATTTCAGCATCTATCTCGCTATCAGTCATGTTGGTGATGCAAGCTTCAAGTTTATCCGTGGGAGGTGGCATTGCATTATTATCCTGGATGATACTATCAACAACGTCAATTCTGAAACATTCCTCCTCCTTTTCATCACTCGGGAATTTCATGGCTTTGAAAACATTGAAGGTAACTTCTTGGTCCTGCACTTTCATGGTTAGTTCTCATTTTTGTACATCAATAACAGTTCGACCTATAGCCAAGAATGGTATCCCCAAGATGATAGGTACATCTTTGTCTTCCTCCATGTCAAGGATAATGAAATTTACTGGGATAATGAGTTTGTCGACTTTGACCAGCACATCTTCAACTACTCCTCTCATAAATATGAGCGTTCTATCAGCAAGTTGCAGAGAGACTGAGGTGGGCATTGCTTCTCCAATTTTCAGTTTCCTGTAAATAGAAAAATGCATCAAATTAACACTTGCACCTAAATCACATAAAGCCTTACCGATATAATGTTCTCCAATGGTGCATGGGACAATCAAACTGCCAGGATCATTCAACTTTGGGGGAAGTTTCCTCTAAATGATGGCGTTGCATTCTTCTGTCAATGCTACTGTCTCGTAATCTCCCAATCTCCGCTTTCGTGAAAGAATATCTTTCATGAATTTGACATAGCTAGGCATTTCTTCCAACGCTTCTGCAAATGGAATGTTGATGTGCAGCTTTTTAAAGACCTCCAAGAATCAAGCAAACTGCTTGTCCAGTTTGTTTTTCTGGAGACGCTGTGGAAAAGGTGGAGGTGGAGTGAATTTTTCTTGATCTTTTTCCTTTCCATCTTTTTCCTCCATCTGTGGAACAGCTTCTTTTTGAACTTCTTCAATGGATGCCTTGATTCCAACATCTTTGTTGATTTCAGTACCGCTTTTCAAAGTAATGGCTTGACATTGCTCCTTCCCTTTGTTCCTTGGATTTGGTTATGTGTTGCTAGGAATGTTACCTGGCGGTCTGTAACTCCGAGCATTGGCCAATTGTCCAATTTGATTTTTCAGTGCTTTTATAGATGTTGATTGGCTCTAAAACATAGCATCATATTTTTTTAACTGAGCTAGCACTTCCTCTATTCCTGGTTCTTTTTCAAGTTCCGGGCCTTTGTGTTGCTGTTGGAAACCGGGTGGTGGATTGTTCATTTGCCCTAAATAATTGCTCCATGAAAAATTGGGATGATTCCTCCACCTTGGGTTGTAGGTGTTGGAATATGGATTGTTCCTATGTCTGTTGAAATTATTGACATAATTCAATGTTTCTTCATGTTGGTCTGGCTCTGGTGCTCCTCCATATGGTGAACTTATGGATCAAATATTGCCTTGCATGGTGGGAGTCTCCATGAATTTGCATATAAGATCTAGATTGTCATTTACTGCTGTGTTGGCTCTAACTTCATAAATTCCAGCAATTCTTTGGATCATGCTCCTTTCTGTTGGCCATAAAGAATTGTTGTTGGTCATTTCTTCAATTAAGTCACAGACTTGATCTTCTCCTTTTTCCATTAAAGCTCCTCTAGCAGCAACATCAATTGTGGTTCTCATCAGTCCAGAAAGTCCATTATAGAAAGTTTGGACTTGTAGCCACTTTGCAATCTCATGGTGATGACATTTTCTAAGTAAATCCTTGTACATTTCCCAATCTTCGCATAGGGATTCTAAATCATGTTGCACAAAGGATGTGATGTCATTCCTCAGCTTTGCAGTTCTGGCTGGTGAAAAGTATTTTGCAAGGAATTTGGTGGCTAGAATGTTCCAAGTTGTGATAGAACCTGCTGGTAGTGAATGTAGCCAAACCTTAGCTCTGTCTTTTAAGGAATATGGAAAAACTCGCAGTCTCATGGCATCTTCAGCCGCTCGGTTATAATTGAAAGTTCCGCAAACTTCCAGGAAGTTGCTGATGTGGGCATTAGGATCTTCAGTTGCATTCCCCCCAAACTGAACTGGCTGCTGTATCATCTGGATGCATGTTTTAATGTCACACGCATTTGCTGGTAAGGGAGGAAGTATAATACAGGAAATGAAGATGTCAACCACCAGAATGGTTCTGTCTCGAATGGGAATTGGTGGTGCAACCTCTAAAGGTTCAGGTTCCATGTTGATAAGTGCATCTTGGCCTTCTCGTCTTTCCCTTCTCAACTGTCTAATGGTTCTTTCAATCTCTGGGTTAAGCGGTCGGATTTCAAAGCTTCTGGTTCGTCTTATGTAGTGTCTGAGAACCTGAAACACATGAAAACAGTTATAATAAATAAAAATAAATTAGACACAAGTAAAGGTGTCTAACCCCAAAACTAATAGTAAAAGATAAATAAGTCCCCGATAATAGCGCCAAAAACTTGACCGGCATAATCACACGCGTATAACGCAAACGCACGTATCGCTCAAGTAGTATAAAAAGTATCGATCCCACTAGGACTTAATACATAAGCTATTAAATTATGAAGCCAAATTATTACAAGTATCTTATGGATTGGTTTTTTGATTGGATGATGACTTTAAACTTAAAACAAGTAGATAAAATTGCACGAAAGTAAATTAATGAAAATTCAATATTATGAAACAATCCAGAATTGTGAATCCTTCCAATATCATTAAAAAATGAAGTGGTTATCTTACGTTTGTGCAATATATTGGTTTATTAACCTGGAACACGAAAATATGTAAAAGCCTATTCCGATGGTCAGATACAAATATCCAGTATAACTCAATTAATCATATTCTTATTTTAACCAAGTTACATGAATTCATTAAGATTAAGTTCCAATTATGGCTACCCGCTCCCGACAGGTATATTCCTATCCTGTAAGGAAATCTATTAAATGGTTATTTATCCTCAAGGAAGATCGTGGGTTATTGAGTCTAAGGTTTAAACCTAAAATTTCTTTTCCAAGTTTATTTTAAGTTTACCAGATCAATCTTATTAATGGTCAGTTAACAAGAAGCATTAAGACTAAGACTCAATAAATAAACCTTTATATTACCCAAGCCGTAAAATAACCCCTTATAAACCAGTGATATTGGAAATCATCACAAATCCATATAACTGGCTTAGTTAAAACACATATTTAAGGCTAGTAAAAGCTTAAATAAAATAAAAAAACATAAAGTAAAAGCTGGAAATTAAAAACGTGAATAAAATAATAAAGAAAATGTTGGGGGTTAGATGATCCACTTTTAATATTTCAAAATTAGAAAGCTCCACTATTGTCAATGTTTACCGATTAATTAATTATATTTAACCAGACCATAAAGGCTGTAATTCCATTTGTCTCAATTAAATCCAACCGACCATATAGGCGGTAACAAGGTTATTACCTAAACCGACCATATAGGCGGAAACTACGTCTAAAATGTAAAACCTACCATATAGGCGGTAAATAAGGTTGTCACCTAAACCGACCATATAGGCGGTAACTAATTAATCCAAATTTTAATTAAAATAAGGGAGATTAATCTAATTTATTAAATTAAAAGTCTCACTTTTTCACCCCAGCAGAATGAGATTACCTGCTCATGCTGTAAATGAAAACACACAAAATTTTATTAATTAAATAAAAAGAAAATACAAGAAAATTTAAATAAATACACAAGACACTTTCCTTTAGGTTTTCATGGAGAAATTCCTCCAAAGAAGGCATGAGAAATTTACAAAGTTTAGCTTGGTATTTATAGGCAAATCTAAAGGCTTCCACCAATTTCTCCACCAATTGCTCCACCAAACATGGCACCAAACATGGCATCAAACATGGCACCAACTATGGCACCAAACATGGCACCAAATCCTCCACCAATCATGCAAGCATGTTTGGTGGAAGTTTGACAATTTTTATTTTATTATTTTATTATTTTTTTTATTTTGAAAATGACTTAAATAATTACACATAACATACGTTCAAATATTTTTATCAAATTCTGTCATGGAACCTTCCGAATTCTAAATTATTATGACTTGAAAGTTGTAGATCTTTGAGTCTTCTTTAATCTGGAACCTGAATGACCTCAATCCGATATCGGAGTAAAAAGTTATGGCACAAATACGACAATTGCGTAAAGTTGGAATTTCCGAAATTGTACTTCGTTAGAACGCCATTTCAAGTTTCCAATCTCCAAAATCAAAATATTAAGTTCAGTTTTAACCCTTATTTGTTCCAAATTTCATCCTAAATGATTCCATTGAGTCCCAATTTTATTTTATCTACAAAATAAACTAAAACACATCAAAACTTTCATCAAACCCGAGAAACTAAACAAAATATTAGGTAAAAGGGGTGGTAAATATTGTTATATTTTCCGCTCATCAAAGCGACCTTGTTGAATAAACCCAGGCCTCTACCTCGTTTTCGTCACGATGCGAAGCTTGGTTCGCCGCGACGCGTAGTCGTTTCCAGGACTAGATTTTGTTTCTTCCATCATCTAAATATCATCATGTCATACTCTTAACATCTCAACACCCTCCAAAACTCCTAATCTTTACATAATGCTCTCATTAGAATTGAAAATCAACTCAACACCCATCAATAATCACAATATTAGCCATCCACATCACACTACTAACACTCAAACTTCAAAAACTCACAACTTAAGATTTGGGTTAAAAATTTATTACCTCTATTCAATCTTCTTCTTCCCTAATAATGCCCTTTGATCCATTTTTTCCTTCTTCTTGGTTTAGTTTGAATGAATTACACTTGTTGAGCTTGAGAAAAATTGCCAAGAAAATGCAAACTCTCTATTTCTCTCCTCACTCCCTTCTCACGGCAAGGCCAAAGAAAATGAAAAAAAATATTCACCATTGGTTTTATTTATTTTATCACCATTTACTCAACCCATTTTCTAGAAAAGTCTTGGTAATTTAGCTTGTTGGGCCTTGGGCTTCGTTCTTCTTCTCTTTTTAATTTTTGTTGGGCCTTATAAAAAAAACAAGGAAAGTTGGGCCTAAAATTAAGTAGGTGTTCGTTGTCTCTAAGTCGATCCCGGAAATTATTTACTAACTCGGAAAAGAAAATCCCATGCGTCCCTAGCCGAACTAAAAATATTTGGGGTCATTACAAAAGAACGTCACATTCTTTGACTTAATTATCATTTTTGGAGTGATGTTAGGAATTTTAGACTTATGTATCAAAAATCGATATGCACTATTGTTGTGACCATATCCAATGAATATACAATCAATAGTTTTTGGTCATATTCTCACCTTGTTAGGTTTGGGAACCATCACTTTGGCGAGACACCCCCACACTTTCAAATATTTGTAGGAATGTATGTGATCTTTCCACAATTCATATGGTGTCTTGTCCCATCTTCTTTGAGGTAGCTTGTTCAGAACGTAGTATGTAGAAAGCAAGGCTTCCCCCATATGTTTTGGGGTAAACCAGAGCTTGTCAACATGACATTCATCATTTCCTTCAATGTTCAGTTTTTGTGTTCCGTAATCCCGTTTTGTTGAGGAAAATAAAGAGCATTAGTTACTTGAATAATTCCATGAATGAAATAATATTCACTGAATGAGGACACATATTGACCTCCTCTATCAATCATGATTCTTTTGATTTTCTTACCAAGTTGATTTTCAACTTCGTTCTTATAATGTATAAAGCTCTCAATAGCTCCATCTTTTCTCTTTAGCAAATACACATAACATAATTTTGTGTTATCATCGAAAAACGTGACAAAGTACTTTTTATCGCCTCTTGTTTGCATAACATTCATGTCACACACATCGATGTGTATAAGTTATAAGGGTTCAAAACTTCATTCTATGGAATGAAATGATGTTATATTCATTTTAGCTTCAACACAGGCTTCACATTTATGTTGGTTATCAATTATAAATTTAGGTATAAGGTCCATGTTAATTAATTTACTCATTGTATCATAATTAACATGCTCTAACCTATTATGCTATATTTTTTTGACTCAATAAGATAAGCAAAAGATGTAGCTTTATTATTAGCACTATTTTGATTGACATTCATTACATTGAACTTGAAAAGGCCCTCGGTGAGGTATCTTTTTTCCTACATGGACATCATTTTTTGTCAGTATAAACTTGTCAGAAATAAAAACAAGCTTAAAACCATTCTTGCTGAGGTGTGAACCCGAAACCAAGTTCTTCCAAATATCAAGAACATGCAAAACATTCTTCGATGTAAGCCTTTTTCCCAGATGTCATCTTCAGAACCATTATACCTTGTCCAACCACTCTGGAGGTCGACAAATTTCCCATTGCAAGATGATCGCCACCATCGACCTTTTGATATGAGGAAAATATTTTAATGTCAGCACAAATATGACGAGTAGCCCCCATGTCTACTCACCATTCTCTCGGATTCCCAATCAAGTTGGCTTCTATTACAACTGTTGAAAGGTTTATCTCTGAGATCTCATCGGTTAGTTGCTCATTTTTAGTGACATGAGCCCCATTTTTTTCTTGCCCTTGTCCTGAGACTTCTTTTTCTGCAGTCTTTTGTCATGTGACCGCTTTTCCCATAGATGTAGCAGTTCCCCTTGAACTTCTTGTTTGCTTGAGAAGAATCTGCTCCACTGTTCTTTCTCTTTTTGCTACCTTTTCCACCATCGTCGATGTTGGTCTTAGACTCCATAGTCTTGTAGCTAACCTTCTCGGACTTTCAGTTGTCCTCTTCAATCCTCAATCGAACTCCAAGGACTTCAAGACTCATCTGTTTCTTTTTGTGTTTCAGATAACTCCTGAAGTCCTTCCATGATGGAGGTAATTTATTAATTATTATGGCAACTTGAAATGTCTGGCAGAGTTTCATTCCTTCATCCAATATTTCATGAATGATCAATTGTAGTTCACCCAACTGAGACATCACCATCCTTGAATATACCATCTTGTAGTCCAAGAATCTATCCATGAAAATTTCTTCTGTCTGGTATCCTCAATTTTGTATTTCTTCTCAAGAGATTCCTAGAGAATCTTCGCATAAGTCATATCTTGGTACACATTGTACAGGGTATTGTCAAGTCCTCCCAAGAGGTAGTTCTTGCACAAAAGTCACTTGACGACCATGTCTCTTCTCGCAGTTGCTTGGCTGTTTCTGTTTCTCCCTCCACATGACCTGGAGGATCTTTGAGATGCTTAGGCAAGTACAGTGTTGTTAGGTAGAATAATATTTTGTTCTTCCACTGTTTGAAGTTTGCTCTACCAAACTTATTTGGTTTCTCTCCATGAGCGATCGATATTGTGATATTTCTGTTATGCATGTGTAACTGGAAATTTAAGTCTACAAAAGACAACTCACATAACGATCAACGTATGATCTTGTTTAAATGATACACTAAGAATCCATTTGTTGTTATTTTGGACAGTAGTATCAAATAACACAAGTCCTGGAATTTATGACTAAGGTTTCTTATGATAAGTGAATAAGGGAAAATTCCCAGAGGATAAGGGGTCTGGTGTAACCACATAAATCCTGCCCACTTAGGCTTTTATCGCCTTATTGACATAATTTCCTTAAACATTTTCTCAATAGAATATCTTAGTGTTCACTTCAATTCACAAATACAATAATAAATATGTGCAAATTTGTATGTACAAATTCGTATGTGTGTGTGTGTGTGTATATATATATATATAATTCAATCAAGTTTGGATGAAATTACTTGTGTAAAATTACACTTTTAATTCTCATCCAAGTATGCAACACATAATTATTTTTCAAATTTATCACATTTATAAACTATATGTATGCTTGTAATAATTGAATACCCTAATATTAACTTAAACTTATACTACCAAGTTTATAAATTTTAGTATATGATTTTACTAAGTTAACATTACTACATATATTTGACGCGGAATTCACTTGGATATTTAAGGCCAAGCAAACTCCTCGAAACGGATAGAACCCCAAGCACCGCAAATTTGATTTTGTAGGAACAAAACCCTTCCAAGGCCACAAAGATTACCCACAAAGAACTTGTATTTGAGAACCTTTTAGATGATTCCTTGTAGTGTTCTGCTAGCACGGAGACGCCACTAAGATTGCCACGCCTTAAAGGGGAATCCTTCCCTTAAGTAATTTTGGACAAAGCCAAGCTTTCAAATGAAGTAAATTTTCGAAATTTGATGATTTTTTTTCATTAAGAAATAAATGTTACAATATATAGTACAATAAAAGAAACCCTAATAGGTACAAAAATACCAAAACACCCTAACTTGCTAACTAATGGCTATATAAAGGGTATGCCCTTAATATTCATTTAAGAGCTTAGACAACATAACAAAAAAGTCAAACAAGGTGGCTAAAGTCATCAATAACTTTGCCAAAAAAGTCAATAGAGGAAAAAATACAAATATCACAAAATTCAACAAAGGTGGAAAACTTTTCCCAAATGTCTCAAGTTATCCCCTTCACGCCAAAAGCTCCTAAAATTCATGGGAAACCTTTAACAAAGCCCAAATTATGTGTCTCAAGCCCTTTAAGTCTTGTCTTGACTGAATTTTGGGTGTTGGACTTGATTCGGCTCAATTCGTCAAAACTGATTCTATGTTGGGCTTCCGTCATTCTCATTCATTTCAATCTGGTTCTTTGGGCTTAAATATTTTTTTGAACTTGAAGATTGAATGCAAATTAGCCCATAATAAGCCTAATTGAATGCTGTCGTTGAGGATTCTCTGGAGGGTAATTTGGATCATATCATTCTCCCCCTATTGAAATGGATTCATCCTCGAATCTGAACCCGTATCATAGATATTTGTGACAAAATCAATTGAATGATGATCTTGGAACATAAATGAATCATACTTAACCACATGCACCTGCGATGAAGAAACATAAATACTAGAGAATGTTTTAGGTAAAAACTTCACTGCCACATCCACTTCATTTTCACTTGCTCTCATGGCTTCATCATCACCATGGCCACTATCTCAACCTTACTTGCAAAGAACTCACACACATGCTCAACTTCACTATGTTTTTCAACCTCAAAGCACACTGCCTCACAAGTGTTTACTCTCTCAATGCTCACGGTTTCAAGCAAACAAGGTTTGCAGGTTATTCGATCCATGTTTGGATTGAAGCAAGCATTAGGTTCTTGGAATTATCGTTTTGATGTAATCATAATATTTTATGATTTAATTCAAAACGAGAATGATTCTTGTGTATATAAGAGGTTAGTGGGAGCGCACTGACAATAAATGTCCTATAAATAATGATAATATATGTCATTTCTTGGAAATGATACTCCCAAAATAATTATCGGTGAAAGCTTGGCTTTCATAAATACTCTCCGAGAAATCGTACATTGAAAAATGTACGTGACCTGTTGTCTCATACGTTTTGAGCATATGGATTCACAAACAAGCCAATCCATGTGATAGTCACTGGATTGAAGTTAAGAACATCCGTTAGTATCTTAGAGAACTAAGGATGATGTCTTAAACTATGGAGATGGAAAACTTGAAGTGACTGGGATCACTGTAGCAAGTTTCCTAACCGATTAAACGACTATAAGTCGCAAACGGTACTATAAAGTTTGAATAACGAAACAGTGAGCTGGAAATCTTCCAAGCAAGATACTGTTACCGAATAAACAACAAATGTGGGTTATTGCTGCAGCTGAGGCAGCAATAGAAGCCTTCTGGGTCGATAACAAATCTAAATAGATTAGATATAATTCTGTTAGCAGCTGAGCTAGGCTGTAGCGTAGGCTAAAGAATTAATGGTCTCATCAACGATCCAGATACATACTTCAATATTCATCTGATTCATTCGGATCATACATCGTGGCGATGTGATGATCGAATAAATCGCATCATATGATAATCATGCAAATCCGCTGACGAAAGCATTTCTCAGCAGTTTGAGCCAACCTTACATAGTTCAGGTGTTAAACACTCGAGTGACTGGCTATAGGCCAAGTGGGAGATTGTTGGACAATTATGACCCATAGCGTCACTATTTGTACAGATCATGGTGTTGTTGTACAAATTAACTATGTGACAAAGGAGATTGCTCTCTTATCATTTGTGATTAGATCACCAAGATGTATAAATGATAGGAGGTCTCTATGATTTGTTCCTGGATTGAGAATGATATGAGACAGTATCAGTCCACGAAGGATAAATCATTAAATATCCCTAGTCAGAGTATTATCGAGATTGGACATCGATAAATGCGTAAAAGACTAGTATTACACTTGTGCGCGTTGTGAGGGCACAACGACATAGTTCTCATATATTTGGGTATAGGATACTCATGCAAGTGTAATAGAAGGTTGTGTTTTACCGATGGTACGGGAAACAGCTTCGCTCTGGATAGACCCCCTCGGAATTCCATTGGTAGTATGACTATGTGTCTATGGAAGTCCGAAATCAGGGTAGGTGTATTTGGTCTTAACCTAAGACTTGCACCGCTAATATGTTACGACAAAACCGACAGGATGTTTTAACCTCCTCCGAAAGGTTTCCGTTTAAGAAAAGCAATTTTCCCGTTTAGCTGACATATTTCATAAATGAAACATGAAGCATTAGCAAGCATTATCCAAATGGATTTACCGTGGCAACAGGTAAAAGGTTGAATCGTAATCAACACAATGTTGATAAAGATACCTTTCCGCTAAAAGCCTAGCTTTATACGTTGGTATGTTGCCATCCATGTATGTCTTCCTTGAAGACTTATAGTACCAATAGGCACAATGCCTTGCGGTACATCAACTAGTATCCAAACTAAGTTAAAATATAAGCCAAGCTTTCAAATGAAGTAAATTTTCGAAATTGGATGATTCTTTTTCATTAAGAAACAAATGTTACAATATATAGTACAATAAAAGAAACCCTAATAGGTGCAAAAATACCAAAACACTCTAACTTGTTAACTAATGGCTATTTAAAGAGTATGCCCTTAATAGTCATTTAAGAGCTTAGACAACATAACAAAAATGTCAAACAAGGTGGCTAAAGTCATCAATAATTTTGCCAAAAAAGTCAATAAAGGAAAAAATACAAATATCACAAAATTCAATGAAGGTGGAAAACTTTTCCCAAATGTCTCAAGTTGTCCCCTTCACACCAAAAGCTCCTAAATTTCGTGGGAAACTTGTAACAAAGCCCAAATTATGTGTCTCAAGCCCTTTAAGTCTTGTCTTGGCCGAATTTTGGGTGTTGGACTTGATTCGGCTCAATTCGTCAAAATTGCTTCTATGTTAGGCTTGCGTCATTCTCATTCATTTCAATTTGGTTCTTTGGGCTTAAAGATTTTTTTGAACTTGAAGATTGAGTGCAAATTAGTCCATAATAAGCCCAATTGAATCCTGTCGTTGAGGACTCTCTGGAGGGTAATTTGGATCATATCAATATTATATAAAGCCAATTCCATGTATATCATACTATAATATAAATTAATCTAAGTCCATGTTATCATTTTTGAATCTAAAAATAATTCCAAGATTAATTGCGTTAATGTCACGTTCGTTCAGCCATTCGAACGAAACTTTCCAGTGAGTTCACGTTCGTGTAGCGTTCGAATGAATTTTTCCTGAGAGTTCACGTTTGTTTTGCGTTTGTAAACGCGTTCGAACGAAACTGTCCAGATGACTGACGTTCGAGTTGTGTTTGAATACGCGTTCGAACATTCCTTTCTAGAAGATTGGCATTCAAGTTGAGTTTGAAGGTGCTTTCGAACGAAACTACGTAAAACATAATTTGTGCCTACGTGTTCGTCAGGCGTTCGAACACCCATGCGTATTTTTCATGCACATAACACATTTTTCAGAAAGAAGACAATAAAAACATTTAAAATTTGATTTAACAACACATAGAAAGTAGTAAGTTCTTAAGATTGTTGGATATTATATATTATTAAGAAAATTTAGCATGCATCACTCAACCAAAATTTTTATTATAAAACATAAACATATAACTTAAGCACCAAGAAAAACCTAGAAATTGTGTTGTAGAAAATGATGAATGAAATCCAAGTCGAGTTGTCTCTGTCCTTAAGAACTTATTAGCCCCGTCTCGGTACTTTACGGATGTCTTATGGCTAACTTTCTCTCAGGATTACTTGGATGCGTATTTTAGAAGGGACACTCCTTTATTCAAGAACTTGAACTAAGAAAATAGAGGAAACTCTCTCTTGACTTGACTCTCTAACAATGATAGAATATATGATTTTTTGGATTGATAAGAAAGAACCCAAAGCCCTCTTTATATAGGCATGGAATGGTGTCTTTGAGGGCACCATTTGGCTTAGGGTGTAATCCTCCTTACCATTTCCTTATGTCATTTGAGGTCTAGAGACACATTCCTTCACTTTAGATGATATGTCTCTTCATCTTTGTGTCTTTCCCATAAAGCACTACTTAAGTGACATGTCTCTCCTACACTAATACTATATATTAGAGAATTTACAACATGTATTTTGGAAGATGCTTGAATCAATTCATCCAAAAACTCTTATGAGCTCAATATCTTTGTAGATAGTAAATATCACTTCTAATACTGTATTGATATTATTTGTTCAATCGATTCATCTGATGATAGACAAATATGATAGATATAAAATAGAAAAAAAATATATTATTTATAATCGTATATTTAATCATAGTTATCCAAGTTAAGAAATATAAGTCATTTAATATTCTCTCAAATTAATAAATATGTCTTCTAATTTATTCCACTTTATAGTTTTTTATTGATCGAGAACAAAATTCTCAGTACAAACATAGATTTGACTAAGTTATGAACACTTTTATAATTAACTTAATATAATTTATGACTCATCAATTCTGCTAATAAATATGCGAGAGTTACAAAGAATATGAAAAGTTAAATATTAATAACTTATTTGAAATGAATAGACATTTAGTTAATGTAATTTCAATTGTTAATAATCTTAGAAAACGAACAATTTCGAAGAGTTGGAAAATAAAATATTAGAGACATTAATGAAGCATGTAAAAACTAAAAAGTTAAATATTAACTAACACATATTGAATTATCATCAATAATAAATAATTTAAATTACACATTAAATGTAAAACAATAATAATTAATGAATGTCAACTATAAATGTGAAAGAACTCATTTGCTAAGGTGAAAATCAGAAATTATATGAGAATTTTTCAACTTTATACATTTATTTATATAGATTATATAGATTTCATCATCAGGTACTATCAATAATTTGGATGCTGTTCCAGTGGAACTGGTTCACTCTAAGGATTCTTGATATCTGATAACACAATGAAATTTGAAAATCTCTGTTTCAAAGGTAGCTTTGGTTTATCTTTACTTGGGTGGCGATTATTCATAAACTAAATAATTGACGAATTTTTTTCCCCTAAGAAGTCAATGATGATCAAATCAGTTCCCTATTAAAAACTGCTGACTCATCTATACTTGTATTATTAGATCTATGAATTGAGGTGTTTGTTTTTTTAATAATATTTTCTTCATATCATTGATGGTATATATGAGTTTTATTTTTATGATTTGATTCTTAAAGTTTTAGATTCGAGAATGTATTTCTTTTAAGAATTTGAGACACTTACCTATTCTCCTTAAATCCGAATTGAGTGGTTTGGCGACATAATTTCCAATATTTCCAAAAATTTATATATGTGAGGTTTATTTTTATGTGTTAATAAATTTAGTACAACATATTTCATAATATATAAGATTTTATAAAAGTACAATAATAAAATATAAAATTATATAATTACAAGAGATTACATCCTTGTATATAATTTTTTATAGTCATTTGATCTTAATCCCCTTGATAGATTACAATCTAGCCTAAAGTTAGAACAGCCAACACAAATAAAACATGGCCACTTCTATGATACCCAAAGATATCACATATTATTGGATATAAAATTGAACATGTAATTTAAATTATTAAATATATAAATTCTACTAATAAATATGTAACTAATTTTATAATTTTGAAAAATTTCATATTTATTAATAAAATTTACATATTTAAATCAAAAATATAAAATATCTAGATGGCCCATATAATATGGCTTACCACCAAACGAAAACGAATGGGGAGATTGGTTGGGGGAAGGGGGATTGATAATAAAGTTCAAACAAGCCAGGTAAGGTTACTTGAAAGTTAAAACCAGTCAAAATCTGGTTACAAGCCCAAGACGGCGCTTTTTTCTTTCTTGAATTGTCAGTAACAAACACGTTAGGACAATCATTTTTGTCTGCTACCCATACGGCCAAAAAGTACAAGTCACAGCAGAAAATTTCTCTCTCTCTCTCTTTCTTAACATTCCAAATTCACACAAGTGGCGCGTAATATGTACTCGGGCAAATCTGGACCCCAGCTCCAATCTCCGGCCACCGTGTCGTAAATCCAAATGAACCGTTCTTCAGTCGCTCTCAAAACTCTGCCGTTCTTCATCAGAGCCAACATTACCTTATTACCAACACCCACTAAACTAAACTTGGTGTAGCCGTCTAGTCTTACTGTCCGTTTTAGCTGCGGTGTCTTCATCCTACTCCACTGTCCGAACCCACCGTGATCTCTACGCGCGTCGAATCTCCAGAATGACATCTCAACCGCATGACTTGTCAGAACATAAATAAACCCCATAGCAGCGCAAGCTGCTATCACACATCCTCCGCTGGGAACTGCACGGCTTCTTAACCAAACACGCGCCTCCACGTCGTACAAATCCATCGAACTCATGTACATTTGAGCATCCGCCGCCCCTGTGGGAGGTCCGTCGATCTTTAACCCACCAATTACGTAAAAGATTCCGTCCACCGACGCTCCTATGCAGCCGTAACGGAGTCTAGGAGCGTGAGACACAACGCGCCATTTGTTTGTATCTGGGTCGTACTCATCTACTGTGGCAGCTGCACATAAAGAACCGCCGGCGATGTAAACCTTCCCGGAGACAACGGCGCAAGCGAACTTTTTTCTGGGTGTCATCATAGGTGAAAGTGAAACGATATTGTCCGTCCAAATATCATAACGAAGGGTAGCATATCTACCGATAATGAAGATTCTTGGTCCAATAGAAGCAAGTCGTGATTGTGGCAAAAACTCGTACAAGTTTCCAAAGAAAACGTAGTCAGTTGGGACAAGTATATTAGTTTTCCAAGCGAAAATAGTATATGGAAGTGGCTCGAAGCTAAGAGTGGAGGCAATAAAGCCGGAAGCGGAAGCGGTGAGAGCGTAGACAGTGTGGTGAAGGCGTTTCTGGTGGCGGCGGAGGTTGAAGAAAGAGGGAGAGTGGAGAAGGCGAGACCAGCGGCGGCAGACAGAGCAGAGTGTTGGGAGTGAATCAGAAGGCAGTCTTGTAAAACATTCTAAAAGGAGATCGTCCGGCAGAGAGGACAGAGTGGTGGTCCTTGCTGATTGACGATGAGGATGAACATTTCTTGCTGAAGGTTTAATAGATAATTTGCATTTACTGTCGTTTTGATTTGGAAAGCAAGATTTTATTAGCCATGAGAAGTGCCGTGAGTTGCAGCTCTCTGAATCCGACATGTTTGAGTTTGATTGGGGAGTGTGCTGTTGAGTTATCAACTGGACTATCAAGGAGAAAAATAAAGATAAAGATTCCTTTTCCTTTCAACTCCCTGTGCAAGTTGGCTGGCTCTGGCTATGTAATATAATTATATTTTATCTATAGTTTTTTTTTGTTTTTTTTTTTTTTTTTTAAATTTATTTTTAAAAGTAGATATGCATTACCCAATCAAGATTAAATCCTGATCATATAGGTTCACATGCACTTAAAAGATAACTTGGGAATCAGTCATTTGTTTATCTACTCGTAATCCAATTGGGTTTGAAGCAGAATAGTATGGAATAACAATGAGTTGTAATCAATAATCAGAATATAAATTGTTGGCGGCTGATTTTGATCTCAAGGGAAATAAGGATTTTTTACTCCCGAGACAATCCTCCTCCAACTGTGAATTTGTTCGGTTATGGGAGAACCAAAAGCAAATTTGGCAAAAGACAGATAAATACGCCAATCAACAAAGAGATTTAACGTGGTTCGGCGGATCAGATCCAACCTACGTCCACGGGCACATAACGGGTGATACTTTATTACTGAAATATGTTTCTCTGCTCTGTTTTGTGTTTACAAGTCTGATGGTAAGGATTCTGATTCTCCTCATCTTACTTACACTTTCCCCTTCTATTTATAATAGTGAAGAAATCAGATTCTTTTTCTTATAAGGATATGATAACTTATCTCTAGAGCATATCTCGCTATCTGGTCGGTCTTTATGAGGTCAGTCATGATGGTATTTTGAACTGAGAATGCTGTTGTCGATCTGATAATGCCTGGTCATCCGATCTTAAGTGGTCGGATTACCGATCATAAGCGCTCGGCCCCTAACTCATGCGGTCGGGTCGGCATTAGTGGTCTCGATGAAGAAGGGAGTTACCTTTTTACCCATGTCATACTGCTTAAATATCATAGTGCTTAAAAAACATCATCAACATATATCCCCTAATTCTCGGTAACAACGAGTTTACGAGTTGATGCCGGGAACTATAAAAAAAGATGGTGTGCCGATGAATCCGTCGGTGGTCACTCCAGGAACCGCAGAGTGGCTGCAAATCTGGTCCTTCCTGCCACTTTCATGTGCTCAGTCAACGAGGATCCCGATATCTACCCGTGGAGAAAATGATTTGCCCTTATGCTGATGACGATCGACTCGGTGGGACATAACCCGACCCCGAGCTGAGAAGAACATTTGGCTCTGGGGGAACATCACCTCCCCAGACCAATAGAGGGCCGACCATGGGGGAGATGCTCCGATCCCATGTCAATGATAAGTCTCTCGGTGGGACGTATCCCGACCCCGAGCTGAATAAAGACTTTGCTCTGGGGGAATATTACATCCTCAGTCCAAAGAAGCCGACTCGGTGGGACGTAACCCGACCCCGAGCTGAAAGAAAGACTTGGCTCTGGGGGAATGTTACATCCCCAGTCCAAAGAAGCCGACTGGGTGGGACGTAACCCGACCCCGAGCTGAAAGAAAGATTTGGCTCTGGGGGAATATTACATCCCCAGTCCAAAGAAGCTGACTCGGTGGGACGTAACCCGACCTCGAGCTAAAAGAAAGACTTGGCTCTGGGGGAATGTTACATTCCCAGTCCAAAGAGGCCGACTCGGTGGGACGTAACCCGACCCCGAGCTGAAATAAAGACTTGGCTCTTGGGGAATGTTACATCCCCAGTCCAAAGAAGCCGACTCGGTGGGACGTAACCCGACCCCGAGCTGAAACAAACATCGATATCGGCGGTACAAGAGCATATCCGAGCCGGAAAGAAACATCGGTCTCGGCAGTACAAGAGCAGACCCGAGCCGGAAAGAGACATCGGTCTCGACGGTACAAGAGAATACCCGAGTAGGAAAGAGACATCGATCTCGGCGGTACGAGAGCAGACCCGAGCTGGAAAGAAACGTCGGTCTCGGTGGTACAAGAGCAGACCCGAGCCGGAAATAAACGTCGGTCTCGACGGTATAAGAGCAGACCCGAGCCGGAAAGACACATCGGTCTCGGCGGTACAAGAGCAGACCCGAGCCGGAAAGAAACAAGTGGTCTCGGCGGAACGAATCCAGCCCCGGGCCAATTAACCAAGTGGTCTCAGCGGAACGAAATCCAGCCCCGAGCCGAGTAATCCTTGGGACTTGCTCAGAAGGGAAGTGAATCAACCTTTTGAAGCCCTACCGAATCTGGCACGGGCGTCCCCTTGCCAGACCAGCGAAAAACAAAAAACAAAACTCTGGAAAATAAATTCAAAAGGCGGGGGCGACTTAGCACTTATCCCAAAAAAAAATGTTAAAGTGTAAACAACAGCACGAATTCTTTAAGACAGCATCCTGTCCGAGGTTTCCAAAACACAATCTTGAATCTTTCAATTCAGAGTCCTGGCGAACTAGGATTTGGATCAAAGAGCGTTAAAATGGTAAGGGCACATCCTCTATACTTCAGGTCTCCATGGAGCCTGTGTATTGTTTGAGGGCTCCTTCTTACAACGCTGGAGCAAGCATACGCTACGAGGGCACAATCCATCCCCGTGCTATACCTCTCTCGGATCCGAATGATCAAAGAAATAGGGATCAAAGAGTGTCCGAGACATTAAGGGCATATTCCTCCTTATGTTCGGTAACACTGGAGCAAGCAACCGCCACAGGGGTACCATCCCTCCCCGTGCTATGCTTCTCACGGATCCGAATGATCAAAGAAATATGGATCAAAGAGTGCCCTGAGACATTAAGGGCATATTCCTCCTTATGCTTGGTAACACTGGAGTAAGCAAACGCTACGGAGGTATCATCCCTCCCCGTGCTATGCTTCTCACGGATCCATTGGTCAAACAGGTAAAGATCAAAGAGTTTCCGAAACATTAAGGGCATATTTCTCCTTATGTTCGGTAACACTGGAGCAAGCAAACGCTACAGGGGTATCATCCATCCCCGTGCTATACTTCTCACGGATCCATTGGTCAGACAAGACATACGGGGACATATTCCCCGTAGTCGCATTTTCCAAACCGGCCAGACCAGTCATCTCACGGGGGCACTCTCTCCCCGCGATTATCATCCCGATATATCTCTTATAGGGTAGTTACCCTCCAGCTTCGGGAGTTCGATCCAACCACGAAGGGTTCACGCGCTCCCTCATGCACTTGAGGTTTCCCATCCGGTTTCACCATGCTTCCTATATCCCCCTCTGGTGTCGCGGGGGCTATCATAGGAAGAATCTGGCGACTGTCACCCCTCTTCTTCTTCCCGAATATCCTCTGCTTGTAAATATTTTTCCACCACTGTGGACCTCATCCCGTAGGGACCCTTCCTCATGGGTTCATCGTCTTCACTCATATCCGCAACCCTTTTTCCTTTCGTTATTTCACCTCTCCTCCGACTAGTTCCAGCTTCGAGTCTCTCATTATTCGCCTCTTCCATCCTCTCCAGTCTGTCCATCATGGATTTCAAAAGGGCTTGATTTTCCACCTTATCTTTCCTCATATTTTCCTCCATCTTCTCCATCCAATCTGTTGTTGAGCTCCCTGACGACCGGTGATTTCCACCTTCTGCCATTTTCTTACTACGCGAGCTGCTTTTTGTTGAGTTCCCCACAGACGGCGCCAACTGTTGGCGGCTGATTTTGGTCTCAAGGGCAATAAGGGTTTTTTACTCCCGAGACAATCCTCCTCCAACTGTGAATTTGTTCGGTTATGGGGGAACCAAAAGCAAATTTGGCAAAAGACAGATAAATACACCAATCAACAAAGAGATTTAAAGTGGTTCGGCGGATCAGATCCAACCTACGTCCACGGGCACAGAACGGGTGATACTTTATTACTGAAATATGTTTCTCTGCTCTGTTTTGTGTTTACAAGTCTGATGGTAAGGATTCTGATTCTGCTCCTCTTACTTACATTTTCCCCTTCTATTTATAATAGTGAAGAAATCAGATTCTTTTTCTTATAAGGATATGATAACTTATCTCTGGAGCATATCTCGCTATCTGTTTGGTCTTTATGAGGTCAGTAATGATGGTCTTTTGAACTGAGAATGCTGTTGTCGATCTGATAATGCCCGGTCATCTGATCTTAAGTGGTCGGGTTACCGATCATAAGCGCTCAGCCTCTAACTCATGCGGTCGGGTCGGCATTAGTGGTCTCGATGAAGAAGGGAGTTACCTTTTTACCCCTGTCGTACTGCTTAAATATCATAGTGCTTAAAAAACACCATCAACATCTATCCCCTAGTTCTCGGTAACAACGAGTTTGCGAGTTGATGCCGGGAACTATAAAAAAAAGATGGTGTGCCGATGAATCCATCGGTGGTCACTCCAGAAACCGCAGAGAAAAATGCCTTGGCTGCAAATCTGGTCATTCCTTCCACCCTCATGTGGTCAGTCAACGAGGATCCCGATATCTACCTCCTGGAGAAAATGCTTTGCCCTTATGCTGATGACGATCGACTCGGTGGGATGTAACCCGACCCCGAGCTGAGAAGAACATTTGGCTCTGGGGGGAATATCACTTCCCCAGACCAATAGAGGGCCGACCATGGGGGAGATGCTCCGATCCCATGTCGATGATAAGTCTCTCGGTGGGACGTATCCCGACCCCGAGCTGAAGAAAGACTTGGCTCTGGGGGGAATATTACATCCCCCGTCCAAAGAAATCGACTCGGTGGGACGTAACCCGACCCCGAGCTAAAAGAAAGACTTGGCTATAGGGGAATGTTACATCCCCAGTCCAAAGAAGCCGACTCGGTGGGACGTAACCCAATCTTGAGCTAAAAGAAAGACTTGGCTCTGGGGGAATGTTACATCCATAGTCCAAATAAGCCGACTCGGTTGGACGTAACCCGACCCCGAGCTGATACAAACATCGATCTCGGCGGTACAAGAGTAGACCCGAGCCGGAAAGAAACATCGGTCTCGGCAGTACAAGAGCATACCCGAGCTGGAAAGAAACATCTGTCTCGGCGGTACAAGAGCAAACCCGAGCCGGAAAGAAACATCGGTCTCGGCAGTACAAGAGCAGACCCGAGCCGGAAAGAAACATCGGTCTCGGCGGTACAAGAGCAGACCCGAGCCGGAAAGAAACATCGGTCTCGGCGGTACAAGAGCAGACCCGAGCCGGAAAGAAACAAGTGGCATCGGTGGAACGAATCCAGCCCCGGGCCGATTAACCAAGTGGTCTCGGTGGAACGAAATCCAGCCCCGAGCCGAGAAATCCTTGGGACTGCTCAGAAGGGAAGTGAATCAACCTTTTGAAGCCCTACCGAATCTGGCACGGGCGTCCCCTTGCTAGACCAGCGAAAAACAAAAAACAAAACTCTGGAAAATAAAATCAAAAGGCGGGGGCGACTTAGCACATATCCCAAAACAAAATGTTAAAGTGTAAACAACAGCACGAATTCCTTAAGACAGCGTCATGTCCGAGGTTTCCAAAACAAAATCCTGAATCTTTCAATTCAGAATCCTGGCGAACCAGGATTTGGATCAAAGAGCGTTAAAATGGTAAGGGCACATCCTCTATACTTCAGGTCTCCATGGAGCCTGTGTATTGTTTGAGGGCTCCTCCTTACAACGCTGGAGCAAGCATACGCTACGAGGGCACAATCCATCCCCGTGCTATACCTCTCTCGGATCCGAATGATCAAAGAAATAAGGATCAAAGAGTGTCCGAGACATTAAGGGCATATTCCTCCTTATGTTTGGTAACACTGGAGCAAGCAACCGCCACATGGGTATCATCCATCCCCGTGCTATACTTCTCACGGATCCGAATGATCAAAAAAATATGGATCAAAGAGTGCCTTGAGACATTAAGGGCATATTCCTCCTTATGTTCGGTAACACTAGAGCAAGCAAACGCCACAGGGGTATCATCCCTCCCCGTGCTATGCTTCTCACGGATCCATTAATCAGATAGGTAAAGAGTGTCCGAAACATTAAGAGCATATTCATCCTTATGCTCGGTAACACTGGAGCAAGCAAACGCTACGGGGGTATCATCCATCCCCGTGCTATGCTTCTCACGGATCCAAATGATCAAATAGGTAAGGATCAAAGAGTGTCTGAAACATTAAGGGCATATTCGGATCAAAGAGTGTCCGAAACATTAAGGGCATATTCCTCTTTATGCTCGGTAACACTTGAGTAAGCAAACGGTATGAGGGTATCATCCATCCCCGTGCTATGCTTCTCACGGATCCTTTGGGCGGGTAAAATATATGGGAACACATTCACTGCTGTCGTTTTTCCCAAACTGGCCAGGCCGGCCATCTCACGGGGGCACTCCCTCCCCGCGATTGCTATCTGGAGGCATCCTTCGTAAGTACAAGTCATATGGTAGTTATGCTCGAGCTGGATTTCTTCCATAGTTCTTACACCTTGTCCTCGGGAATCAAGCATATATTCCAAATCATCAACTTGCGTTTGCCATGTTTGAATTTCTTGGAAGAGTCTGTCGGCTGTTTCAACAGGTTTCACCATGGCTTCAACTGATTCCTTGTCAGCCTTTATTTGAGTTAAAATACCTAACACATCATCAAAAACTTGAGACTTCTGATCCAGCTCTTCAGTAAGCTCACGCAAATTTTTCTCAGCAAGAGGGATGGTTTCCTTGATAATTTTAACATACTCTTCATAAACCATGTGAAGCTTGTCCAACTGCTGAAAGTAAGAATCAGCATTTGAGGAATCCAGAGCCAACATTTTCATGTGCTCAGCTGAACTTGCTGCCTTTACTCTTTGCTTTTTAACAAATTCGTCTTCCTCTTCAGCAGATAAAGGGCGTTCACAGCAAAGGCATACATGATGGGCACGAGCAACTCTTCCAAAAGGATCAAACATTTGTTGCATACCATCTGCAATATTGTACTTACTTCTCTGAACATCTCTTTTCTCTTTAGCCGAGTCCAAGACTTTCAAATAAGTATCGATGCTGAAAATTTGCTGATTCAAGGCCTCAAGTTTGGCTTCAATAAATCTCTTCTTTGAGTCCGCATCCTTGCGATGTTTAGACATGTTATCAGTAACTTCTTGAATTTTCATCTGCAACATATTTACCTCCATTTTCTCCATCCATTCTGTTGTTGAACTCCCTGCCGACCAGTGATTTCCACCTTCTGCCATCGTCTTACTACGCGAGCTGCTTTTTGTTGAGTTCCCCACAGACGGCGCCAACTGTTGGAGGCTGATTTTGGTCTCAAGGGCAATAAGGGTTTTTTTACTCCCGAGACAATCCTCCTCCAACTGTGAATTTGTTCGGTTATGGGGGAACCAAAAGCAAATTTGGCAAAAGACAGATAAATACATCAATCAACAAAGAGATTTAACGTGGTTCGGCGGATCAGATCCAACCTACGTCCACGGGCACAGAACGGGTGATACTTTATTACTGAAATATGCTTCTCTGCTCTGTTTTGTGTTTACAAGTCTGATCGTAATGATCTTGATATTCATTCTCATGCCTCTTACGCACACTCTACCCTCCTATTTATAATAGTGTAGAAATCAGATTCCTTCTCCTACAAGAATTTCCTAGTTGAAACAATTTCTTTTTCCCATAAGGATTCCTAGTCAGAAACTACATTCACTTCATTTATTCTACTAGGACGCTGACTTATCAGTTTACCCCATGAAAGTAGGACAACTTGTCATCTGATCCGTAAGAATATGGTATCTTATCTTCTGGAGAATGTCTCGCCATATGCTCGGTCTTCATGAGGTCGGTCATGATGGTCTTTTCAACTGATGATGCTACTGTCGATCTGATAATGCCCGGTCATTCGATTTTATGTGGTCGGGTTACAGATCATAAGTGCTCGGCCCCCAACTCATGTGGTCGGGTCGGCATTAGTGGTCTCGATCAAGAAGGGAGTTATCCTTTTACCCCTGTCGTACTGCTTAAATATCATAGTGCTTAAAAAACACCATCAACATAAATAAAATATTTATTTAGTTGTAAGAATTATGATCGAAATTAAATAATATTATCATTGATATGGTTAAATTGTTTAATAATTGAAATAAATTTTGTTAATAAGTTATAAAATATTCTTTTATTACTTACTAATATATTAATTCATTAGTTATTAATTTATTATTTACTTTATTAATCACTAATTAATTACTATTTATTATTATTTTAATATTTGATTTTTGATTATTTTTATTTTATTTGATATAATTATTATTTTTATTATTTTATTTTAATAATTATTATTAATTTATTAATAAATCATTAATTTATGATTTATTATTAGCCTTGCGTATCGGATCGGATCAAATCTGTCTCTAGGATCGGATCGGATCAGATCTGTCTCTAAAATTTGATCCGATCAATATTTTTTTCCAACACTTTTCTTTTGGAATTAAACTTAAATCAATTTGAGTGGGTTCATCGTTACATCAATATGCAATCTCCAACTTCAATCTTCATCTCTTCTCTGTTCTGATTCTATCTTCGTCTTTTGCAGTTCTGCTGCTTCGAGCCTCTCTGTCTCTCACCTATGTCTCAGTTGTCGCCTCTTTATCAATCTCTCGGTCGTCGTTATGGTCGAGATTCTAATATACACTTAAAATTGGATACGGAATAAGCTTATAATTGAAAAAACCAATGAAGCGGAAGCCATGATATTGGAGGCAGAGTACTACAAAAAAGATCGAGAAAGATAACAAAATTTATTGCTTTTTTTTTTTTTGATGTGAATATTGTAAAAAAAACTTATAATAATTTTTTTATTTAAAGAATACCGTAACTTACAATCTGAATTACAATCATTGAATCATGTAGCTGACAGCAGAGCTTGAATCCAATTATCTTGAAGGTACAATTTTGATACTAATAGCTGGAGTAAAATAGTGAAGTTTTCCATGTGAAATTAGTGTGGTAATGGTAGTTTAATATTTTTTGAATAAAGTGCAGCAAAACTTAGAATATATTAGACTAAGAAAAGGAGATAAACTCATAACTCAACGTTGTGTTTCTCTTAAAGTTTAATTTTTTTTTTTTTTTTTTTTTTTTTTTTTTTTTTTATTGAAACATATACTACAAGCAAATTGGTTCACTTATGTTGCAATTCATTGTCAATGAATTGGATGACTGTGAAATCAGCTAAAACAAAGTCCTAAACTCCTATTGAATTTTTTCTCAAAATCATTTGGCAAGATGCTTGATGGATATTGGATGTGGATTGTGGTGGTGCTTCTGGACTTATGTTATGTTGTAGGTCTTGATTGATGTCTTGCCGCTTGCTGTTGTTTGATTATAATGACTTGTGTTTTGTGTAATTGTTATTTGGGATTGAATTTCTCAATTTGGGATGTTGTAAATTGAATTTTAGAATGTTGATTATAAATTTTCAAATCAATTTTATCAAATCAGATCCGTTATCAAATTGAATCCATTACTAGATTCATTTACAAATCGGAAGCTCTATCGGATTTAGATATATTATCAAATCAAATTTATCCGACCTGTTAAGGTTTCAAATCAGATCAAATGAAATATGAACCAATCATCGAATCGAATCGGATTGGATTTGATAGGGACTCAAGATCAGATTGGATTGAATTATTCAATGCTTAGTTCGGCCCGATCCAAACCGAATCCGATAGTGCCTATGGTTATATATTATTAATTTATCATTTATCATTTTATCAATTTGTTAAATATTAATTCAGTGGTAAATTTGTAATTTCCCTTAACATTTGGGAATGAAAATTCTAATTATATTGGTGGTGGGAATAAGATTTACATTCTCTAATCCTAATTTCATTGGGCACATCCGATTGTAATTTTCATTCTCTCATCCATTTTTAAAGTAAAAACTCTAGTTGGGAATGATTCTCATTCTCTCATTTCCATTCCTCTAAAGTAAACACATTATGAACCTAGTCAGGACGTAGTCTGAAAGTAAAAAAAAAAAATATTAAACAAAAAAAACTCTATTTACTATTAGTTTCCCATAACCAAAAAGAAAAACAAGTTCATACTTTAAGAGTATACTAGAGTGCATTAGAAAATTTATTGTACTATCATAGTAACTGTTGGGGCAGTTGTGGAATTCATAAGAAGCGGAAATGGATCTAACCCGTGGAAATCAAGTATGAGTGTAATTTTAAAATTATTTCATGAAATACTTTATTCTATTACGAGTGTATAGGAAAAAACCGGGACTGAATCGGAGTCCGGATAAAAAATGAAACAAAACAAAATTATCGCGCGCAGCGCGTACGCGCACTGTAGCGCGCAACAACATCCTTTGTTTTTTTTTTTTCCTAAAAAAAATTTCATTTCACTTTCTCTTTTCATTTCCTTCAGCTCAGTAGCTCACATTCCAGTGAGCTGAAGGAATTAGCGTCTTTGGCCCTAATTATTTCCAGTCTTCCCTAAACACTTAAAAACATCCAAAATTAATTTTTAATTTCAAAACCAAAATTAAAACATATTATAGAATAAAAATCAAGTTTTTCAAAATATCAAATATTTTTACAAAAACATAAATTTATTCTAAATACGCATCTGCGTAAATTTTGAATCCAATAGACAAACCAAATTAGTATCCCAATAAGAAATATCTCGTGAACAATTCTAGGTCACCCAAATATGGTGATTCTAGAATGGTAGCCATAGCTCTAAGCTTTAATCTAGAGTTCCAAACTTTTATTAATTGTTTCATGTCCCATTAATATCTTTGACCTAAATTATAAGCATATTGTGTTTATACTTATAAAGTATCATAACACAATTGATTAGCTTTATTTCAATATTAAGTTATGTGATCATGCATCTAATACACAAATGAACATAGTTTATGAGAAGATCATACATTACCTAGTAAGCTTGATGCAAGATCCAATCTACTTATCTTTTGTTGAAATTGTTGGAGAACCTCCAAGGTGTGCAAGCTTGACTCCAAGATCCCAATCTTGTTTCCAATGCTACCAAGTTTCACTTCAAGATCCAATCTTGATTTCTCCTAAATGAAATGTTATAGGGACCTCACAAGCTTCTCTAAACACTTCTCTAACTTAGGCTCATCTCTCTAAGAATTTGCTTGTATTTTTACTTGTTATTAAAATTTTCCTAAAGTTTGCTATTTATAGCAAAACTTAGGTAATTTTTAATTAATAAAAGTTGTAATCAACTTTTAAGTGAGTTTAATCTAATTTGTCCGAAAAAGGAATAATTAGGTGTGACTAATCTCCATTGTCTCCCAATTTAATTTAATCTAATTAAATCAAGCCAAAGATTATGAAATAGATTAGTTAAATGTTTGCCACATTGATTTAATCCAATTAAATCAAGCCAAAACCATCTATTATTACATACTTACAATTACCATAATATCCTCAAATGGTAGAGATAATTATGATTTTACAATTAAGCCCTTGTGTAATTATTGAATTAATCCAATTAATCCAGTTAGGTCAAAGTAAATAATCAATGTTATCCAATAAAACTTGATTACCTTAGTTGATAATTATAATATTGAATATTATCTTTTATCAAAATTAATCGGCTACCCAAATGCTCAACGAGTACACTTCATATTGGGACTTTCTAAGTTCAGACACGTTCGTCATATAAGCCTAGCTAATATGTACGCAATTCAGCCACCTCCGAATTCGCGAAGAACATGAACGACCTTTTTGAACTATACAAGTCAAGGTCATCACATATGTTTAACAATCCCTCCGTCGTAGGCAATCCAAGTTGTGCTTAGGAAACGTAGAATACACCGTCAAGTTTCCAAGGCGCACATCTCATGTCGATAAGTCCACGATTCTTTACAACTGATGCGATCCACCTAGATGATCGGCTTTGGCCAAAGTCTTTAAGAATCGTGACTTTACTCTCATGGATACCTAAACCCTTTATGGTACACATACGGGCTGACAGATCCTATCTTGTTTCGCACTTGATTACTGAGTGCATTGGTCTACACCCAACGAACATCTAGAGGCCATAACATGAAAGGTTTCTGACATATATGGCATCAAATTGTAGAGACTCTCACACAAAATCAATGTTATCATATAGTCAAAAGATTACATATGCTACTTGACTCGAGGAGATTCCTATTGACGGTGGTGTGTACTTCCAACTATCAGGAATCGCATGTGAGTCATTCAGTATTCGCTTCAACGAATACCCACATGTCTATACGAGTTTCCAAAACTCATGGTACATCGGGTAAACCATTGGAACTCTAATTCCAATATACGACATGTACTAGTTGATGAGTGGTAAATGTATCACTATTTCTCACTCATTTGACCTAATATTTTGAATAGATTCTTGAGTTTTGTGAATATTTTGATGTGTTTTGTGTTATTTTGTAGATAAATAAAGTTTCAGGACTCTCTGGAGGTGATTTGAGGCCAAAATAGTGAAAAACGGACAAAAGGGTAATTTGGTAATTTTGCGCATCGCGACGCCTAACATGCGCCATGAGTTGCTAACGTGCGCCTGTTGGGTTTTCTAGGTCAAACCAAGATCAATTAAGCAATGAAATGTGCGAATACAACAAAGTAAAGTAGCGGAAAATACTCACTTTGATCGGCTAAGTGGATGCGTTGAACAACAAAATTTTGCTCCTTGATGTATTCGGCCAAGCCCTCTCTTTTGTTGATCTTCAAGCTCCAAGCTTTGAGTGTTGATTCCAAGCTCAAGGATTGGTTTCCCTATCACCTTTGAATGACTCATTGTGTGTGCTAGCACTTGTGATTTTTGAATTAAAAATCAAAGGAGATGAACCCTAGGTTCACGCCCAAAATGGAGAGAAAATGAAGAAGGCCATTCGGCCATGGTGAGAAAAGTGAGAGAGAGAGAGTTTTTTTTTATGTTTCTAAAAACTTAATACCAAAATCCTACATCCTTTTTTGGTATTTGCTTTTCCAAAAAGCAAAAGGCAAAATGGAGGGAAAATGACATTCAATGCCTTCAACAACTCCCATCATGAATAGTGATTGGTTGTCAATCACAAAAAGGTGACATGACTTCCATCACTAAAGTGACAGGCGATGTGACTTGCGATGTGACTTGTGGGCCGCACTTTAATTCAAAATACGAGTGGGCCCGCAAACACATTTCGGGATCGGGTTCGTTAATTCTGAATTAACGAACTTTCCGTTGCGACGTAATTAAATCCAATTTAATTAAATAATTATGCCTAGTAAAATTACTATTCATGTCGCTGGCGAATTAATTCTAAATTCACTCGTTCGCGCGAATTAAAATCCAATTTGAATTCCGCGTAGAAATCTAATTTCATTTAATATATCGAATATATTATTTTATCGATTAATTCTGAATTAATCGTTCTCTCTCTATTAATAGTATTTTATCCCAGATAAAATCTCTCCGCAATTAATCATAGATTAATTTTTCTCTCTCTTCTAATTAATCCCAGATTAATTATGTTCGAGTCATATGTCATCAGTGAATCTTTGGGAAGCGACCCATGAGATCCCTGGATATGTTGGCAGTAAATCCGGTCGTCGGACTATCCGAACACGTACGTACCTAGTACTACGTTTTTACCGATTTACAAGACATGGTTGGCTTCTAGCAAAGCACCGTGCCTACCCAATTCTCCAGAAATATTCTTAAAGGAATATATAATCTATGTCAGGCGTAGTATACATAATATTGCGATCCAGTATCGGATGTCATATGCTAGGCCTGGGGCTGGAATTGTGTCTGCCCCGTACGAAGCATATATCGGATCTCTCGGATAAACATGACCTAGTCATATTATCCCGATAGCTGCAGCATACAAGAGTTCCAGTTTCTTATCCTACGTGACCATCATCTCCATATGACTGAAGTGATACTTCCATCTTGACATCACACCCAATACACTACGATTTTCAATATACCCAGAAGAGGCTTACACAGAACCTGTTAAAGCTCTGGACGACCAAAACCAAAGTATATTGATTGTCGCAAGTATTAGCGATGCAAGTCTCAGGTTAAGACCAAAGACACCTACCCTAATTCAGACTTTCATAGACACATAGTCATACTACCAATGGAATTCCGAGGGGTCTATCCAGAGCGAAGCTGTTTCCGTACCATCGGTAAACACAACCTCCTATTACACTTGCATAAGTGTCCAATACTTAAATATATGAGAACTATGCCGTTATGCTCCCATAACGCGTACAAGTGCAATACTAGTCTATTCCGCATTATCGATGTCCAATCTCAATAATACTACGACTAGGGATATTTTAATGATTAAACCTTAGTGGATTAATACTGTCTCATATCTTATTAATCCGAAACTAATCATATGGACTTTTATCATTTATATATCCCGGTAATCCAATTACAAATGATAAAAGAGCAATTTCCTTTGTCACATAGTTAATTTGTACAACAACACAATGTTTTGTACAAATAGTGATGCTATAGGTCATAATTGTCCAACAATCTCCCACTTGACCTATAGCCAATCACTCAAGTGTCTTACACTTGAACTATGTACGAGTCGCTCAAACTTCTGCTGAGAAACAGCTTTTGTCAGTGGATTTGCAAAGTTATCATCTGATGCGATTTATTCGATCATCACATCGCCACGATGTATGATCCGAACAAATCAGATGAACAGTTGAAGTATATATTTGGATCTTTGATGAGACCATTAATTCTTTAGCCTGTGCTGTAGCCTAGCTCAGCTGCTAACATAACTACACCTAATCTAATTAGGATTATTATAGATTCAAATCGCTCCTATTGCTGCCTCCGCTTTTGTTGTTTATTTGGCAATAGTATCTTGCTTGGAAGATTTACAGCTCACTATTCCGATATTCAAACTATATAGTACTCTTATTACGACTTATAGTCATTTTTATCGGTTAGGAAACTTGCAACAGTGAACCCAGTCACTTCAAGTTCTCATTCTCCATAGCTTAAGAAAGCATCCTTAGTTCATCTAAGATACTTAAGGATGTTCTTGACATCAATCCAGTGACCATCACTTGGATTGGCCTGATTGTGACTCCATATGCTCAAAGCATATGAGACACCAGGTCGCGTATATATATTTCAATGTACGAGTTCTCGGAGAGTGCCAACAACTTTTAGATCTATCCTAGTAGATCCTTATTCCTAGAATAAAGGTTGTCTCTCCCAAGCATTCTATGGAGATTTTTCATGAAAGCCAAGCTTTCACCGATTATATTATGGGAAAGTCATTTCCAAGAAATGATATATCATCATTATATATAGGACAATCATTGTCAGTGTGCTCCCACTAACCTTCTTATATACACAAGAATTATTTTCGTTTTGAATTAATTCATATACCATTATGATTACATCAAAACTATAGTTCCAAGAACGCAATGCTTGCTTCAATCAATAAATGGATCGAATAACTTGCAAACCTTGTTTGCTCATTTTGGTGCGACAAAACCGTCAAGATGTTATAAACATCCTCCAAAAGGTTTCCGTTTAAGGAAAACGATTTTGACGTTCAGCTGCCACATTTCATAAATGAAACATGCAGCATTAGCAAGCATTATCCAAATGGATTTAACCATGGCAACGAGTAAAAGGTTTCTTCGTAATCGACACAATGTTGATAACGATACCTTTTCGCTACAAGCCTAGCTCAATACGTTGGTCTATTGCCATCCATGTATGTCTTCCTTGAAGACTTATACAATACCAATAGGCACAATGCCTTCCGGTACATCAACCAGTGTCCAAACTTGGTTGGTATACATGGAATCCATTTCGGACATCATGGCACTTTGCCATAATAGGGAGTCGATACCTTGTATCACTTCCCCATACGTAGTCGGTTCATGTTCCTCAATAAAATTGACATCTTTATGAGGTGAGATCAGAAACCCATACCTCCCAGGTTGTTTTCTGACTCTCTCCAACTTATGCGGTTCTTGTGTATTCGAAGATTGTGGTACAGTTTCATCCCTGATGAACTGTTTGTGTTCCGTTAAGGAATCGGTGCCTGGAACAGCATTACTCTGATTTTCATCGAATTTTACTTTCCTCCCACTTACCACTGCATTAGGTATTCCTCTTAGGAAAACCGCATGGAGAGCAACAATTACATTGTTCTCTTGTGAGTTGTATAAGTACTATACTTTGGTTACCCTAGGATAACCTACAAATTAGACACTTATTCGATTTGGGTTCTAGTTTGGTATCATCCAAACATAAGCCCAACATTCCCAAATCTTCAGAAATGAGAAAATCTGGTTTATATCCTGTTCATATCTAATATGAAGTCAGTCAAACAGATTTTTATGGAACCTTATTCAAAATAAGTATTGCATTGTTTAATGCGTATCCCTAGAAGGAAAATGGTAGCTTAGAGCGACTCATAATTAACCTTACTATGTCCAACGAAGTTCGGTTTCTCTGTTCGGACACACTGTCATAATGAGGTGTTCCGAGAGGAGTCCACTATGAAAGAATACTATGCTCTTTCAAGTAGTCGAGAAACTTATTGCTTAAGTATTTTCCACTACGGTCTAATCATGATGGTTTAATACTTTAGCCGGTCTGTCTGTCAACTTCGTGTCGAAACTCTTTGAATTTATCAAAAGTTTCCGATTTATGTTTCACAAGAAGCAGATAACCATAACGCGATGCCATATCCGTAAAGGTTACAAAGTATTCACATCCACCTCTAGCCTAGCTAGATATGGGCCCACTTATGTCACTATGAACAAGGGCTAACAGATCGGTGGCACTAGCACTTTTACCAAGTAAAAGGTGTTTTAGGCACTTTGCCTAATAAACTAGATTTGTAGACTTCATTTGATTAGAATCAAATTTGTCCTAGTACCCACTTTTTGAAAGTGTGGATATACGAGTCTTGTTAATGTGTCTCAGGCAACAATGCCACAAATAAGTCTTATCTGATTAATTCAGTTTGAGCTATTTGTTTGTCATGTTATACGTTTGAGATTTATTTATATTCAAAATATAAATACTGTTATTCACATCTAATGTGTTTATCTCAATATCATCTTTATAAAATAAAACACTTAGTGTTCTAGAATATGAAGGTATACCCGCAACGGGTTAAACTTAGATATAGAGATAATGTTTCTAGTCAAACTAGGTACATTTTAACAGTTTCCTAATTTAAGTACATGCCCAAAGGGTAGTTCCTAAACTTAGGATTCTACGGTTAAAACAGCGACTCTCGTCCCATTTTTAACTCGCAGGTCGATCTCAACTGAAGTCAGTATCCTGCTCATCAGCAGATTCTGCACATCAGTACATATTTATGTACCACATCTAGTATCAAAAATCCAATTTTGTAACTATTAGTGAACATGTTTATGACAAACATACTTGAAGTCAGAGCCTTGCTCGTCTTCTCTTCCTTCACGTCTGCCATGTCCATACGGTAGTCATGCATCCAGTGACCCCGTTTTCCACAGTTTAGGCAGACGTCTTGGGATATGTCCTTTGTCTTCCCAGAAGACTGTAATGATTTTGCCTTTGCCCTTTTATTCACACCCTAGAAGCCTTCGGCCAAGCCTTGGCCTTCTGGGATGTCGAAGTAAGATGCGCCTTGCACTTCTTGGCCTTTTGCAAACTCTGGCTTTGTCTCCTGAGCATAGCCATTAACTCTCCAAGAGTTTTCTATTGTAATTAGTACTTCTAAGATCTAAGGATAGATCTATGAAGATCCTTCAATTTCAATATCATACTATAAGGATCTAATCCTTAGTTCTGACGAAGAAATTAAGGAGTTTTTGCGGCAAGCATAACAGATTGAGCACTAAAGTTATCATCCACATGAATCTTCAAAGATCATGTTCTACTATTTGCTCATCTCCGGGGCTTAGGCCCGAGATGTCATTCAATCAAATAGAATAACTTCTCAGTCCTCAGGACTACCCTGAGGTTCTATTCCCAATCTGAAAATTAAAGCCATTTAAAAAATATTTTCACCTAGGATTATGTTCTAAACGCTAATATTTCAGTTATCTTGATTCCAATAGTCCAACTATCCAATCAACGATTTCGTGTACAATCGAATATAATGATTACTATAGTCTAACTATATAATCAACTACTATTTGATTAATTAAATTCAAATATATTGATTAATATAATCCAATTATATAATCAACTATAAATAAAATAGTTTGAGTACAATCTAACTGTTTAATTTAAAACAACAATTAAATATTAGTCTAACTAATATATTCATGTAATGACGAAAATTGAAATGAGCGCGTATTGGCAAGTATCTAAACGAAATTACAAATTTAATACTTGCCTCCCACTATTTTTCGGCGAGCCTCTAACCCTCTGTTGAGTACTCAGGAAACTTAGTTTCCAAGTGGGCTAGGATCCCGTTAAATAAAACACAATATTGACTTTGGCCAAAAAATTGTATGATATTTAACTAGGTAGATCTCTAAGATCAATTGGATCTCATCCAATTCCTAGATCTAGTAGGTGGACATCCAAGTCCGAAACATATATCTAATATATGCCAATATATCCAATATATTCCCTAACCTTTTTCCTCTGAATCAACTAAACATTGGTTTTGGCACAACAAACTTAATGATTCCAGTTAAGCGGGACCCATTGACCTTGGAAAGCTTCGTAATCGATGTCGATGGACAATAAGTGATCTTGACTTTGGCCAACAAATCACAACTTGGACAAGACATACGATATGGAACAAATCCTTCATGATTCAAACACACACATCCGCGATGGACAAAGGTCTTGACTTTGGCCCAACAAACCAGTGCCAATATTGGATCTTGAGAGAGAATCACTCAATGGAAGGAAAACGCTTAATATTTTTTGAGGGTTTTTCGCGTAATTGGCAACCAATTAATTATCTTTAATTAGGTCTCATCATACACCCTTAAGCATGCATTCTAAAAGCATAATAAGGCGCGGTAAATAAATTAATAATATATGAATGGATATTTAAAACATTTGTTCCTAGAAAAATCTCTCCATTTCTTCTCTCTCCCGCTAGCACAAATCTTACTTCTACCCAATTACATAACACTTCTAAAGAAACCTCATTTACATTGAGGGGAATAGGTGAGAAGAGAAATACAAAGAGTTAAGAGGTAATAGGCTGGACACGCAGGTCCAATTTAATAAATTCTAAATGTATTACAACAATTTCCAAAATTTCCCTCACCCATCTAATATCCATCCGATATATATTATTCATACATCACATCCATGTATTCACACAAAGCATGTTATCAATCAATCTAATCCAATTATTAATCTTTGATTTATGATCATCCAATGTTCAAACAACGATTTGATTTGCGCGAGTCTAACTCATTTTAAGAATAAATACTCAAAGTAAGAATTCTTGAATTATATCAAACTACAATATTAAATCCAATTTAATTTGTATTCAATACTAATTCTTTATTAATTCAAATTAAATAATTACACTTTATTAATGAGCCTTTGCGACTTAGATTCTAAATCTAATCTAAACGGCTTTCAAAGCCCAATTAACATCCAATGTCAATTTAATTAAAGTCCAATGGGCTTTCAATTAATTTATAAGGCATGGACTTTGGCAACCAAAGCCCAATAAGGAATCACCCTTTACCAAAAATCAATTTAGGCCCATTAGGCCCAATTAAAATGTTAAAGGCCCATTTAATCATATTTGGACTTTATGGAAATGGTTTTAGGCCCAATTGGATCCAACCAATTATCCTAAACCAAACTTGGCCCAACTAAGCCCAAATACAACTTTATTAGCCCAATTCCAAATTTAGGCCAACTAATTAAATTCCAATATCCCAAATATCATAATTTAATGAATTAAAGTGTATAGCCATAATTAATTATTTAAATCAACATTTCCAAAATACCAATTTACATAATTAATCATGCTTTAATTAACCAATTTATGTCCAACACAAATTGAAGCAAAATCAATCCCAACATGCTCTTAAGGCTCTCGGCAATTTGGAGATTTTTATATCAATTTTGTTTTCAATCTAATAAAATCACAATTAATATATCCCATGCATTTTAAACATATCCAATTGTCTAAAATTCAAAAATCACCAAGAGCTAAAATGGTTCAAAATTTGGGGAAAATAATCCAATTAATTTTCTTCAAATTGATCATGCACAACTCAAAGTTAACATATTATAAGCATGCTCAAACAAACAATTTTCCAAAAACATGCTCAAATCAAAAATAACCAAATTAAAGTTAAGAACCCTAAATTCAATTTCATGCTTAATAACCGCTCTGATACCATTGTTGGGTTTTCTAGGTCAAACCAAGATCAATTAAGCAATGAAATGTGCGAATACAACAAAGTAAAGTAGCGGAAAATACTTACTTTGATCGGCTAAGTGGATGCGTTGAACAACAAAATTTGGTCCTTTATGTATTCGGCCAAGCCCTCCCTTTTATTGATCTTCAAGCTCCAAGCTTTGAGTGTTGATTCCAAGCTCAAGGATTGGTTTCCCTATCACCTTTGAATGACTCCTTGTGTGTGCTAGCACTTGTGATTTTTGAATCAAAAATCAAAGGAGATGAACCGTAGGTTCACGCCCAAAATGGAGAGAAAATGAAGAAGGCCATTCGGCCATGGTGAGAAAAGTGAGAGAGAGAGAGTTTTTTTTGTGTTTCTAAAAACTTAATACCAAAATCCTACATCCTTTTTTGGTATTTGCTTTTCCAAAAAGCAAAAGGCAAAATGGAGGGAAAATGACATTCAATGCCTTCAACAACTCCCATCATAAATAGTGACTGGTTGTCAATCACAAAAAGGTGACATGACTTCCATCACTAAAGTGACAGGCGATGTGACTTGCGATGTGACTTGTGGGCCGCACTTTAATTCAAAATGCGAGTGGGCCCGTAAAAACATTCCGGGCTCGGGTTCGTTAATTCCGAATTAACGAACTTTCCGTTGCGACGTAATTAAAACCAATTTAATTAATAATTATGCCTAGCAAAATTACTATTCACGTCGCTGGGAATTAATTCTAAATTCACTCGTTCGCCTGAATTAAAATCCAATTTTAATTCCGTGTCGAAAATCTAATTTCGTTTAATATATCGAATATATTATTTAATCGATTAATTCTGAATTAATCGTTCTCTCTCTATAATAGTATTTTATCCAGATAAAATCTCTCCGCATTAATCATAGATTAATTTTTCTCTCTTCTAATTAATCCCAGATTAATTATGTTCGAGTCATATGTCATCAGTGAATCTTTGGGAAGCGACCCATGAGATCCCTGGATATGTTGGCAGTAAATCCGGTCGTCGGACTATCCGAACACGTACGTACCTAGTACTACGTTTTTACCGATTTACAAGACATGGTTGGCTTCTAGCAAAGCACCGTGCCTACCCAATTCTCCAGAAAATTCTCTAAAGGAATATATAATCTATGTCAGGCGTAGTATACATAATATTGAGATCCAGTATCGGATGTCATATGCTAGGCCTGGGGCTGGAATTGTGTCTGCCCCGTACGAAGCATATATCGGATCTCTCGGATAAACATGACCTAGTCATATTATCCCGATAGCTGCAGTATACAAGAGTTCCAGTTTCTTATCCTACGTGACCATCATCTCCATATGACTGAAGTGAACTTCCATTTTGACATCACACCCAATACAACGATTCTCAATATACCCAGAAGAGGCGTACACATAACCTGTTAAAGCCCTGGACGACCAAAAACCAAAGTATATTGATTGTCACAAGTATTAGCGATGCAAGTTTCAGGTTAAGACCAAATACACCTACCTTGATTCGGACTTCATAGACACATAGTCATACTTACCAATGGAATTCCGAGGGGTATATCCAGAGCGAAGCTGTTTCCGTACCATCGGTAAACACAACCTCCTATTACCAATTGCATAAGTATCAAATACTTAAATATATGAGAACTATGCCTTCATGCTCCCACAACGCTCACAAATGCAATACTAGTCTATTCCGCATTATCGATGTCCAATCTCGATAATACTACGACTATAGATATTTTAATGATGAAACCTTAGTGGATTAATATTACTTATATCTTATTAATCCTATATTTATAATCGGAAACTAAATCATTTGGACTTTTATCATTTAAATATCCCGGTAATCCAATTACAAATGATAAAATAGCAATTTCCTTTGTCACATAGTTAATTTCTACAACAACACAATGTTCTATACAAATAGTGATGCTATGGGTCATAATTTTCCAACAGCGCCGGGGGACACGTGTCAGAATCTGAAAAGTTTAACTTGCTAACGTGCGCCGTGCCACGTGTCAACATCACAGCCGATCTACAAATGTGCGCCGTGCCACGTGTCATCATCCTATGGTGCCGACAATCGCTATCGCCACGTGTCGTCACGTGTCACTCCACATGTCAGCCACGTCATCGTCCACATCGCCAGTACACCGAGTCAACTCGCCACGTCAGCGCCATATCATCATCAGCCAATCACAGCGTGCCACGTTCGCAATCCTACGGTGCCGATAATCACTTTCGTCACGTCATCACAACGTCATCGCCACGTCAGCACCATTATTTGATTCAATTATCTACATCGGCACGTCATCGGATAAGAATCTGAAGCAGCCAACCAGAGCCCGACATGTGGCATCGCGTCGTGACGTGACGCACATACCTTACCGAGGCCTATAAATTCAGCTCGAGGTTTCTGTTTCAGATGTACATTCCTCTCTTAATTCTCTAATGTAAATAGAGAGTTTTATATCTAGTTTCTTTTAATTTCAGTTTTGTAATTAATTTTAATTACGTTCTGTAATAATAATTTACTTTCTTTACTTTTTCCGTTTTACTATTCAACATGAGGAGGTAACTTCCCACTACTAGGGTGAAAGGTAAAACTTTTATTACTGCTATTTAGATTAATCTCCTAATTATAATATCTTAACTATTTAAAATTTGACTTAATAATGATACCGCTATATTGGCCAGTTGGTAATTGATATTAAATTGGTTTTAATTTGACTAAGCATGGATACCGCCTGGTTGGTCGGTAGGTAATTTCCGCCTATATGGCTGGTTTATGGACTTTATTTGACTTAATCAGGTTACCGCCTATATGGCTGGTTGGTAATATCACACAAGTTAATATATTTAATTAAGGGAGATATCTAAAATAGTAGTGATAACAGTAGATCCTCTAGCCCTAGCATTTTTTTTTTGTAATTTTCTTTATTTACTTTTCAACATTTTACTTTATTTCTTTTATTTTTATGTTTTTACTCGTCCTATTTATGTGTCGTAACTAAGTAAGTTATCTAGGGTTATGATGAATTCTAATATCACCGGTTTATAAGGGGTTATTTTATAGTTTGGGTGATTTAAAGGTTTACTTATTAAGTCTTAAGCTTAATGCGTCTTGTTAACTGGCCATTAATAAGATTGATCTGGTAAATCTAAAATAAACCTGACAAAGGAATTTTAGGTTTCAGCCTTAGACTTAGTAGCCCACGATCTTCCTTGAAGATAGATAACCCTTTAATAGATTTCCTTACAGGATAGACATATACCTGTTGGGCGGGGGTAACCACAATTGGAACTTAATCTTAATGAATCCAGGTAATTTCTTTTTGCTTATTATTTTTGTTTTCTTGTGTTTCAGGTTTTCAGAAACTACATGAGACGAACCAGAAGCTTTGAACTCCGACCGTTTGACCCGAAAATTGAAAGAACCATTAGACAGTTGAGAAGGGAAATGCGAGAAGGCCAAGAAGCTTTAGTCAACATGGAACTTGAACCTCTGGAAGTTGCACCACCAATACCCATTTGAGACAGAACCATTCCGGTGGTCGACGACTTCATTTCTTGTATTGTACTTCCTCCTTTACCAGGAAATACGTGTGACATCAAAACATGCATTCAGATGATTCAGCTGTCAGTGCAGTTTGGGGGAAAAGCAACTGAAGATCCTAATACCCAAATCAGCAACTTCTTGGAAGTTTGTGGCACTTTCAATTACAACTGAGAAGCTGAAGAAGCAATGAGACTGCGTGTTTTTCCATACTCATTGAAAGATAGAGCTAAAGCTTGGCTACATTCACTACCAACAGGTTCCATCACAATTTGGAACACTTTAGCCACCAAATTCTTGCAAAGTACTTTCCACCAGCCAAAACTGGAAAGCTGAGGAATGACATCACATCCTTTGTACAATAAGACTTGGAAACTCTCTACAAAGCTTGGGAAAGGTACAAAGATTTGCTCCGGAAATGTCCTCACTATGAAATTCCAAAATGGCTTCAAGTCCAAACTTTCTATAATGGACTTTCTGGACTAATGAGAACCACAATCGATGCTGCTACTGGAGGAGCTTTAATGGCAGAAAGAGAAGATCAAGCCTGAGACCTAATCGAAGAAATGGCCAACAACAGTTCCTTGTGGCCAACAGAAAGGAGCATGATCCAAAGAATTGCAGGAATTTATGAAGGTAGAGCCAATACAGCAGTCAACGCCAAGTTGGATCAGATATGTAAGTTCATGGAGACTCTCAACACTCAAAGCAACATTAGAGCCACAAGTTCACCATATGGAGGAACACCAGAACCAAACCAACTTGAAGAGACGGTGAATTATGTCAACAATTTCAACAGATAGGGGAACAATCCATATTCCAACACCTACAACCCAGGGTGGAGGAATCATTCTAACTTTTCATGGAGCAACAATTCAGGGCAAAAGAACTATCCACCACCAGGATTCCAACAGCAAAGCCAGGAGTTTGAAAAAGAACCAGAAATGAAAGAATGGATTGCAGAGATGTTCAAAAAGCAACAAGCAGCATATGATGCTATGTTTCAAAGCCAATATGCTTCCATCAAAGCATTGGAGAATCAAATTGGACAACTGGCCAATGCTCAGAGTTACAGACCGCCAGGGAATCTTCCTAGCAACACAGAACCAAATCCAAGGAACATAGGGAAAGAGAGAGAGTGTCATGCCATCATGTTAAAAAGTGGTACTGAAATCAACAGAGATGTTGGAGTCAAAACAACTGTTGAGGAAGTTCCAAAAAAACAAAGCAACAGATGGAGGAAAAAAAGCAAAGGAAAAAGAACAGATCACTCCACCTCCATTTTTTCCTCAGCGTCTTCAGAAAAACAAACTAGACAAGCAGTTTGCTCGTTTCCTGGAGGTGTTCAAAAAGCTGCACATCAACATTCCATTTGCAGAAGCCTTGGAATAAATGCCCAACTATGTAAAATTCATGAAAGACATTCTTTCACGAAAACAGAGAGATGGGAGATTACGAGACAGTAGCATTGACAGAAGAATGTAGCGCCATCATTCAAAGGAAGCTTCCCCCAAAGTTGAAAGATCCTGATAGTTTCACTACTCCTTGCATCATAGGAGAACATAACTTTGGTAGGGCTTTATGTGATTTAGGTGCGAGTGTTAACTTGATGCCTTTTTCTATTTTCAGGAAACTACATATAGTGGAGAAACAATGCCCACTTCAGTCTCTCTGCAACTTGCTAATAAAACACTAGTATGTTTGAGAGGTGTAATTGAAGACATGCTGGTCAAAGTTGACAAATTCATTTTCCCAGCAGCTTTATTGTCCTCGATATGGAGGAAGATGAAGACGTGCCGATAATACTCGGAAGACCATTCTTGGCTACAGATCGAACCATTATTGATGTACAAAAGAAAGAGAACTAACCATGAGGGTACATGACCAAGAAGTAACATTCAATATTTTCAAGGCCATGAATTTCACAGATGATGAAAGAAAGAAGGAGGAATGTTCAGACTTGATGTGATACACAGTACCATTCAGAACTCCAATGCAATGCAAAGTTCTATTGACAAACTTAAAACATGTCAATTGTCTGTGGAGCCTGAAGATAAAGCGTCTTTTGCATTGAAAAAGCAAATTCTTGCACTATAAGCAACATAAGAGAAAAAGTTCCACCAGCTCAATGAATTGGAGGAATTTCACAATCATTATTTTGAGGATGCCAAATTGTACAAATAAAAGGCAAGGAAAAGACATATGGGAAGTTAGTGCGCATACAACTGGAACCAGGGCAGAAGGTACTATTAAACAAATCAAGGGTGAAATTCTTCCCATGGAAGCCAAAATCACGGTGGTCAGGTCCATTCCTAATCACCAAGGTTTTATCAGATAGAGCCGTTGAGATACATGATCCTGACTCCAACAAAACATTCAAGGTTAAAAACAAGCGTGTCAAGCACTATTGGGGATAATCATTTGAGCGAAAAAAAGAAAGTGTCACACTTTCAGATCCAGCCTAACGTTCGGGCAGTCACGTCTAGCTGACGACGTTAAACTTAGTGCTCACAGGGAGGCAACCCATGCAATTTGTGTATATATTATGATCTGGTGTGTTTTATTTTTGTGTGTGTTTAATTTTTGTAGGATAAGTCATTTCAGGATGGAAGAAGTTCTCGCAAATCTTCACAAGCAATTCCTTCTCTCCCTCAAAAATCTCTGATGAAAGTCTACAAAGCTCGCTTGGAACGGATGAGACTACTGATGATGAAAGGTATTCCAACTGATATTCGTTGGATTATTGAAGCACGGGTCCGATTGGCAGGTGAGTCTTCTAAATCTTTTATTTCACATCTGCCTGGTTTTGGAAGAAGCACATATATAAAGAAACGTAGAGCTAAGCAAATGGGTGTTTGTTATAAATGTGCACGCTGGAATTGCAATACTCGTTGTCACGATTTAGGAATGGTGTCTGATAATTGCGAAGACAAAATTAAATTTATTAGGGATGGCTTGAGTAAGGAGTCTGTAGATGATATATCTTCAACTCTTGAGATGCATCCCAATGGATATGTTCATATAACCATTCGCAAATTACATACATAATTCTAAAAGAAGACAACTGTTAAGTCTCGGGAATCTGACTCAAAAAGACCTTGTTTGCCAATTTATAAGAAAATTGGATGGGAAGCTTGTCCCTGACGCATAGATGTCATCAAGCCGCTACGTTTCTTATACATATTATATCTCTTTATCTTTTCCTAATAATTGTGATTTGTTTTGTTATTTCTTTTATTTTCTTCAACAAGATCCAGATCTTTTTGACTATCACGATTTATTTTAATGTTTAACTAATAATTGTCATTTGGCAGGTACTAGTGCTATTATTTTTGTTCACCCTTTTTAGGTGTTATAAATTCAACTTATCATTGCACTTTTGAAGACATCTAGAGTAAAACATGGAAGCCACTTCAAGAAGACGAGTTGAAAACATATGTGTGTTTTGCGGTACTAGTGTTGGTGTTAAACCACAATACGTAACAACAGCACATGAATTGGGTCGAGTCTTAGCTGCAAGGAATATGCACATAGTATATGGCGGTGGCAATCTTGGACTTATGGGAATCGTTTCAAAGGTTGTACAGGAAGGAGGCAGTCAAGTTTTGGGAATCATCCCAAAACCCTTGGCGGAGACAAATCTTATTGGACCATCAAACAGAGAAGAACTAATCGTGCCAGGTATGTCTGAACGACTGGTAGAAATGATTAACCGTGCTGATGCTTTTACTACTTTGCCAGGTGGCTTGGGTACATTGGAGGAAATTTTTACATTGTTATCTTGGACGAACCTGAACATACCCCAGAAACCGCTTGGACTGTACAACGTTGAAGGATTTTATGATTTTCTTTGTGTATTTCTTGATGATGTCCGGAGAAATGGGTTCGTGACAAAACCTATGAAATAACTCCTCTTTACTGCCAGAACTGCTCTGTATCTAATTGACCAAATCTTAGCCTATGAACCACAAATTGACCCTGTCATTTCATAGATAAATTGGTCCGAGGACGATCATGGTAAGAGGCGTCAGATTAATCTGGATCTTAACATTTAACTTTTCGTGTAGAATTTCAACTAACCAGGTACTATCTTCTAAACTCTTTTCTACTTTTTAAGATATTGGGGACAATGTCTCATTTAGATTTGTGGGAGGGAATTAGTTGATCAGTATCTTGTTTTTAGTTGTGTGTTGTTTTTATTTTTAGTCCAAAATTTTTTGAAAAATACAAAAAAAATTGAAATTTTTTCAAAAATTACAAAAATATTTTATGTTTTTGTGTTTTTATTTTGACTAAAAAGGTGAAATTGGTAAGAGATAGCTGTGTAAGGAGTTCCCACTCCTGATACGTATTTCACCCATTTTCGAAACAAGTTAATTTTTGTTTATTTCCTTTTAATTATTTTATTTGTGAATTCTCCATAAAATTGACTAAAATGGATCTTCATATGCTCATGCTCAGTGGCAGGTATTATCAACATGCATGGTAACATACAGACATGAGTTGTAATTGAAAAATTTGTAATATTCAGTGCTCTAGTTTAATTGGAGGAAACATCTCAAAAAGTGATGGTGTAAAAAAAAACGTATGAGATCCGAGTTATTAAGTCCGTAGGGGTGTTTTAACACTACTGCCTAAAACCAACTGGTTTGGGAGTCACTGGCCAAAGCTCGCTACATGGATCAAAGATGCTGCAAAAATATATATATCTGAAGTCTGAGTAATTAAGTCCGTTATGGGTGTCTTAACACTTGGTGCCCTAAGCCAACTGATTGGGAGCCACCGACCCACCACTCGCTACATAGATTGAAGATATTGTATATAAATAAAAAAAAATCAAAAAATCAATGAAAAAAATTAGAAAAATGAGAAAAATTATTCCACTGTTGCAAAAATGTGTGAATTCTGATAAAACTTTAGGACAAAAATATTACTCTCTCATCAACTGCATTTGTGACTGTTGTGGGCAAAAATGAGTTGATTAATATTTTGTTGGCTATATATATGGAGAATGGTAAATATAATCGGAGAATTTACTTATTCGGTAATTTAAAAAGAAAGAAAACAACTAGTGACTTGGAGTAAAAGTTTCACCTGATTAGTCACTAACTTCTTTATTCTCTTTTCTCTTGTCTTTTTGCTTTTGTGTGCATTAGTTTCACTACATTTTTACTTTTGTAAAATGTTTGTGGGTATCATTGCTGTAAACCCCCACGAGACTACAACTCGTCCACTAAGGACACCTAGAGTGTTTAAAGGCTTGTTACATACGCTAAATGCAACCGTGATCCATACGAAAGTGGCTTAGTTTTAAAGATGTTTATGTTATTTTATTCTATATTTTGCTCGAGGACTAGCAAAATGTTAGGTTTGGGGGTGTGATGAGTGGTAAATGTATTACTATTTCTCACTCATTTGACCTAATATTTTGAATAGATTCTTGAGTTTTGTGAATATTTTGATGTGTTTTAAGTTATTTTGTAGATAAATAAAGTTTCAGGACTCTCTGGAGGTGATTTGGGGCCAAAACAGTGAAAAACAGACAAAAGGACAATTTGATAATTTTACGCGTCGTGACGCCGCCGGGGGACACGTGTCAGAATCTGAAAAGTTTGAGTTGCTAACGTGCGCCGTGCCACGTGTCAACATCATAGTTGATCTGCTAATGTGCGCTGTGCCACATGTCATCATCCTATGGCGCCGACAATCGCCATCGTCACATGTCACTCCACGTGGCAGCCACGTCATCATCCACATCAGCAGTACACCGAGTCAACTCGCCATGTCAGTGCCATGTCATCATCAGCAATCACAGCGTGCCACATGTCGCAATCCCACGATGCCGACAATCACTTTTGCCACGTCATCGCCACGTCAACACAATTATTGAGTCAATTATCCACATCGCCACGTCATCGGATAAGAATCTGAAGCAGCCAACCAGAGCGCGACACGTGGCGTGTCGCGACGTGAAGCGCACGTCGCAACGCGTACCCCTTACCGATTGAATTCTCTGAATATACCTTCCTCTCTGAATTCTCTGATGTAAATAAGGAGTTTTATATCTAGTTTCTTTTAATTTCAGTTTTGTAATTAATTTTAATTACGTTCTGTAATAATAATTTACTTTCTTTACTTTTCAGTTTTTACTATTCAACATGAGGAGGTAACTTCCCACTGCTATGGTGAAAGGTAAAACTTTTATTACTGCTATTTAGAATAATCTCCTTAATTATAATATATTCATTATTTAAAATTTGACTTAACAATGATACTGCTATAGTTGGCCGGTTGGTAATTGATATTAAATTGGTTTTAATTTGACTAAGCATGGATACCGTCTGTGGTGGTAATTTCCGCCTAATGGCTGGTTTATGGACTTAATTTGACTTAATCAGGTACCGCCTATATGGCTGGTTGGTAATATCACACAATAATATTATATTAAAAAATGAGATATCTAAAATAGTAGTGATAAAAGTAGATCTTCTAGCCGTAGCATTTTATTTTATTGTAATTTTCTTTATTTACTTTTTAGCATTTTACTTTATGTCTTTTATTTTTAAGTTTTTACTCGTCCTAGTTATGTGTCGTAACTAAGTAATTTATCTAGGGTTGTGATGAATTCTAATTTCGCCGGTTTATAAGGGGTTATTTTATAGTTTGGGTGATTTAAAGGTTTACTTATTAAGTCTTAAGCTTAATGCGTCTTGTTAACTGGCCATTAATAAGATTGATCTGGTAAATCTAAAATAAACTTGACAAAGGAATTTTAGGTTTCAGCCTTAGACTTAGTAGCCCACGATCTTCCTTGAGGATAGATAATCTTTTAATAGATTTCCTTACAGGATAGACATATACCTATTGGGCGGGGGTAACCACAATTGGAACTTAATCTTAATGAATCCAGGTAATTTGGTTGACATAGACATATGGTTCAATTGGATTAAATTGGGTATTTGCGTCTGACCATCGACATAGGCTTTCGTATAATTTCATGTTCCAGGTTAGTAAACCAATTTATTACACAAACATGAAATAACCACTTCAACTTTTAAAAGATATTAGAAAGATTCACAATCTTGGATAGTTTTATAAATTTGAATTTTCCTCAACCTACTTTTGCGTAATTTTATTCACTTGTTTTTAAATTTAGAATCATCACCATTTCAAATCAATCAATCAAATTGTTAGATACTAAGTCCTCGTGGGATCGATATTTTTTATACTACTTGAACGATACGTGCGCTTGCGTTATACGCGTATGATTACGCACCGGTATCTAGTCTTCTAGGTGATAGGAATTCACCGTATTCCAAAACCAACGACTAGGAATATTTACTTTAAGAATAATTTACACCTAGTGTCAAGACTATTCTAAGGTCAATATCATTCTTAGCATATCTATACATCAATCTAATTCGCATAATGACAATACCAATATAAGGTATGAAATGAAAAAAGTAGTTATTTTATTAATAAATAAAAAAATATACAATTTGGATTGGCACTCAAAGCACTGAATCCATCAGTAACTTGTAAGGGTGGGTAAATTAGCCGAACTAAAAAATATCAGTTTGGTTTGATTTTTCGGTTTATGTTCAGTTCATTTTTCTATTAAACCAATCGGTTTGGTTCGAATTATGAACCAGACCCGTGAGCCGATTAATTTGTAAAATTGTGAACCAAAACGACTGAACCGATTATTTTGAGGGTTAATTCTTTTAAAAAATCGATTCAACTCGGTTTTGAATCGATCCGAATCAAAACTAAATCGAACCATATCGGTTCGGTTTGGTCTGTTCGATTCCGATCGGTTCTTAATTTCTTGAATCGATCGATTTTTTGATTTGGTTCAGTTTGGTTTGAAACCGAATCAAACAGACTTTTGCCCACCCCTAGCAACTTGTTAGGGTAAATTTTGGGTTTTCTAGGTCAAACTAAGATCAAATTAAGCAATGAAATGTGCGAATACAACAAAGTAAAGTAGTGGAAATACTCACTTTGATCGGCTTTGCGAAGCGTTGAACACAAAAATTTCTCATTGAGACTCTTGGCCAAGCCCTTGGTTGTGCTCCTTGTGTTGATCTTCAAGCTCCAAGCTTTGAATGTAGATTCCATGCTCATAGATGGGTTTCCCTATCACCTTTGAATGATCTCTTTAGTATGCTAGCACTTGGAAAAATTTGCAACAAATTGTTTCCCTTTTCCATGTGTGTGTCTCGGCCAAGCCAAGAATGGAGAGAAAATTTTGGCACAATGTCGAGAGTGAGGGAGAGAAGAGAGAAGAGTCGTGTTATGTGTTGATTTCCAAAATCAAGTAACCTAATACCAAATTTCAAAAATTAGTCAAAGGTCTTTCACACATCAATGAATTAAGCTTGTGTGTTTTACAAGTTTCCAACAACCCAACCACTTCCATCAACCAAAAGTAGATTAAAGTGACTAGGTGATGTGACTTATGTGGGTCCCACTTTAATTCAAAATCCGAGTGGGCCCGCAACACATCCCGGGCTTGGGTTCGCTAATTCCAAATTAAAGAATTTTCCATTGCGACGTAATTAAATCAAATTTAATTAAATAATTATGCCTAGCAAAATTACTATTCACGTCGCTAGTGAATTAATTCTAAATTAATTCGTTTGCCTGAATTAAAATCTAATTTTAATTCCGCGTCGAAATCTAATTTCGTATAATATATAGAATATATTATTTTTATCGATTAATTCCAAATTAATCGTTCTCTCTCTCTTTTAATTGAATTTTATCCCAGATAAAATTCTTCGTAATTAATCCTAGATTATTTTTCTCTCTCTTATAATTAATCCCAGATTAATTATGTGCGAGTCATACGCCATCAGTGAATCTTCGGGAAGCGACCCATGAGATCCCTGGATATGTTGGCAGTAAATCCGTTCATCGGACTATCCGAACACGTACGTACCTAGTACCACATTTTTACCGATTTACAAGACAATCATCTCCATAAGACTGAGTGATACTTCTATCTCGACATCACACCCAATACACTACGATTCTCAATATACCCAGAAGAGGCGTACACAGAACCTGTTAAAGCCCTGGACGACCAAAACCAAAGTATATTGATTGTCGCAAGTATTAGCGATATAAGTCTCAGGTTAAGACCAAATACACCTACCCTGATTCGCACTTCCATAGACACATAGTCATACTACTAATGGAATTCCGAGGAGTCTATCCAGAGCGAGGCTATTTCCGTACCATCAGTAAACACAACCTCCTATCACATTTGCATAAGTATCCAATACTTAAATATATGAGAACTATGCCGTTATGCTCCCATAACACGCACAAACGCAATATTAGTCTATTCCGCATTATCGATGTCCAATCTCGATAATACTACGACTATGGATATTTTAATGATTAAACCTTAGTAGATTGATACTGTCTCATATCTTATTAATCGAAACTAATCATATGGATTTTTATCATTTATATATCCCGGTAATCCAATTACAAATGATAAAAGAGCAATTTCCTTTGTCACATAGTTAATTTGTACAACAACACCATGTTCTGTACAAATAGTGATGATATGGGTCATAATTGTCCAACAATCTCCCACTTGGCCTATAGCCAATCACTCAAGTGTCCTACACTTGAACTATGTACGGTTCGCTCAACTTCTGCTGAGAAACTGCTTTCGTCAGCGGATTTGCAAGGTTATCATCTGATGTGATTTTTTCGATCATCACATCGCTATGATGTATGATCCGACGAATCAGATGAAATAATTGAAGTATATACTTGGATCGTTGATGAGACCATTAATTCTTTAGCCTGTGTTGTAGCCTAGCTAAGTTGATAACAGAACTACTCCTAATCCAATTAGGATTATATATAGATCCAAAGTGCTTTATTGCTGCCTCAGCTGCAGCAATATTCCGCTTTTGTTGTTTATTCGGCAACAGTATCTGCTGGAAGATTTCCAGCTCACTGTTCCGTTATTCAAACTATATAGTACCCTTATAACAACTTAAAATCATTATTGTCGGTTTGGAAACTTGCAATGGTGAACCCAGTCACTTCAAGTTCTCATTCTCCATAGCTTAAGAAAGCATCCTTAGTTCATCTAAGATTACTTAAGGATGTTCTTAACATCAATCCAGTGACTATCACTTGGATTGGCCTGATTGTGACTCCATATGCTCAAAGCATATGAGACACCAGGTCGCGTAAATATTTTTCAATGTACGAGTTCTCGGAGAGTACCAACAACCTTTAGATCTATCCCAGTAGATCCTTATTCCTAGAATAAAGGTTGTTTCTCCCAAGTAGTCTCCAGAGAATTTTCATGAAAGCCAAGCTTTCACCGATTGCATTATGGGAATGTCATTTCCAAGAAATGATATATCATCATTATATATGACAATCATTGTCAGTGCGCTCCCACTAACCTCCTTATATACACAAGAATTATTTTCATTTTGAATTAAATCATATACCATTATGATTACATCAAAACGATAGTTCCAAGAACGCAATGCTTGCTTCAATCCATAAATGGATCGATTTAACTTGCAAATCTTGTTTGCTTGTTTTGGTACAATAAAACCGTCAGGATGTTGTAAACATCCTCCAAAAGGTTTCCGTTCAAGGAAAGCGATTTTGACGTTCAGCTGCTATATTTCATAAATGAAACATGCAGCATCAGTAAGCATTATCCAAATGGATTTAACCATGGCAAAGAGTAAAAGGTTTCGTCATAATCGACACAATATTGATAAAGATACCTTTTCGCTACAAGCCTAGCTTTGTACGTTGGTATGTTGCCATCCATGTATGTCTTCCTTGAAGACTTATATAGTACCAATAGGCACAATGCCTTCCTGTACATTAGCTAGTGTCCAAACTTAGTTGGTATACATGGAATCCATTTCGGACATCATGGAACTTTGCCATAATTGGGATTCGATACCTTATATCACTTCCTCATACGTAGCCGGTTTGTCTTCCCCAATAAGATTGACATCTTCATGAGGTGAGATCAGAAACCCATACCTCCCAGGTTGTTTTCTGACTCTCTCTGACTTACGCGGTTCTTGTGTATTCGAAGATTGTGGTACAGTTTCATCCATGATGAACTGTTTGTGTTCCGTTAAGGAATCGGTGCCTGGAACAGTATTACTCCGATTTTCATCGAGTTTTATTTTCTTCCCACTTACCACTGTATATAGGTATTCCTCTTAGGAAAACTGCATGGCGAGTAACAATTACATTGTTCTCTAGTGAGTTGTATCAGTACTATGCTTTGGTTTTCCCTAGGATAACCCACAAATTAGGCAGTTATCCGATTTGGGTTCTAGTTTGGTATCATCCAAACATATGCCCAGCATTCCCAAATCTCCAGGAATGAGAAAACCCGATTTCTTTCCTGTTCTTGTCTAATATGAAGTCTGTCAAACAGATTTTCATGGAACCTTATTCAAAATAAGTATTGCACTGTTTAATGTGTATCCCTAGAAGGAAAATGGTAGCTCAGAGCGACTCATCAGTAACCTTATCATGTCCAACAAAATCCGGTTTCTCCGTTTGGACATACCGTCAAATTGAGGTGTTCCGGGAGGAGTCCACATTGAAAGAATACTATACTCTTTCAAGTAATTGAGAAAATTATTGCTTTAGTATTTTCCACCATAGTACAATCGTGATGTTTTAATACTCTTGCCGATCTGTTTTTATACTTCGTGTCGAAACTCTTTGAATTTATCAAAAGTTTCCGATTCGTGTTTCAAAAGAAACACATAACCATAACGCGATGCCACATCCGTAAAGGTTATGAAGTGTTCATATCCACCTCTAACCTAGCTAGATATGGGCCCACTTACGTCACTATGAACGAGGGCTTACAGATCGGTGGCACTTACACTTTTACCAAGTAAAAGGTGTTTTAGGCACTTTGCCTAATAAACTAGATTCGTAGACATTATTTGAATAGAATCAAATCCATCATAGTATCCACTCTTCGAAAGTGTGGATATACGAGTCTTGTTAATGTGTCCCAGACAACAATGCCACAAATAAGTCTCATCTGATTAATTCAGTTTGAGCTATTTGACTGTCATGTTATACGTTTGAGATTCATTTATATTCAAAATATAAATACTGTTATTCATAACTAATGTGTTTATCTCAATATCATCTTTATAAAATAAAACACTTTAGTGTTCTAGAATATAAAGGTATACCCGCAACGGGTTAAACTTAGATATAGAGATAACGTTTCTAGTCAAACTAATTACATTATAACAGTTTCCTAATTTAAGTACATACCCAAAAGGGTAGTTCCTAAACTTAGGTTTCTACGGTTAAAACAGCGACTCTCGTCCCGTTTCTGACTTGCAGGTCAATCTCAACTGAAGTCAGTATCCTACTATCAGCAGATTCTGCACAACAGTACATATCTATGTACCACATCTAGTATCAAAATCAAATTTTGAAACTAATAGTGAACATGTTTATGACAAACATACTTGAAGCCGGAGCCTTGTCCCGCCTTCACTTCCTTCATGTCTGTCTTGTCCATACGGCATTCACGCTTCCAGTGACCCCGTTTGCCACAGTTTAGGCAGACATCTTGGGATATGTCATTTGACTTCCTAGAAGACCGTGATGATTTTGCCTTTGCCCCTTTTAGAAGCTCTGGCTCTGCCTCCTAGAGCATAATCATCAACTCTCCAAGAGCTTACTCTTGGTTCATAATGAACCTGCCCCAGCTTTCGGGTAGAGACTATAAGATCAATCTTTGGTAGTCTCGGCCACGTAGGTAATGCCCAGCTAACCTAGCTGATCGATGTCAGCAATCATCTGCGGACACCTAGTGCTGGACAGATGTACCTTCTGACATACGTGAGCAAAAGAGCTTCTTTTGCAATTTGTACTTCTAAGATTTAAGAATAAATCTATGAAGATCTTTAATTTCATCATCATGGTACAATGATCTAATCCTTAATTTTGACAACGAAATTAAAGTGTCATTGCATCTAGCATAAAGGATTGAGCACTAAAGTTATCATCACCATGAGTCATCCAAAACTCATGCTCCACTATTTGCTCAACTCCGGGCTCAGGCCCAAGAGGTTTCTCTATCAAATAAGAGTACTTCGTAGTTCCCAGGACTATCCTGAGGTTTTATTCCCAATCTAAAAATTAAAGCCGTTTAATGACATTTTTCACAGGATTATGTTTTAAACACTAATCTCTCAGTTATCTTGATTGCTCTAGTCCAACTATCCAATCAACGATTTGGAGTACTATTGAATATAATGATTACTATAGTCTAACTATATAATCAACTATAATTTAATTGGTTAAATTCAAAAATATTGATTACTATAATCCAATTATATAATCAACTATAAATGAAGTAGTTTGTGTTGGACAATTATGACCAATAGCGTCACTATTTGTACAGGGTGTTGTTGTACAAATTAACTATGTGACAAATGAGATTGCTCTCTTATCATTTGTGATTAGATCACCAAGATGTATAAATGATAGGAGGTCCCTGAGATTTATTCCTGGATTGAGAATGATATGAGACAGTATCAGTCCACGAAGGATAAATCATTAAATATCCCTAGTCAGAGTATTATCGAGATTGGAAATCGATAAATGCGTAAAAGACTAGTATTACACTTGTGCGCATTGTGAGGGCATAACGACATAGTTCTCATATATTTGGGTATAGGATACTCATGCAAGTGTAATAGGAGGTTTTGTTTACCGATGGTACGGGAAACAGCTTCGCTCTGGATAGACCCCCTCGGAATTCCATTAGTAGTATGACTATTTGTCTATGGAAATCCGAAATCAGGGTAGGTGTATTTGGTCTTAACCTGAGACTTGCACCGCTAATACTTGCGACAATCAATATACTTGGGTTTTGGTCGTCCAGGGCTTTAACGGGTTCTGTATACGCCTCTGCTGGGTATATTGAGAATCGTACTGTGTTGGGTGTGATGTCAAGACACAAGTATCACTCCAGTCATATGGAGATAATGATCGCATAGGGATACAGAACTGGTCTCTAAAGGGTTGCAACCATCGGGATAATATGACTTGGTCATGATTATCCGATAATAAAGAGACTAGTTGCTCATAATCCGATATATGCTTCGTACGGGGCAGACACTGTACCAGCCCCAGACCTTGCATGTGATCATCCGATACTGGATCGAAATACGCAATACTACATATGCTACGCCTGATATAGATCTTATATTCATGTAAGAATATTTCTGGAGAATTGGGTAGACATGGCGCTTTGCTAGAAGTCAACCTTGTCTTGTAAATCGGTACAAACGTAGTACTAGGTATTATGTGTTCGGATAGTCCGACGATCGAATTTACTGCCAACATATCCGGGGATCTCATGGGTCGCTTCCCGAAGATTCACCGATGACGTATGACTCGCACTTTTATTAATTTGGGATTAATTAGATGAGAGAGAAAATTAATATGGGATTAATTGTAGAGATATTTTATCTAGGATAAAATATTAATTAAAGAGAGAAAACGATAATTTGGAATTAATTGATAAATTAATATATTCGATATATTAAACGAAATTGGATTTCGACGCGGAATTAAAATTAGATTTTAATTCGGCGAACGAGTTAATTTAGAATTAATTCGTTAGCAACGTGCATAGTGATTTCGGTAGGCATAATCATTTAATTGCGTCGCAACGAAAAATTCGTTAATTTGGAATTAGCGAACCCGAGCCCGGGATTGTTTGCGAGCGCATTCGCATTTCGAATTCGAGTGCGGCACGCAAGTCAAATCAAGCGTCAAATCATTAGTCGCATCAAGCGTCAAATTATAGTCACTTTGAGCGATGTGACAACTTGTCACTTGATTTGATTGAGTGATGTGACTTGATGGTGGTAGTTGGCAAGCATTTATTGGCTTGACTTTTGTATTTGGTAAATCAATTTATTTGATTTTTTGAAAATAGAAAATGGTGTATTAGATACACAAAATTGAATTACCAAAAACACATCCAGTTTTTTTTTCTCTCTCTTGGTTCACGGTTTGGAGCCAAATTTTCCTCTCCTCTCTCACGCCCAACAAGGGCCATTTTCTTCTGGTTTTACCGAGAGCCAAGGAAGAAAAGGGAAGCAAAGTGTGATGTTTTGTGGCAAAAACATCAAGAGCTAGCACTCCGAGAGACATGCGAAGGTGATATGGAAGTCCACCCATGAGCTTGGAATCATCTCACAAAGCTTGGAGCTTTCATGGAGGAAGATGAAGAACGAATTTGAGGACTGCCCAGCAGCTCACTGTCGAGAGGTCCAGATGGCAGAAAATAATTTTTGTTCATTGCCGCATCGTTCAACCGATCGATGTGAGTATTCCGCAACTTCCTCGATTGTATTCGCACTTATTTCTTGCTTGTTATTCGATCCTCGGGACCGTAGAACTCCAACAGTTTGAATACAGTCCAACTGTTTAATTTAAAACAACGATTAAATATTAGTCAAACTAATATATTTATGTAGTGACGAAAAATGAAATGAGCGCGTATTGGCAAGTATCTAGACGAAATTGAAAATTTAATACTTGCTTCCCACTCTTTTTCGGCGAGCCTCTAAACCTCTGTTGAGTACTCGGGAAACTAGTATCCTAGTGGGCTAGGATCCCGTTAAATAACACAACAACCTTGACTTTGGCCAACAAGCTATATGATATTTAACTAGGTAGATCTCTAAGATCAATTGGATCTCAGCCAATTCCTAGATCATGTAGGTGGACATCCAAATCCGAAACATATATCTAATAAATGCCAATATATCCAATATATTCCCTAACCTTTTTCCTCTGAATCAATTAAGCCTTGGCTTTGGCACAACAAACTTAATGATTCCAGTTAAGCAGGACCCATTGACCTTGGAAAGTTTCATAATCGATGTCGATGGACAATAAGTGATCTTGACTTTGGCCAACAAATCACAACTTGGACAAGACATGCGATATGGAACAAAGCCTTCATGATTCAAACACATCCGCGATGGACAAAGGTCTTGACTTTGGCTAAAAAACCAGTGCCAATCTTGGATCTTGAGAATGAATCATTCAATGGAAGGAAAAAGGCTTATATGTGTTAGGGTTTTTCGCGTAATTGGCAACCAATTAATTATCTTTGATTAGGTCTCATCATACACCTTAAACATGCATTCTAAAATCATAATAAGACGCGATAAATAAATTAATAATGATATGCGGATGGATATTTAAAACATTTTGTTCTTAGAACAAATCTCTCCATTTCCTCTCTCCCGTTAGCACAAGTCTTACTTTCTCCCAATACATAACACTTCTAAAGAAACCTTTTACATTGGGGAATAGGTGAGAAGAGAAATACAAAGAATCGAGAGGTAATAGACTGGACACGCAGGTCCAATTTAATAAATTCTAAATTTATTACAACAATTTCCAAAATTGCCCTCACCCATCTAATATCCATCCGATATACATTATTCATACATCACATCCATGTATTCACACAAAGCATGTTATCAATCAATCTAATCCAATTAATTAATCTGAAATAATGACCATCCAATGTTCAAACAACGATTTGATTTGCGCGAGTCCAACTCGTTTAAGAATAAGTACTCAAAATACGAATTCTTGAATTATATCAAACTACAATATTAAATCCAATTTAATTTGTATTCAATACTAATTCTTATTTAATTCCAAATTAAATAATTACACTTTATTAATAAGCCTTTTCGACTTAGATTCTAAATCTAATCTTTACGGGTCTCAAAGCCCAATTTAACATCCAATGTCAATTTAATTAAAGTCCAATGGGCTTTCAATTAATTTATAAGGCATGGAATTTGGAAACCAAAACCCAATAAGGAATCAACCTTTGCCAAAAATTAATTTAGGCCCATTAGGCCCAATTAAAATTTTAAAGGCTCATTTAATCATATTTGGACTTTATGGAATGGTTTTAGGCCCAATTGGATCCAACCAAAATTAACCTAAACCAAACTTGGCCAAACCAAGCCCATTAAGCCCAAATACAACATTTTAAGCCCAATTCCAAAATTAGCCAACTAATTAAATTCCAATATTCCCAATATCACAATTCAATTAATTAAAGTGTTTAGGCATGATTAACCATTTAAATTAACATTTCCAAAATACTAATCTAATCAATTAATCATGCTTATTCATCATCAATACATGTCCAACATTATTGAATCAAAAAATCATCTCATTTCATGCTATTAGGTCACGACATTTAGGGATTTTTGAACCGATTTCGATTTCAATCCAATTAAATCATTAATCAATTTATCCCAAGTCTTTAAACTCATCAAATGATCAAAAGAACACAAAAATACCATGACATTATGGCACTAGTTACATTCGGCCAAGCCAAAGAAAATGGGGAAAATTAATTTTTTCGTCAAATTGATCATATATAACTCCAAGTTATCCATATACAAGCATGCTCAAACAAATAATTTGGTTAAATCATGCTAAATCAAATTTACCCAAATTTTATCCTAATTCAATTTCATGCTTAATAACCGCTCTGATACCATTGTTGGGTTTTCTAGGTCAAACCAAGATCAAATTAAGTAATGAAATGTGCGAATACAAAAAAGTGAAGTAGCGGAAATACTCACTTTGATCGGCTTTGCGATGCGTTGAACACAAAAATTTCTCCTTGAGACTCTCGGCCAGCCCTTGGTTGTGCTTCTTGTGTGATCTTCAAGCTCCAAGCTTTGAATGTAGATTCCATGCTCATAGATGGGTTTCCCTATCACCTTTGAATGATCTCTTTAGTATGCTAGCACTTGGAAAAATTGGCAACAAATTGTTTCCCTTCTCCTTGTGTGTGTCTCGGCCAAGCTAAGAATGGAGAGAAAATTTTGGCACAATGCCGAAGTGAGGGAGAGAAGAGAGAAAAGTCGTGTTGTGTGTTGATTTACAAAATCAAGTAACCTAATACCAAATTTCAAAAATTAGTCAAAGGTCTTTCACACATCAATGAATTAAGCTTGTGTGTTTTACAAGTTTCCAACACCCAACCACTTCCATCAACCAAAAGTAGATTAAAATGACTAGGTGATGTGACTTATGTGGGTCCCACTTTAATTCAAAATCCGAGTGGGCCCGCAACATATCCCGGGCTTGGGTTCGCTAATTCCAAATTAAAGAATTTTCCATTGCGACGTAATTAAATCAAATTTAATTAAATAATTATGCCTAGCAAAATTACTATTCACGTCGCTAGCGAATTAATTCTAAATTAATTCGTTTGCCCAAATTAAAATCTAATTTTAATTTCGCGTCGAAATCTAATTTCGTATAATATATCGAATATATTATTTTTATCGATTAATTCCAAATTAATCGTTCTCTCTCTCTTAATTGAATTTTATCCCAGATAAAATTCTCCGTAATTAATCCTAATTAATTTTCTCTCTCTTATAATTAATCCCAGATTAATTATGTGCGAGTCATACGTCATCGGTGAATTTTCAGGAAGCGACCCATGAGATCTATGGATATGTTGGCAGTAAATCCGGTCATCGGACTATCCGAACACGTACGTACCTAGTACCACGTTTTTACCGATTTACAAGACATGGTTGGCTTCTAGTAAAGCACCGTGCCTACCCAATTCTCCAGAAATATTCTTAAAGAATATGTAATTTGTATCAGGCGTAGTATACGTAGTATTGCGTATTACGATCCAGTATCGGATGTCACATGCAAAGCCTGAGGCTGGAATTGTGTCTGCCCCGCACGAAGCATATATCGGATCTCTGGTAACTAGTCTCTATAATCGGATAAACATGACCTAGTCATATATCCCGATAGCTGCAGCATACAAGAGTATCAGTTCCTTATCCTACGTGACCATCATCTCCATATAACTGAGTGATACTTCCATCTCGACATCACACCCAATACACTACGATTCTTCAATATACCCAGAAGAGGCGTACACAGAACCTGTTAAAGCCCTGGACGACCAAAACCAAAGTATATTGATTGTCGCAAGTATTAGCGATGTAAGTCTCAGGTTAAGACCAAATACACAACCCTGATTCGCACTTCCATAGACACATAGTCATACTACTAATGGAATTTCGAGGGGTCTATCCAGAGCGAAGCTGTTTCTCCGTACCATCGGTACACAACCTTTATATCACACTTGCATAAGTATCCAATACTTAAATATATGAGAACTATGTCGTTATGCTCCCATAACACGCACAAAAGCAATACTAGTCTATTCCGCATTATCGATGTCCAATCTCGATAATACTACGACTAGGGATATTTTAATGATTAAACCTTAGTGGATTAAATTGTCCCATCATCTTATTAATAATCGGAACTAATCATATGGACTTTTATCATTTATAGATCCCGGTAATCAATTACAAATGATAAAAGAGCAATTTCCTTTGTCACAAAGTTAATTTGTACAACAACACCATGTTCTGTACAAATAGTGATGTTATGGGGCATAATTGTCCAACAGTAAATACAGCGGAAGCGCGTCGGCTGGCGAAATCAACTTTAAAATAATTTTTAATAAAAAAAATTAACTAGTATCATATACCTCTAATTTATCTGGATTTCACCCTAATCACTCATTAATATCAAATATTGGGAGTGATTACACATAAAGACTTCGGATAAAAAAATTCAGAAACACTTTCTACGGTTGCACGTTAATCGATTCACTGGTTCATCAAACCGGATGACTGAGATAACTGGACAACTGGTTCAGCCACAAAACCATACCAGCCTACTGCTACAGTAATTATAGTGACTGATCACTATAATTTTAATAAATTATCATTTTATCCCTAGTGTGGTTTTTGTCAAAAATTTCCCAAAGCGTTTTCGGAATAATTTTGAAAATTCAAAAAACTTTTCTACATGTCATACACACTGCTATAGTAATTAATGTATTGTAGCAGTACCCAATTTATGTAAATTATGATTTTGTCTCCAATGTGATTTTCGGAAAATTCCCATAACATTTCCGGATTGATTTAAAAACTTTGAAATTTTTTCCTACACATTATTACACATTCAATTTCAACAACAACATCGCAATTTCACAAATTAAGTCATAATTGAATTAATTATATAATTAATCAAATTAATCAGCTAATTAATTCAAAAATATGCAAATCTAAATTCCTTAAAACAACTCCAGAACAATTATAGATCATCAGGGAGTGGCTTAAGCAACTTTAGAATATCAATTTGGTGTCCAACACCATAATTTGATATAATTACACTAATTAGTCAAATTAATTTACACATACACAATTAAGGGTTTTAATCAAGGTTTTAACACATCATAAAGACTAAGTATGGAAAAAAATAATTACAACATATGTAATTAAGATAGAAGCTAAATGAAATAAATTAATAGAGTCAAATTATTTATAAAATTACCTTAACAATTTCATAGAATCAAACTTTTGGATGGATAAGATTGAAACATATCATCATTCTTATCAATATAAGGTCTATAAAAATAATATCATAAAATATTCTAGTTTAATAAATAATTATTAAATTAACTAAACTTTAATTAATTAAATAATTATTTATTGATATGTGTCGAAATTCAATTGGATCTAATATGTGTCTAATCAAATTATGTATCATATACGTATAAATATTCAATACAAAAATATCCCAACATGTGTATAGTTATAAATAATTCGTATTATTCGTAATAAATTACTCTAGTGCTCTACGAGTATACTTTATTAGTAGAAATCTCTATATTCAAGTATATCTATCACTAAACACATTATGTACCCATAATTTGCTCACTCGAAAATTATGACTATTGGCGTTTTGTGGCGGAAGAGCGATTTTAGGCAAAAATGATTTTCAAATATTTTAAAATTTTCTGAACGAATTAGTCGATATCCAATACCTCTAATTAGATCGTATTTTACCTAAACATATTATTTGTTAATAACTTAACCACATAAATTAATCACAAAAACGCGGCAAAGATTTTAGGAAATTTTTTTCTGAATAAATACTAAAAAAATGGGTAACCGGTCAACCAACTACCGAGACGGGGTTGACCCGATCACTTGGCAGTAATCGGTCAGCCTCTGAATTGTCCAAACATTGACCAATTCGCTGCTTGGACAACCCCACGCGGTAAGCATGTTTTTGCATAATTTCACCGTTTTCACAAATTTTTGACTCGGAATATTTTTCTGTATTTATTTAACAACCAATACACATCCAAACATCATATTCTTACTCACAAAATATTATGTTTCCAGATCTGATCTAGAAAATAAAGTTATCCATTTTCATACAAAATTCTAATTTTTCATCAAATTAATCTACACCATTTTAAAGTCACCATAAATGAAGTCTCAAGAACAATGCTAGGCATCATATGAGTGGCTACAACACTCTAAAATGACAATATCACATTTTGAATCTAATTCAAAAATTAATTCAAAATAACACATGTTTAATCAAAGAGAAAATAAATATCATTATCAAAATCCAACAACACCCAAAATTTGGAAGTAAATATATTATTTCATAATATACTTGAAACATGTAATATATATATATATATATCAAATACATATAGACCCGCTAGGGAAAAATAATTTCCAAGACTAGAAACAAAAAAACATTAGCTTAATCCAATTAAGCTTTTGATTTTGCTTTAAATTTTCTAAATCCTTCTCCTTTTGATGTTATTCTTTTGAAATCAACCATAATCATTTTTCTTTTCCTCTCAACACTTGGAGAAAATGGTTTACCAAAAAATAAAAATACATTTTTCATTTTTTAATTCACCATGGCTAACATTTTAGGCCCATTTTTATCATTTACCAAGTTTAAAATTTGGTCCAAAAATTGACACTTTTTTAATCTTATGAAAATAAAATTAATTAACTAAATTTGTATTAGTGGAATCCATGTGTCACACGCATGGTTTGGCCAATCACAATGAGCCGAATGTAAAGAATATGACAAGAATATTCTTTCTTTTAGAAAGTCAAATTAATTTATAATTTAATTAATTTGAATTTCTATTCACTAAATAATATAATAAGGTTATGAGAAAATATTATTGCGGTAGTCTTGATGAGCGAAAAATATATCAATATTTACTGCCCCTTTTTACTTAATACTTTGTATAGTTTCTCGAGTTTTATGAACGTTTTGATGTGTTTTAGTTTATTTTACAGATAAAATAAAATCGGGACTAGATGGAATCAATCAGGATGAAATGTGGAACAAATAAGGTAAAAACTGGACTTGACATTTTGATTTTGGAGATTGGAAATTTGAAATGGCGTTCTAACGAAGTACAATTTCAGAAATTTTAGATTTATGCAATTATCGTATTTTGGCCATAAATTTGTATTCCGATATCAGATTGAAGTGATTCAAGTTCCAGATTAAAGAAGCCTCAAAGATCTACAATTGTGAAGTTCACAAGATTTTCGAATTTTGAAGTCTTCATTACCGAAATTGATGAAAAATTCGGAAGTGTGTTATGTGTAATTATTAAAGTCATTTTCAAAAATAAAAAAAAAATAAAAAAAAAATAAAAAAATGGAAATTGTCAAACTTTGTGCCATGTTTAGTGCCATGTTTGGTGGCATGTTTGGTGGAGAAATTGGTGGAAGCCTTTATATTTTCATATAAATACCAAGCTAAACTTAGTAAATTTTTCATGCTTTCTTTGGGGGATTTCTCCATGAAAACCTAAAAGAAAGTATCTTGCATGTTTATTTAAGTTTTCTTGTATTTTCTCTTTATTTATTTAATAAAGTTTTTATGTGTTTTTAATTACATCATGAGTAGGTAATCTCTTTTTGCTGGAGTCTGGGGTGAAACTTTTAATATAATAATTTAGATTTACTCCCTTAATTTAAATAAGTAAATTGAATTAATTATTTACTGCCTATATGGCCGGTTTTGCATTATTGGACTTAGTTTCCGCCTATATGGTCGGTTTAGGTGCTAACCTTGTTACCGCCTACATGGTCGGTTTAAATGATTTTGTTACCGCCTATATGGTCGGTTGGACTTTGGACAAATGACATTCACCGCCTATATGGTCGGTTTTAATATAATTAATTCAAGAAATGATTAATTGATAAGGGAGTAATTCATATTTGAAGTATTAAAAGTGAAACCCCTAGTTCCAGCACTTTCTTTTATTGTTGTAATTTTCTTTACTTTTTAATTTTCTGTTATGTTATTTTGTTTAACTATGCATTTTGTAATTTTAGGTATGTTTTGTAACTAAAAATATTATCTAGGATTGTGATGAATTCCAATATCACCATTTTATAAGTGGTTATTTTATGTTTTGGGTAGTATATTGGTTTATTTATTGAGTCTTAATCTTAATGCTTATTGTTAACTGGCCATTAATAAGATTGATTTGGTAAACTTAAAATGAACTTGGAAAAATGATTTTAGGTTTTAGCTATAGACTCAATAGCTCACAATCTCACCTTGGGGTAAATGTCTCATTGGTAGATTTCCTTACAGAATATGAATATACCTGTAGGGCGGAGGTAGCCATAATTGGAACTTAATCTTAATGAATTCAGAGTTTCTTAATTAACATAGAAATATAGTTAATTGTGTTACTTTGGGTATTTACATCTGACCATCGGAAGAGGCTTTTGCATAACTTCATGTTCCAGGTTAATAAACGATATATTACATAAACATGAGATAATCACTTCATCTTTAAAAGATATTGGAAGGATTCACAACCCTGGATATTTTCATATCATTGTTTAAAACTTAAATCTACCTTTGTTTTGTTTTAATTATTTGTCTTTAGTTTAAAATCACCATCCAACCAAAAATCAATCAATTAGATACTCATAGACATTTAGCTTCATAAATTAATAGCTAAGGTGTTAAGTCTTTGTGGGATCGATACATTTTATACTACTTGAGCGATACGTGCGTTTGCTTTACATGTGTGTGTTTACCACCGATCAAGTTTTTGGCGCCGTTGTCAGGGACTTATTTATCTTTTACTATTAATTTTGGGGTTAGATACATTTGTGTCTAATTTTTTTTACTTATTATTTTGTTTTCTTGTGTTTAAGGTTCTCAGTCACTACATGATAAGAACGATAAGCTTTGAAATCCGTCCGCTTGACCCAGAATTTGAAAGAACTATCAGAAAGTTGAGAAGGGAAAGACGAGAAGGCCAAGAAGCACTAATCAACATGGAACCTGAACCTTTGGAGGTTGTACCACCAATTCCCATTCGAGACAGAACTATTTCGGTGGTTGACGGCTTCATTTCATGTATTGTACTTCCTCCCTTACCAGCAAATACGTGTGACATCAAAACACGCATTTAGATGATACAATAGTCAGTTCAGTTTGGGGGGGAATGCAACTGGATATCCTAATGCCCACATCAGCAACTTCCTGGAAATTTACGGCACATTCAATTATAACCGAGCGGCAGAGGAAGCAATGAGACTGCGTGTTTTTCCATATTCCTTGAAAGACAGAGCTAAGGCTTGGCTACATTCACTACCAGCAGGTTCCATCACAACTTGGAACATTCTAGCCACCAAATTCCTTGCAAAGTACTTTCCCTCAGCCAGAACTGCAAAGTTGAGGAATGATATTACATCATTTGTACAACATGACTTATAATCTCTCTGCGAAGCTTGGGAAAGGTACAAGGAATTGCTTCGGAAATATCCTCACTATGAGATTGCAAAGTGGCTACAAGTTCAAACCTTCTAAAATGGACTTTCTGGATTGATGAGAACTACAATTGATGTTGATGCTGGATGAGCTTTAATGGAAAAATGAGAGGATCAGACCTGAGACTTAATTGAAGAAATGGCTAACAATAATTCTTTGTGGCCAACAGAAAGGAGCATGATTCAACGAATCGCATGAATTTACAAAGTTGGAGCCAACACAGCAATGAATGCCAAGCTGGATCTGATTTGTAAAAATCTGGAAACTCTTAACATGAAGGTTAATGCTGGATTCACAAGTTCACCATATGGAGGAGCATCAGAAGCAGAATCATACAACCAACATGATGAGACAGTGAACTATGTCAACAATTTCAACAAACATGGGAGCAATCCATATTCCAATACCTACAACCCAGGTTGGAAGAATCATCCCAATTTCGCATGGAGCAACAATTCAGGGCAAATGAACAATCACCACCAGGATTCCAACAGCAAAACAAAGGCCAAAAGTATGAAAAAGAACCAGGAATAACAGAAGTGTTGGCTTACTTGAAAATTCTAGAAGCAAAATACGATTCTCAAGCAACATCATATGCTGCCATGTTTCAATCCCAAGCAGCATTAACTCAAAGTCAAGCAATATCTTTAAAAACACTGGAGAATCAAATGGGACAACTGGCCAATGCTCAGAGTTACAGACCACAAGGTACCATTCCTAGCAACACAGAACCAAATCCAAGGAACATGGGGAAGGATTAATGTCATGCCATCACTTTGGAAAGCAGTACTGAAATCAACAAAAATATTAGAGTCAAGACAATTGTTGAGGAAGTTCCAAAAGAAAGCAGTGAAGCAGATCAACAGATGGAGGAAAAAGAGGCAAAATCAAATGATCGAGAAAGATTCACTCCACCTCCACCTTTTCCACAGCGTCTCCAGAAAAAAAAACTAGACAAGCAGTTTGCTCGATTCTTTGAGATCTTCAAAAAGCTGCATATCAACATTCCATTTACAGAAGCATTGGAACAAATGCCCAGCTATGTCAAATTCATGAAAGATATTATGTCACGAAAGCGGAGATTGAGAGATTACGAGACAGTAGCATTGACAGAAGAATGCAGCGCCATCATTCAGAGAAGCTTCCCCCAAAGTTGAAAGATCCTGGCAGTTTCACACCATCTCTTGCACCATAGGAGAACATAACTTTGGTAAGGCTTTATGTGATTTAGGTGCTAGTGTTAACTTGATGCCTTTTTCTATTTACAGGAAACTGCAAATTGGCAGAAACAATGCCCACATCGGTCTCTCTGCAACTTGCTGATAGATCGCTCACATTTCTGAGAGGTGTAGTGAAGATGTGCTGGTCAAAGTCGACAAACTCATTCTCTCAGCAGACTTTATTATCCTTGACATGGAGGAAGACGAAGACGTGCCCATCATCCTCGGGAGACCATTCTAGCTACAGGTCGAACCATTATTGATGTACAAAAAGGTGAACTAACCATGAGGGTACATGACCAAGAAGTAAAATTCAATATTTTCAAAGCCAAAGAATTCCCGAATGATGAAAATAATGTGGAATGTTTCAGACTTGATGTGATAAATAGTACCATCCAGAACTCCGATGCAATGTAAAGTTCCACTGACAAACTTAAAGCATGTCATCTACCTGTGGAGCCTGAAGATAAAGTGTACTGCACACTGAACAAGTTAAATCTTGAACTGCAAGCAACTGAAGAGAAAAGGCTCCACCAACTCAACGAATTGGAGGAATTTCACATACAGCTTTTCGAGAATGCCAAATTATACAAAGAAAAGGCCGAGAAGAGACATGATAACAAGTTAGTGCGCATACAACTGGAACCGGGACAACGGGTATTGTTCAGCAAATCAAGGTTGAAATTTTTCCTTAAGAGGTTAAAATCATGGTAGTCAGGTCCATTCTTAATCACTCAAGTTTTACCAGATAGAACTGTTGAGTTACATGATCCCAATTCTAATGAAACATTCAAGGTTAAAAGTAAGTGTGTCAAGGACTCCTAGGAGAATCATTGGAGCGACAAAAAGAAAGTGTCACACATTCAGATCTAGCCTAACATTCGGGTAGTCATGTCTAGCTGACGACGTTAAACTTAGCGCTAGCAGGGAGGCAACCCCTGCAATTTGTGTATATATTCAAATTTGGTGTATTTTACTTTTGTGTGTTTTATTTTGTAGGTTAAGTCACAGACAGGATGTAAGACGTTCTCGTAAATCTTCACAAGTAATTTCTTTCTCTCCCTTAAAACTCTTTGATGAAAGTCTACAAAGCTCGCATGGAACGAATGAGACTTCTGATGTTCAAAGGTATTCCTAATGACATTCGTTGGTTAATTAAAGCATATTTCCGATTGGCAGGTGAGTCCTCTGACTCTTTTATTTCATATCTACCTGGTTTAGGAAGAAGCACCTATGATAAGAAAAGAATAGCTAAAAAAATGGATGTTTGCTATAAATGTGGATGCATGACATGTAATACTCGTTGTCGTTCTTCAGGAATGGTGTCTGATAACCATGAAGATAAAATTTAATTCACTAGGGATGACTTGAGTAAGGAGTCTTTAGATGACATATCATTGACTCTTGAGACGCATCCCAGTGGATATGTGCATTACGTAATTCACATGTTATATACCTAATTTCGAAAAGAAAGACAACAATTAAGTCTCGGGAATCTGACTTTAAAAGACCCTGTTTGCCAATTTATAAGAAAATTGGAATGAAAGCTTGTCCCTGACGCATAGATGTCAATCAAGCCATTACTTCCTGTAAATATTATTATCTCTTTGTATTTATCTAATAATTGTGATTTGTTTTGTGATTTTCTTTTATTTTCTCCGACATGATCCATACACTTTGACTTTCACGATATATTTTACTGTTTAGCTAATAATTGTCATTTGGCAGGTACTAGTGCTATTTTTACTCACCCTTTTCAGATTCTATAAATTCAGCTCATCATTGCACTCTTGAAGACATCCAGAGTTGAGGAAAAAAATAGAAGCAACTTCAAGAAGACGAGTTGTAAACATCTATGTGTTTTGCGGTACTAGTGTTGGTTCTAAACCAGAGTTCGTTGAGGCATCACATGAATTGGTTAGAGTCATAGCTGAAAGGAATATGCACCTAGTATATGGCGGTGGCAATCTTGACTAATGAGGTGCGTTTCAAGGGTCGTACAGGAAGGAGGTAGTCAAGTTCTAGGAATCATCCCAAAATCTTTGGCAGAGGTGAAACTATAGGACCATCAAATGGAGAGGAACTTATTGTACGAGGTATGTCTGAACGACTGGTTGAAATGATTTATCGTGTTGATGCTTTTATTTCTTTGCCAAGTGGCTTGGGCACAATGGAGGAAATTTTTACAGTAGTATCTTGGGCAAACTTGAATATACACCAGAAACCGATTGGACTGTTTAATGTTGATGGATTTTATGACTTTCTTTTTCTGTTTCTTGATGATGCCCGGAGAAATGGTTCGTGTCAAAACCTGTAAAAGATATCATTTTCACTGCCAGAACTGCTCATGATTTTAGCATTTGAACCAGAAATAGACCCTATCCTTTCCAAGATTAACCGGTCTGATAATGATCGTGGTAAAAAGCGTAGGATAAATCTGGATCTTAACCTTTAAATTTCTTTTTAAGATGTAGAATTTCATCTAATCAGGTACTGTTTTCTAACTCTTCTTCTACTTTTTCAGAGATTGAGGACAATGTCTCAATTAGGTTTGGGGGAGGAGAATAGTTGACTAGATCTTATTTTTATTTTTTTTGTTGTGTTGTTTTTATTTGAATTTTAGTAAAAAATTTTCAAAAAAAAATAAAAAAAAATATATATTTTGTGTTTTTGTGTTTTTAATTTGACTAATCAGGTGAAATTGGTGTGAGATAGCTGAGTAAGGAATTTCCACTCCTAAGACGTATCTCAAACTATTTCGTAACAAATTAATTTTTATTTATTTCCTTTTGAATTATTTAATTTGTGAATTCTCCATAATACTGACTAAAATGGATCTTCATATGCTCAATTGACAGGTATTATCAATATGTATGGTAACATACAGCCATGAGATGTAATTGAAAATTTATAATATTTAGTGCTCTAGTTTAATTGGAGGAATCATCTAAAAAAAATGATGGAAATTTAAAAAAAAAATATGTATATTAATTAAAAAAAACATCTGACATCCGAGTAATTAAGTCCGAAGGGGTGTTTTAACACCTAGTGCCCTAAAACCAACTGGTTTGGGAGTCACTGGCCTAAAGCTCGCTATATGGATTGAAGATGTTATAAAAAAAAAAAAAAAAAAGGTATATGAAATCTGAGTAATTAAGTCTGTAAGGGTGTCTTAACACCTAGTGCCCTAAAGCCAATTATCTTGGGAGTCATTGACCTAAAGCTTGATATATGGATTGAAAATATTGTAAAAAATAATAAATAAATAAAAATCAGAAAAAGAATTCCATTGCTAAAAAATATGTGAATTCTGATATAACTTTAGGACAAAAATATAACTCTCTTTTCAACTACACTTATGAATATTGTGGGCACAATGAGTTGATTAATACTTTGTTGGTTGTGTATATGAAGAATGGTAAAAATAATCGGAGAATTTAATTATTTAGTAATTTAGAAAGAAAGAAAACAGCTATTAACTTAGATAAGAAGTTTCATTTGTTTAGTCACTAACTTGTTTATTCTCTTTTCTTTTGTCTTTTTGCTTTTGTGTGCATTAGATTGACGTTTGTCGATATCATCATTGTAAGCCCTCACGTGACTACAACTCGTCCACTAGGGACAACTAGAGGTTTAAAGGCTTGTTGCATAGGCTAAATCCAACCACGATCCCTACGAAAGTGGCTTAGTTTAATTTTTATTGTTTATTACATTTTATTTTGTTGTTTTGCTCGGGGACTAGCAAAATATTAGGTTTGGGGGTGTGGTGAGCGGAAAATATTTCGATATTTACCGCCCCTTTTTTATTTAATATTTTGTATAGTTTTTCGAGTTTTATGAACGTTTTGATGTGTTTTAGTATATTTTACAAATAAAATAAAATCGGGACTTAATGAATCAATCAGGATGAAATTTGGAACTTTTCGCTATGCCTATGACGTCGACGACCATGAAACTTTTGGGCTTGCAGCTTGTAGAGAGTATAATTAGCCCACGCGAGACTAATCCAAGAATTAAGGAGTCGTCACTCAGTATAAGACACTGTGAATGATTTAAGACCGCACTACACCTCTTGCAAGGTCGACCTTAAGCCCTTTTGGATTTGGAATCTTCCCTTACTGATGCCAATATAATATCAAGTTTCGAAAAGAAGATTCACGTGCCTTATAATACAATCACATGCAATAACAATTTATATAGCACACAACACAATCATAATAAGAAATAGAGTTAAATTGATAAATATAAACATTCCAAAATAATAATTAAATAATTTATAATACGTGTCTCATTTGCCTGGCTTCGTAAAAGCTTGGCCGGACATTATCCTTAGTCGACTGGATATTCATTATCATAAAGTAAGTCTAGTCGGATAATCATTGTCACATTTATGTCCTGCCACACATTATGCAAGTGTAGCCAGATATATTACGTAAGACAGAAACACAGACTCATGTATGGAAACAAATAACAAGACATGACATGTCTAAAACCAGTGGCCATAAGATGCATAACAATAATAGAATAAAAAACAGAGCAATCATATATAACATAAACGATGAAGCAATAGAAAAGATGAGCGTAACTATTTCCAAGTGGTATATGGAGTTGTATCCCAAGTGCAGACCATATTACCGCCTATTTGAAATCGGCTATTGAATTTAGGTATGGTTTCCATCCTATATACCACTATGAAGCAAATACAAGTAGCCAAATTCACTGTGTGATATTTTTATGTCTGGCCGGACACCAAATATACTTTATATCATGTCGGATATACTGTGTCAGACGAGAAATAGAAAATACGAGAATAGGAAGTAGGGTGCCCTCAGGTCGTACCTTTAGTATTGCTGGCTCAAGAAACGCCTATGGAAAAGTCTAGATTGGTTGCGGGATTTCATACTGGAGAAAATTCATAGTTTTGATTATTCTGTTTTGGGTTTTGGGTTTTGTTCTTTTTTAAGTCTCTCAATTTATGGTTTTGTTTGATGTATGTGTGTGTCTCAAGAAAGACTCTCTGTTTTTTATGATCATCCCCCCTATGTTTCAGCTTTGTTTTTATAATGTCAGGTTCTAGTTAATAAGGAGAGGAAAATCTCCTCTAATAAGGAAAATAATTGTTATGGAAAGCAATAGAGAAGAAAGTGGTTGTTTTGGAAGGTGGTAGAAATGGAATTTGGTTAAGAAGGAAAGATGAGAATCGTTCATCAAATCTGGAAACCTGACACATATTCGGCCTTAGGCTATATCCGACCTTACATAGGTTTATGTCCGGCCTTACATTGGCTATATTTGGCCTTTTATAAGTTTCATTTTTGGTGATTATGTCTGGATTTGGCTGTTCTTTTGGAGTACTTTGGAGTTTCCTTTCTCTTCCAGCTATAAATTTCCCAAACTTTCCAAGTGGTGTCCCTATAAAAAAAAGTCTCATCATCGGGCCATAAAAATGCAGTGTCTACAATTGGTTTTGCAAAATTTCTATGTTTAAAGATATCTGAACAAAATCATGAAATCATTATAAGTATCTCAAATATCATGGAAAAAAATAGAAACCATATCCACACATATAATCACACATCGCAATCCAAAAATATGTCTCCCAGAGTAGTCTTACAACAAAATTGGCAATGTGTAACACATTAGAGTACTTTATAGACTTTCACCAATGGTAGTCCTCTATATTTTTTACACGGGATTTATAGTCGCTACACCAGAGGCGATCATACCCACCTATCATTCAGGACTCCTATAGGGCCTAATATCATATACCACGTAAGCCTTAGGACCATCAATATCCCCACATAGATTTTATGGGTCTAACCCACAGTAGTCTAGTCCACCATACTTTATGGACTTTCGCCAACGGTAGTCCTGACATATTTAGTCAAACAAATTGACCTCATGTGTGATCCTATGGCATGTGTGTAATGTACAATTTTATCCAAATACCCATGGAACATTTCTAAATAAAATTAAATCATCAAATCCATATTATTCGTAAAATCCATAAAAGCAACATAATTTAAATTAAACAATTCATAAACAAATAAACTATGGAAGTATTAAATAAACAATTTAAATAAATAATTTTTAAATAAAATTTATTTAAAAATGAAGGTAATAAAACCCCTACCTCAATCAGACGCTCGAATTACGAAATGAGTCTCACCATGACACATGTAGCTTCATCTTTTCCCAGGCCAGATTTTGTCTTAGGCTGGCTGGCATGCACCTCGAGGCACGTGCAATCCATTTTTGACTGGGGTCCCATGGTCTGATGACCGGCGTAAACACACACGTATAACGCAAGCGCACGTATCGTTCAAGTAGTATAAAAAGATATCGATCCCACGAAGACTTATTACCTATTCTATTAATTTTATGAGGTTAAGTGTTTACTGATATCTAACAAGTTGTTTGATTAAAATGACGATGATTCTAAATTTAAAACAAGTAAAAGAAATTGAGAGTAGATTAATGAAGATTAAAACTATCTAAGGTTGTGAATTCTTCCAATATTAATTAAAAGATGAAGTAGTTAAATTATAGTTGGGTAAAATATTGAATTATTAATCTGGAACACTAAATTATGTAAAAGCCTCTTCCGATGGTCATTTACAAATACCTAGAATAATCAAATTGAACCATATGTCTATGTCAATTAAATTACCTATATTCATTAAGATTGAATTCCAATTATTGATTACCCCCGCCCAACAGGTATATTCCTATCCTGTAAGGAAATCTATTAAAGGTTTATCTATCCTTAAAGAAGATCGTGAGTTGTTGAGTATAAGGTCTTTAAACTTAAAGTCTCTATGTCTAGTTCATTTTAAGTTTAACTAATCAATTTTATTAATGGCCAGTTAATAAAAAGGCATTAAGATTATGACTCAACAAATAACTCTTTAAATTACCCAAACTATAATCTAACCCTTTTTAAAAACAGTGGTATTAGATTTTATTCACAACCCTATATATTTAACTTAGTTGCAACACATAACTAAAACTGATAAAAACTTAAAAGACATAAAGTGAAATTGCTGAAAAGTAATTGTAGAAAAATAATTTGCAAAGAAATGAAAAGAAATGCTAAGGTAAAAGGAATTAACTTCTACTATTTACTATTTAGATATCTCCCAATAAAATATTATATAATCTTGTGATATTTTAAACCAACCGTCCAGAATGGCGGTATCCTAATTAAGTCAAATTCAAATATACCAGCCATAAGGCGGAACAAAAATATAAACTTAAACCAACCGTCCAGTATGGCGGTATCCTCATTAAGTCAAGATTAGCCAATTTAAATTGAATAACCAACCGTCCAGAATGGCGGTATCCTTTATTAATTCAGATTTTAAGTAGTTTTTATATAATTTTAAAAGGAAATTAATCTAAATAGCAAAAGTAAAAGTATTACCTCATTACCTCAGCATAGAGAAGTTACCCCCTCATAGATGGATAGAATTACTACTACAAAGCGTAAATAAAACTGAATAAAAGAAGCAAATAAGAAGAACTCTCTTTTATTTATAAGGATTTCAGAGGAAGAGGTACATTTGAAACTAAAAATTCGAAATCTATTTATAGGCAAAAAAATCTAATTTTTTATTATTATTTTTCTGATTTTTATTTTTTTATTATTTTATTATTATTATTTTTTGGATCGCTGAATTTTCGACACGTGGCATGGTGTGCTAAAAAAGACGGCTCGTTGAATTTTTGACATGTGGCATGGTGGTGCAATTACCAAAATACCATCGGTGTCGGGATGTCCAAAATTACCAAAATACCCTTTTCACCAAATTTCACAGTTTTGCTCCAAATCACCTCCAGAATGTCCTGAAACTTTATTTTGGTGTCGGGATGCCCAAAATTACCAAAATTTATGTCGGGACATCCAAAATTACCAAAATACCATTTTTGCCAAATTTCACCAAATTTCACAGTTTTGCTCCAAATCACCTCCAGAATATCCTGAAACTTTATTTATCTACAAAATAACACAAAACACATCAAAATATTCACAAAACTCAAGAAACTATACAAAATATTAAGTTTTATGAGTGGGAAATAATGATAGTTTTATCACTCATCACACCCCCAAACCTAACATTTTGCTAGTCCTCGAGCAAAATAAAATACATAATAAAATTTAACTTTGCCACTTTCGTATGGATCACGATTGCATTTAGCATATGCAACAAGCCTTTAAACCCCTAGGTGTCCCTAGTGGACGAGTTGTAGTCTCGTGAGGGTTTACAGCAATGATACCCACAAACATTTTATAAAAGTAAAAAGATAGTGAAACTAATGCACACAAAAGCAAAAAGACAAGAGAAATAAAGAAGTTAGTGACTAATCATGTGAAACTTCTACTCCAAGTTATTAGTTGTTTTGTTTCATTCTAAATTACTAAATAAGTAAATTCTCCGATTATTTTTACCATTCTTCATATACACAGCCAACAAAATATTAAACAACTCATTTTTTCCCACAACGGTCATAAGTGCAGTTGATAAGAGAGTAATATTTTTGTCTTAAAGTTTTATCAGATTTCACACCTTTTGTAGTAATGGAATAAATTTTCTGATTTTTCTGATTTTTTCTTTGATTTTTTTATTTTCTCTATTTTTTATTTATATACAATATCTTCCATCTATGTAGCGAGCTTTAGGTCGGTGACTCCCAAACCAGTTGGCTTTAAGGCATCAGGTATTAAGACACCCCTAAGGACTTAATTACTCAGACTTCAGATATATATGTATATTTATTTTCTATCATCTTTTTGATCCATGTAGCGAGTGTTGGGCCAGTGACTCCCAAACCAGTTGGTTTTAGAGCACTAGGTATTAAAATACCATTACAGACTTAATAACTCGGATCTCAGACATTTTTTTTTTATTATTCCATTACTTTTTTTGAGATGCTTCTCCAATTAAACTATAACACTGAATATTACAATCTTTTCAATTTTATCCTATGTCCGTATGTTACCATGTATGTTGATAATATCTGCCAACTAAGTATATGAAGATCCATTTCAGTCAGTTTAATGGAGAATTTACAGATTAAATAATTCAAAAGTGAATAAACAAAAATTAACTTGTTTTGAATTAGGTTTGAAATACGTCTCAGGAGTGGAAATTCCTTACACAGCTATTTCTTACCAATTTCATCTTTTTAGTCAACATAACAACCACATATTTCTACTAGTCATAAAACTATAATTTACATGTGTTTTTTTTTTCAAAGGCTCTCGCTGACGAAGGATTGTTCACAACTAGGACTCCCCACTCAAGGGTTCAAGCGACCAAGTGAACGCACCTTTTTTATACCTTATGGTACGTGCCAACGAATTTATGGTGTGTGACTAACTGTCGAATGGACTTCCCGTTGTAGATTCCCCAGAGGGAAGGTGGAGCGAAGTTCACTTAAATACCCAAGCCCCTTAGGCTCTTATCGCTTGTTGTCAGGAATAAACAACGAGTCCTCCAAACTAGTCTGTCACAACACGCTACAAGTGAATGATTATCTAGGTGCCTCCACAGCTTTTCCTTATAAAAAGGTAGTGAGTGAAGGAAGACACCAAACCATCACCTAGCTTTAAATATGCCCTTTGTTTTTATTAATTTTTTAATTTTTTTGTATTTTTCGAAAACTTTTGGACTAAAAATAAAAACACAATACAAACAAGTACTATTAACTATTCCTCACCCCCAAACCTAAATGAGACATTGTCCCCAATGTCTTAAACAGTAGAAGAAGAGTTTAGAAGATAGTACCTGGTTGGCTGAATTACTACAAGCAAATTAAAGGTTAAGATCCAGATTAACACGACGCCTCTTACCACGATCATCATCAGACCATTTTATCTTTGAAATGATAGGGTCAACTTGTGGTTCATAGGCTATGAGTTGGTCAAGTAATCTGGAGCAGACCTATCAGTAAAAAGGAGTTCTTTCATAGGTTTTGACACGAACCCATTTATCCGAGCATCATCAAGAAAGACACAAAGAAAATCATAAAATCCATCAACGTTGAGCAGTCCAAGCGGTTTCTGGTGTATGTTCAGGTTCGCCCAAGATAGAACTATAAAAATTTCCTCTAATGTACCCAAGCCACCTGGCAAAGCAATAAAAGCATCAGAACGGTTAATCATTTCAACCAGTCGTTCAGACATACCTGGCACGATCAGTTCCTCTCCGTTTGATGATCCAATAAGATTAGCCTTTGCTAAGGGTTTTGGGATGATTCCCAAAACATGACTGCCTCCTTCTTGTACGGCCTTTGAAATGATCCCCATTAGTTCAAGATTGCCTCCGCCATATATTAAATGCATATTCCTTGCAGCTAAGACTCGACCCAATTCTTGTGCAGCTTCTATGTATTGTGGTTTAGTACCAACACTACTACCACAAAACACACAGATGTTTTCAACTCGTATTCTTGAAGTGGCTTCCATTTTTTTTACTATGGATGTCTTCAAAAGTGCAATGATGAATTGAATTTATAATACCTGAAAATGGTGAGTAAAATAATAGCACTAATATCTTCCAAAGGACGTTAAATAGCAAAATAGTAAAATAAATCGTGAGAGTCAAAAAGGTCTGGATCCTGTCGGAGAAAACAACAAAACAAATCAATTATTAGAAAAAGACAAAGAGATATAATATGTACAAGAAAAGTAGCGGCTTGATTGACATCTATGCGTCAAGAACAAGCTTCCCATCCAATTTTCTTATAAATTGGCAAACAGGGTCTTTTTGAGTCAGATTCCCTAGACTTAATTGTTGTCTTTCTTTTTGGAATTGTGTGTGTAATTTGTGAATGGCTATATGAACATATCCACTAGGATGCGTCTCAAGAGTCGAAGAAATATCATCTACAGACTCCTTACTCAAGCCATCCCTAATGAATTTAATTTTATCTTCACGATTATCAGACACCATTCCTAAAGAACGACAACGAATATTGCAATTCCAACGCGCACATTTGTAACAAACACCCATTTGCTTAGCTCTACGTTTCTTTGCATAGGTGCTTCTTGTTAGACATTATGACCCATAGCGTCACTATTTTGTAAATGATATTGTATTATTGTACAAAATTAACTATGTGATAATGAAATTGCCTTTTGCCGTTTTATAAAATTATTTAATAAATTAATGGCAAAAGTCCATATGATTAGTTCCGTATTGAGATGATATGAGACAGTATCAATATAAAAGGTTTAATCATTATATATCCCTAGTCGGAGTATTATCGAGATCGGACATCGATAATGCGGAATAGACTAGTATTGCACTTGTGCGAGTTGTGATGGCACAACAGCATAGTTCTCATATATTTAAGTATTGGATACTTATGCAAGTGCGATAGGAGGTTGTGTTTTACCGATGGTACGGAAAACAGCTTCGCTCTGGACAGACCCCGCGGAATCCTATTGGTAGTATGTCTGCGTGTCTATGGGAGGCCGCATCAGGGTAGGTGTATATGGTCTTAACCTGAGACTTGCATCGCTAGTACTTACGACAATCGGTAAACTTTGGTTGTGGTGGTTCGGGGCTTTAACCGGTTCTGTGTACGCCTCTTCTGGGTTTATCAAGAATCGTAGTGTACTGGATGTGATGTCAAGATGGAAGTATCACTTCAGACATATGGAGATGATGATCACGCAGGATACAGAACTAGTACTCTATAAAAGATTGCAACCGTCGGGATAATATGACCAGGTCAGGATTGTCCGATTTAAAGAGACTAGTTGTTTGATGTCCGATATATGTTTCGTACGGGGCAGACACATTTCCAGCCCCAGGCCTAACATGTGATCGTCCGATACTGGATCGATGTACGCGATACTACGGTATACTACGCTTGATAAAGATCTAATATTCCAGTAAGAATATTTCTGGAGAATTGGGTAGGCATGACGCTTTGCTAGAAGCCAACTTTGTCTTGTAAATCGGTAAAAACGTAGTACGAGGTACGTACGTGTTTGGATTATCCAACGACCGTATTTACTGCCAACATATCCGGAGATCTCTTGGGTCGCTTCCTGAAGATTCACCTATGATGTTTGATTCGAACTTTATTAATCTTGGATTAATACGGAGAAACTTTATCTTGGATAAAATGCCTTATTAGGAGAGAGAGAGAGATCGATTAATTTGGAATTAATCGATAAAATAATATATTCGATATATTATTAAACGAAATTAGATTTCGACGCGGAATTAAAATCGGATTTTAATTCGGGCAAACGAATTAATTTGGAGTTAATTCGTTAGCGATCTGAATAATAATTCCGCTAGGCGTAATTATTTAATTCTCGTCGCGATGGAAATTCGTTAATTCGAAATTAGCGAATTTGGGCCCGAAAGTGTTTGCGGACACATTCGTATTTTGAAACGGGTGGAATCCGCAAATCACATCGCGATATCTCATTACTTGACACGAATAGATAATGGATGTATCTAGTCACCTTTATGGGATGATACATTGTCTTTATTCTCAATGTGAGATAATGATGGCATATGATGAATTTTCCTTTGGAGGGAAAACCTTTCACGGTTTTTGAAGGGTTTTTTAATTAAAAAATTCATTTTGGTATTTGATATCTTATCATTGCTTTTCATTTTGGTCTCTCACGGTTTTGAAAAAAAAAAGGAGAAAGAAAATTGAAAAGTCTAACACTCTTCTTCCTCTCCTTTGCTCACGCCGTGAGCTTCAAACCAAAGGCAAAAAAATCATTTTCATTTCTCCATTTTGCTAGCACATTGAAGGATCAAAAGAGGTGATAGGGAAACAACCTTGGAGCTTGGAACACTTGAAGACTTGAAGCTTCTCTCCATCTTCTTGCTTGGCCGAAACTTCCACCTTGGAGACTCAAGGATCCTCTTCATCATTTTCGTCACAAAGCTTAGTAAGTATGATTCCGCCATGTTTCTAGCTTTGCATGTATGTTATTTGTATTTCTATGGCTTAATCTTTCTTTGGGACTAATTATAGAAACCAACAATGGTATCATGGAGCCATGTTTAAGCATGAAATACATTAGGGTTAATTTGGGGAAAATTGATTGAAGCATGTTCTTGTTAAATTGGATGCTAAAGTATGCTTATATGTATGTTATATGATATATTACATGATCAATTTTAAGAAAAATGCATTGGATGATTTTTCCCCAAAGTGGCTGTCTTGGCCGAATGTGGAGGTGCTTCCATTGGTTTGGAATTTTTCATGCACAAGTTTATTTGATGACTTAAGCATGATTATATGTATGAATATGATATAATACATGATCAATTTTGAGAAAAATGGATTGGATGATTTTTCCCCAAAATGATGCTTTGGCCGAATGTGAGGTACTTCCACTAAGTTGAATTTTTGCATGTACAAGTTCATTAGATGATTTGAGTATGCTTAATGTATGTAATATGATATTATACATGATCAATTTTGAGAAAAATGCATTGGATAATTTTTTCCCCAAAATTGATGCCTTGGCCGAATGTGTAGGTCATTTTACTGGTTTGGTATTTTGCATGCACAAGTTCATTAGATGATTTGAGTATGCTTAAATGTTTGTAATATGATGTATTACATGATCAATTTTGAGAAAAATGCATTGGATGAATTTTTAACCAAAATTGTTGATTGACCGAAAGGAAGATCCTTTTACTTAATTGGATTTTTTTTTTTGCTTTCAAGTTCATTAGATGACTTAAAATCAATACGGGATTAGATTAGTGATTCAATTAGATTGAAAAACAAATCGAACCGCAAAAATCCCTCTTGGCCGAATACAACATGACATGTTAAAGGACTTGTTTTTTGTTCAAATAAATTTTAGACAAGTGTTTTGAACAATTGATGATTAATAAATTAAATTGGTGTTTTTTGAAATATTTGGTTTAATGAATTAATCATGCAATTACACTTTAATTAATTGAATTTTAAAATTTGGAATATTAAAATTTAATTAATGGGCTTTTATGTTTAATTGGGCCTTATGGGCTTGAAATTGATTTTATGGCACTTAAGGGTGATTCCTTATTTGGGCTTGGTAATTGGGTTTGACCCACATTGACCAAAGCCCAAGCCTTGATAAATCAATTGAAAGCCCATCGGACTTTAATTAAACACACATTGGATGTTAGTTGGGCTTGGAGACCCAATTTGATAAGATTTAGAATCTAATCTTTAAAAGCACATTAAAAGTGTAAACATTTAATTTGGAATTAAATAAATTGAATTAATATTGAATGCGACTTAAATTGGATTTAACGGGTAGTTCGATATAATTCGTGAATTCGTACCTTATGTACTTATTCTCAAACGAGTTGGACTCGCGCAAAATCAAACCGTTGATTGAACATTGGATGATCACTTAAACAAAGACTAATTAATTGGATTAGATTGGTTGTATAGCATGTCTTGAATGAATATACATGTATGTGATGAATGAATAGTGTATAGCGGATGGATATTAGAAGGGAAAGGGTAATTTTAGAAATTATTGTAAATTTAGAATTTATAAATTGGACCTGCGTGTCCAGCCTTATCTCTTTTATCTCTTTGTATTCTCTTCTCACCTACCTAATTCCCCTCAATGTAAATGAGGTTTCTCTTATTGTATTATGTAATTGGGTAGAAGTAGAATATTGCTAGCGGGGAGTGGAAAGGGAGTGATTTGTTCTAGGAACAAGTTGTTTTATATATCCATCCGTATATCACTATTAATTTACTTTATGCACTTTATGATGTTTTAGAAGCATGCTTAAGGGTGTATGATGATGAGACCTAACAAAGATAATAAATTGGTTGCCAATTACGCAAAATCCCTCAATTTATATTAAGCAATTATCCTTCCATTGAATGATTCTTGTTCAAGATCCAAAATTGGCATTGGTTTGTTGGCCAAAGTCAAGACCTTTGTCAATTGAGGATGTACTTGAATCATGAGAGTTTTGTTCCACATCGGTGTCTTGTCCAAGTTGTGATTTGTTGGCCAAAGTCAAGATCACTTCTTGTCCAACGACATTGATTACGAAACTTTCCTTGTCAATGGGTCCCGCTTAACCGGAATCATTAGGTTTGTTGTGCCAAAGCCAAGGCCTAGATGGTTCGGAGGATATGGTTAGGAAAATGTATTAGATACATTGGCATAAGTAAATATACATATGTTTTGGACTTGGATGTCCACCTAACCGGATCTAGGAATTGGATGGGATCCAATTGATCTTTGAGATCTACCTAGTTAAATAGCATACAGCTTGTTGGCCAAAGTCAAGGTTGTGTGTTATTTAACGGGATCCTAGCCCACTAGGAAATAGGATTTCCCGAGTTCTCAACAGAGGGTTAGAGACTTGATAAAAATAGTGGGAGGCTAGTATTGAATTTGCAATTTCATCATTAGATACTTAGCCTTACGCGTCTTTCAAAATTATTTCGTTTAATTAATTAAAATTAGTTGGACTAATTCATTGTTATTTTTTCTTGTAACAGTTTGACTGTACCCATTTTATCGTTAACTAGATAGTTGGACTATCGTAGTTGAGATGGCAAGCAAGGTAAATGTCCGAGACATCATCATGGGTGACAATGTCTTTAAGGGCACAAACTTCGCTGATTGGGAAATGAACCTGAGGATAGTCCTTGGGGCTGAGAGGATGCTGTACACTGTACAAACACCTCTCCCGCCTAAGCCCACTGACCCACTTGAGCTGGAGTTATGGAAAACTCACAGCAATGATTGTGACACAGCTCAGGCTATTATGTTAGCTTCGATGACTCAGCACTTTCGTCGCCAGAATAGGGACTTGGATCCTTATAGTATGATGGCTAGACTGCGAGATCTCCACCGCTCCAACAAGCGGATGGAAAGGTACGAGTTGGTGAAGAAACTCTTCCGCGCCCGAATGACTGAAGGCGCATCAGTTGAGGCCCACGGGGCTCAAATGATCGCCGATATTGATGAGTTGGCCAATATGGGAATAGTCTTGGAGGCTGAGCTGACCATAGATTTGATCTTACAGTCACTTCCTGATACTTGGAAACAAATCATAATCAACTATAAGTTGATGGATACGGATGACACTCTTGGAGAGCTGTTATCCATCTTGAAGGAGTCTGAAAAAGAACTCCAAAAAGGGGGCAAGCGCGAGGCGCACTTTGCATCGACCTCTCAGAGGCCAAAGGCTGGGCCCAAAGCTACTGGAGGGGTGAGGAAGAAGAAACATAAGAAAAGGGTAAAGGCAAGTTGACAAAAGCTTCTGGGAAGCCAATGGACAAATCTCAAGATGTCTGCCTCAACTGCGGCAAGAAGGGTCACTGGAAACGTGACTGCCGAATGGGCAAGGGACAAAGGGAGGATATCAAGGCAGGTAAGGCACTAGCCTCTGGTATGTTTGTTATTGAGATAAATATGACTACTTCTAGTTTTAAAAATTGGATTTTTGATTCTGGTTGTGCTGCTCATATATGTACTGATTTGCAGGATCTGCAGGATAGCAGGATGCTGACTTCAGGGGAGGTTGATCTACGAGTCGGAAACGGAACTCCAGTTGCTGTTTTGGCTGTAGGGACTTTTGTTTTGGAATTGCCCTCGGGGCATATGCTTAAACTTTTGAACTGTTATTATATACCTAGTTTGACTAGGAATATCATATCTGTATCTTTGTTAACCCAGCATGGGTACACTTTTGTATTTAGAAACACTGGGTGTTATTTATATAAAAATGATGCAGAAATTTGCACTGCTGTAGCAAATAATGGCCTTTATATTTTGAATATAAATGAATCTCCTAAACATAAAATAACAAACAAAAGGCTCAAAAAGAGTAATCTAAAAGATGAAGCTTACATGTGGCATTGTCGTCTAGGACACATAAACAAGACTCGCATATCCACACTTTCGAAGAGTGGGTACTTGGACGGATTTGATCTTAATTCATATGATGTCTGCGAATCTTGTCTTTTAGGCAAAATGCCTAAATCACCTTTTAGTGGTAAAGGTGAACGTGCCACAGAACTGTTAGCCCTCGTTCATAGCGACGTATGTGGGCCCATGTCTAGCCAGGCTAGAGGTGGATATCATTACTTCGTAACCTTTACGGATGATGCATCTCGTTATGGTTATGTGTATCTAATGAGACACAAGTCGGAAACTTTTGAGAAATTCAAAGAGTTTCGACACGAAGTAGAAAAACAAACAGGAAAGAGTATTAAGACATTGCGGTCGGACCGTGGTGGCGAATACTTAAGTTATGAGTTTCAAGATTACTTGAAAGAAAATGGTATTCTTTCACAGTGGACTCCTCCTGGAACACCGCAATTAAACGGTGTGTCTGAACGGAGAAACCGTACCTTGTTAGACATGGTAAGGTCGATGATGAGTCGGACTGAGCTACCAATATCCTTCTGGGGATACGCATTAACCAGTGCGGTACTTATTTTGAATAAGGTTCCGTCAAAGTCTGTTGAACAGACTCCATATGAGAAATGGACAGGAAGGAAACCAGGTTTCTCTTTCCTGAAGATTTGGGGATGCTGGGCATATGTTAAACGTTTGGAAGGTACCAAACTAGAACCCAAATCAGATAAATGCCTTTTCGTGGGATATCCTAAGGAAACCAAAGGATATTACTTCTATCACCCACAAGAGAACAAAGTGTTTGTTGCTCTACATGCATTTTTCCTTGAGAAGGAATTCCTAGATGCAGTGGTAAGTGGGAGGAAAGTGGAGCTCGATGAAAATCGTAGTGATACTGTTCCTGGCAATGAATCAACGACGGAACATAAACAGACCATCCAGGATGAGTCTGTACCACAATCTTCAGATACACAAGGACCGCGTAGGTCGGAGAGAGTCAGGAAGGTACCTGAGAGGTATGGGTTCCTGATCTCGCCTCATGTAGATATTAATCTTATTGAGGATAATGAACCGACTACGTATGAGGAAGCAATACAGAATATTGATTCCGCTTTATGGCAAGATGCCATGAAGTCCGAGATGGATTCCATGTATGCCAACCAAGTTTGGACACTGGTTGATGCACCAGAAGGCGTAAAGCCTATTGGATGCAGATGGATCTTCAAGAAGAAGACCGACATGGATGGCAACGTGCAAACGTACAAAGCTAGGCTTGTAGCAAAGGGGTATCGTCAACAATATGGTATTGATTATGACGAAACTTTCTCACCCGTTGCCATGATTAAATCCATTCGGATAATGCTTGCAATAGCTGCATATTTCGATTACGAGATATGGCAGATGGACGTTAAAACCGCTTTCCTTAACGGAAACCTTTTGGAGGATGTTTATATGCAACAACCTGACGGTTTTATCGTACCTAGACTTGCAAACAAGGTTTGTAAGTTAAATCGATCCATTTATGGATTGAAGCAAGCATCACGGTCATGGAATCAGCGTTTTGATGAGATCATAAAAGAATATGATTTCGTACAAAACGATGATGACCCTTGTGTATACAAGAAGGTTAGTGGGAGAGCACTGACTTTTATTGTCCTTTATGTCGACGACGTATTGCTTATAGGCAATGACATTCCCATGCTAACGTCGGTGAAAGCTTGGCTTTCATTAAAATTCTCCATGAAAGATCTGGGAGAAGCAGCCTTTATTCTGGGAATAAAGATCTACCGGGATAGATCTAGAAAGCTGCTTGGACTCTCCCAGAGTACATATATTGACAAAGTGTTGAAGCGATTCAACATGGATCAATCCAAGAAGGGATTGATGCCAATGTCACGTGGTATCCTTCTGTCTAAGGACATGTGTCCTAAGACTAAAGAAGAGAGAGATAACATGAGTCGGATACCGTTCGCCTCGGCAGTCGGATCGATCATGTATGCCATGATATGTACGCGACCTGATGTGTCATATGCTTTGAGCATGTGCAGTCGCTATCAGGCCGATCCAGGTGAAGGTCACTGGATGGCTGTTAAGAATATCCTTAAGTATCTTAGACGAACTAAGGATGCTTTCTTAATTTATGGAGGTGGAGAACTTGAGGTGTCTGGGTACACCGATGCAAGTTTCCAAACCGACAAGGACGACTTCAAGTCGCAATCAGGGTACATTTTTTGTTTGAATAACGGAGCAGTGAGCTGGAAATCTTCCAAGCAAGATACTGTTGCCGATTCAACAACAGAAGCGGAGTATATTGCTGCATCAGAAGCAGCAAAGGAGGCAGTTTGGATCCGAAAATTCCTAATCGGATTAGGAGTAGTTCCGTTAGCTGCTGAGCCCGTGCCATTGTATTGTGACAATAACGGGGCTATAGCACAAGCTAAGGAACCAAGGTCTCATCAACGATCCAAGCATGTTCTTCGGCGTTACCATCTGATTCGGGAGATTATACATCGTGGCGATGTAAAAGTCGAGAAGGTCGCATCGGATGACAACATTGCAGATCCGCTGACGAAGGCTGTTCTTCAGCAAGTGTTTGAACGACATATACATAGTTCAGGTATTAGATGCTTGAGTGACTGGCTATAGGCCAAGTGGGAGATTGTTAGACATTATGACCCATAGCGTCACTGTTTTGTAAATGATATTGTATTATTGTACAAATTAACTATGTGATAATGAAATTGCCTTTTGCCGTTTTGTAAAATTATTTAATAAATTAATGGCAAAAGTCCATATGATTAGTTCCGTATTGAGATGATATGAGACAGTATCAATATAAAAGGTTTAATCATTAAATATCCCTAGTCGGAGTATTATCGAGATCGGACATCGATAATGCGGAATAGACTAGTATTGCACTTGTGCGAGTTGTGATGGCACAACGGCATAGTTCTCATATATTTAAGTATTGGATACTTATGCAAGTGCGATAGGAGGTTGTGTTTTACCACCGATGGTACGGAAAACAGCTTCGCTCTGGACAGACCCCGCGGAATCCCATTGGTAGTATGTCTGCGTGTCTATGGGAGGCCGCATCAGGGTAGGTGTATATGGTCTTAACCTGAGACTTGCATCGCTAGTACTTGCGACAATCGGTAAACTTTGGTTTGGTGGTTCGGGGCTTTAACCGGTTCTGTGTACGCCTCTTCTGGGTTTATCAGAATCGTAGTGTACTGGATGTGATGTCAAGATGGAAGTATCACTTCAGACATATGGAGATGATGATCACGCAGGATACAGAACTAGTACTCTATAAAAGGTTGCAACCGTCGGGACAATATGACCAGGTCAGGATTGTCCGATTTAAAGAGACTAGTTGTTTGATGTCCGATATATGTTTCGTACGGGGCAGACACATTTCCAGCCCCAGGCCTAACATGTGATCGTCCGATACTGGATCGATGTACGCGATACTACGGTATACTACGCTTGATAAAGATCTAATATTCCAGTAAGAATATTTCTGGAGAATTGGGTAGGCATGGCGCTTTGCTAGAAGCCAACCTTGTCTTGTAAATCGGTAAAAACGTAGTACGAGGTACGTACGTGTTTGGATTATCCAACGACCGTATTTACTGCCAACATATCCGGAGATCTCTTGGGTCGCTTCCTGAAGATTCACCTATGATGTTTGATTCGAACTTTATTAATCTTGGATTAATTACGGAGAAACTTTATCTTGGATAAAATGCCTTATTAGGAGAGAGAGAGAGATCGATTAATTTGGAATTAATCGATAAAATAATATATTCGATATATTATTAAACGAAATTAGATTTCGACGCGGAATTAAAATCGGATTTTAATTCGGGCAAACGAATTAATTTGGAATTAATTCGTTAGCGATCTGAATAATAATTCCGCTAGGCGTAATTATTTAATTCTCGTCGCGACGGAAATTCGTTAATTCGGAATTAGCGAATTTGGGCCCGAAAGTGTTTGCGGACACATTCGTATTTTGAAACGGGTGGAATCCGCAAATCACATCGCGATATCTCATTACTTGACACGAATAGATGATGGATGTATCTAGTCACCTTTATGGGATGATACATTGTCTCTATTCTCAATGTGAGATAATGATGGCATATGATGAATTTTCCTTTGGAGGGAAAACCTTTCACGGTTTTTGAAGGGTTTTTTAATTAAAAAATTCATTTTGGTATTTGATATCTTATCATTGCTTTTCATTTTGGTCTCTCACGTTTTGGAAAAAAAAAGGAGAAAGAAAATTGAAAAGTCTAACACTCTTCTTCCTCTCCTTTGCTCACGCCGTGAGCTTCAAACCAAAGGCAGAAAAATCATTTTCATTTCTCCATTTTGCTAGCACATTGAAGGATCAAAAGAGGTGATAGGGAAACAACCTTGGAGCTTGGAACACTTGAAGACTTGAAGCTTCTCTCCATCTTCTTGCTTGGCCGAAACTTCCACCTTGGAGACTCAAGGATCCTCTTCATCATTTTCGTCACAAAGCTTAGTAAGTATGATTCCGCCATGTTTCTAGCTTTGCATGTATGTTATTTGTATTTCTATGGCTTAATCTTTCTTTGGGACTAATTATAGAAACCAACACTTCTTCCAAAACCAGGTAAATAAGAACTACAGGTCTCAGAAAACTCACCTGCTAGACGGATGCGTGCTTCGATTACCCAACAAATATCAGTAGGAATACCTTTGATCATCAATAGTCTCATTTGTTCCAAGCGAGCTTTGTAAACTTTCATCGGAGATTTTTGAGGGAGAGAAGGAAATTGCTTGTGAAGACTTGCAAGAGCTTCTTCCATCTTGAAATGTCTTAATGTGTAAAAACTACACACACAAAATTAAATCATACCAAATCACAATTTATACACAAATTGCATGGGTTGCCTCCCTGCGAGCGCTAAGTTTTAAGTCATCAGCTAGACGTGACTGCCTGAACTTTATGCCAGATCTGAAAGTGTGACACTTTCTTTTTGTCGCTCCAACGGTTCTCCCCAGTAGTGCTTGACACGCCTGTTTTTAACCTTGAATGTTTTGTTGGAGTCATGATTATGTATCTCAACGGCTCTATCTGGTAAAACTTTGGTGATCACAAATGGACCTGACCACCGTGATTTTGGCTTCCAAGGGAAGAATTTCCCCCTTGATTTGTTTAACAGTACCTTTTGCCCTGGTTCAATTTGTATGCGCACTAATTTCTCATCATGTCTTTTCTTTGCCTTTTCTTTGTATAATTTGGCATCCTCAAAAGGCTGTTTGTGAAATTCCTCCAATTCGTTGAGCTGGTGGATCTTTTTCTCTTCTGTTGCTTGTAGTGCATGAATTGGCTCTTTCAGTAAAAAAGAAGCTTTATCTTCAGGCTCCACAGGCAATTGACATGTTTTAAGTTTGTCAGTAGAACTTTGCATTGCTTTGGAGTTCTGAATGGTACTGTGTATCACATCAAGTCTGAAACATTCCTCCCTCTTTTCATCATCTGGGAAATTCATGGCCTTGAAAACATTGAATGTTACTTCTTGGTCCTGTACCCTCATGGTTAATTCTCCTTTTTGTACATCAATAATGGTTCGACCTGTAGCCAAGAATGGTCTTCCGAGGATGATTGGCACGTCTGCGTCTTCCTCCATATCAAGGACAATAAAATCTGCTGGGAAAATGAATTTGTCAACTTTAACTAACACATTCTCAACAACTCCTCTTGGAAATGCGAGCGTTCGATCAGCAAGTTGTAGTGAAACTGAAGTAGGCATTGCTTCTCCAATCTGCAGTTTCCTGAAAATAGAAAAAGGTATTAAGTAACACTTGCACCTAAATCACATAAAGCCTTACCAAAATTATGTTCTCCTATGATGCAAGGAATGGTGAAACTTCCAGGATCCTTCAACTTTGGGGGAAGTTTTCTCTGAATGATGGCGCTGCATTCTTCTGATAATGCTACTGTCTCATAATCTCCCAATCTCCGTTTTCGTGAAAGAATGTCTTTCATGAATTTAGTATAACTGGGCATTTTTTCTAAAGCTTCTGCAAATGGGATGTTGATGTGCAGCTTTTTGAAAACCTCCAAGAATCGAGCAAAATGCTTGTCCAGTTTACTTTTCTGAAGGCGTTGAGGAAAAGGTGGAGGTGGAGTGATCTGTTCTTTTTCCTTTGCTTCTTTTTCCTCCATCTGTTTCTCTGCTTATTTTGGAACTTCCTCAGTTGTTGTTTTGGCTCGAACATCTTTGTTGATTTCAGTACCACTTTTTAACATGATGGCATTACACTGCTCCTTTCCCATGTTCCTTGGATTTGGTTCTGTGTTGCTAGGAATGGTACCTGGCGGTCTGTAACTCTGAGCATTGCCCAGTTGTCCAATTTGATTTTCCAGTGCTTTAATGGAAGCAGATTGGCTTTGAAACATAGCATCATATGCTGCTTGTTGCTTTTTGAACATCTCTGCAATCCAATCTTTCATTTCTGGGTCTTTTTCAACTTCCTGGCTTTGCTGTTGATATCCTGGTGGTGGATAGTTCTTTTGCCCTGAATTGTTGCTCCATGAGAAATTGAGATGATTCCTCCACCCTGGATTGTAGGTGTTGGAATATGGATTGTTCCCCTGTCAATTGAAATTGTTGACATAATTCACCGTTTCTTCATGTTGATTTTGTTCTTTTGCTTCTCCATATGGTGAATTTGTGGTTCCAATGTTACTTTGCTTGCCTAGAGTCTCCATGAATTTGCATATCTGATCCAGTTTGGTACTGACTGCTGAATTGGCTACAACCTCATAAATTCCAGCAATTCGTTGAATCATGCTCCTTTCTGTTGGCCACAATGAATTGTTGTTGGCCATTTCTTCAATTAGGTCCCAGGCTTGCTCTTCTCCTTTTGCCATCAATGCTCCTCCAGCAGCAGCATCAATTGTGGTTCTCATTATTCCAGAAAGTCCATTATAGAATGTTTGAACTTGAAGCCATTTTGGAATCTCATGGTGAGGACATTTCCTGAGCAAATCTTTGTACCTTTCCCAAGCTTCGTAGAGAGTTCTGATTCTTGTTGTACAAAGGATGTGATGTCATTCCTCAACTTTCCAGTTCTGGCTGGTGGAAAGTACTTTGCAAGAAATTTGGTGGCTAAAGCGTTCCAAGTGGTGATGGAACCAGCTGGAAGTGAATGTAGCCAAGCTTTAGCTCTGTCCTTCAAGGAGTATGGAAAAACACGCAGTCGCATTGCTTCTTCAGCTTCTCGGTTGTAATTGAAAGTACCGCAAACTTCCAGGAAGTTGTTGATGTGGGCATTAGGATCTTCAGTTGCATTCGCCCCAAACTGTACTGATTGTTGAATCATCTGAATGCAAATTTTGATGTCACCTACATTTGCTGGTAAGGGAGGAAGTACAATACATGAAATGAGTCTGTCAACCACCGGAATGGTTCTGTCTCGAATGGGAATTGGTGGTGCAACCTCCAAAGGTTCAGGTTCCATGTTAACAATTGCTTCTTGGCCTTGTCGCATTTCCCTTCTCAACTGTCTGATGGTACTTTCAATTTCTGGGTCAAACGGTTGTAGTTCAAAGCTTCTGGTTCGTCTCATTAAGATTATGATAACCTGAAACACAATAAAACGAAAACAATAAGTAAAAAGAAAATTAGATACAAGTAACGTATCTAACCCCTAAACTAATAGTAAAAGATAAAGAAGTCCCCGGCAACGGCGCTAAAAACTTGACCGGCGTATAAGGTCTTTAAACTTAAAGTCTCTATGTCTAGTTCATTTTAAGTTTAACTAATCAATTTTATTAATGGCCAGTTAATAAAAAGGCATTAAGATTATGACTCAACAAATAACTCTTTAAATTACCCAAACTATAATCTAACCCTTTTTAAAAACAGTGATATTAGATTTTATTCACAACCCTATATATTTAACTTAGTTGCAACACATAACTAAAACTGATAAAAACTTAAAAGACATAAAGTGAAATTGCTGAAAAGTAATTGTAGAAAAATAATTTGCAAAGAAATGAAAAGAAATGCTAAGGTAAAAGGAATTAACTTCTACTATTTACTATTTAGATATCTCACAATAAAATATTATATAATCTTGTGATATTTTAAACCAACCGTCCAGAATGGCGGTATCCTGATTAAGTCAAATTCAAATATACCAGCCATAAGGCGGAACAAAAATATAAACTAAACCAACCGTCCAGTATGGCGGTATCCTCATTAAGTCAAGATTAGCCAATTTAAATTGAATAACCAACCGTCCTGAATGGCGGTATCCTTTATTAATTCAGATTTTAAGTAGTTTTTATATAATTTTAAAGGGAGATTAATCTAAATAGCAAAAGTAAAAGTATTACCTCATTACCTCAGCATAGAGAAGTTACCCCCTCATAGATGGATAGAATTACTACTACAAAGCGTAAATAAAACTGAATAAAAGAAGCAAATAATAAGAACTCTCTTTTATTTATAAGGATCTCAGAGGAAGAGGTACATTTGAAACTAAAAATTCGAAATCTATTTATAGGCAAAAAAAATCTAATTTTTATTATTATTTTTCTGATTTTTATTTTTTATTATTTTATTATTATTATTTTTTTTTTTGGATCGCTGAATTTTCGACACGTGGCATGGTGTGCTAAAAAAGACGGCTCGTTGAATTTTTGACATGTGGCATGATGGTGCAATTACCAAAATACCCTCGGTGTCGGGATGTCCAAAATTACCAAAATACAATTTTCACCAAATTTCACAGTTTTGCTCCAAATCACCTCCAGAATGTCCTGAAACTTTATTTTGGTGTCGGGATGCCCAAAATTACCAAAATTTGTGTCGGGACGTCCAAAATTACCAAAATACCCTTTTTGCCAAATTTCACCAAATTTCACAGTTTTGCTCCAAATCACCTCCAGAATATCCTAAAACTTTATTTATCTACAAAATAACACAAAACACATCAAAATATTCACAAAACTCAAGAAACTATACAAAATATTAAGTTTTATGAGTGGGAAATAGTGATAGTTTTATCACTCATCATCTGACAATTTTTAATGATCAAATTATATATCCATGCACTTTGTTCTTCAAGAGGAGTTCGCTGGTGGGGTCTCTTCGTCGATCAAACAGTCAAATCTCCAAGGCTTGGTCAAACGTCGAAACTACCTTTCTTTGGTATTTGAAAATCTGGCAAACATCCTCTGATGGTTCTGGAACCGATGGTAATGAATCAGAAATGGGCCAAAGATGTTGCACTCGCTGGAGGTGTCATTAATGGTGGCATGATGTCGACCTACAGAGGAGAAAATGATAGTACTTTAACAATGCATTAGGAGAGGTCAATGCTCCGATGTTGGCGTGTCAATGGCTTTTCAAAGAACGGCGGTTGAGGAACACGATGAGCCGGAGACTTTGTCTCATAAACATGTATAATGCAAGTGAAAAATACACTTTTATTTTATTTTTTTCATGTTAACAAATTATTTATTGCGTCTTAAATTTCATTTTTTGTTTTATCATGGAAATTATGGTAACTACCACCTACCCATAACCCAATTATAAGATTTGAACCTGCATGTCGATATCAACCTGAATAGGATTTTGTTTTGAAATTTGAATCATCATTAATTACTAATTTTGCTTTAATCCTGCCGTGATTCTTACGGAACCAACTAGACCTGAGATGTCATGTTGAACGTGTAGATACAGATACTGAAGTTGTCATTGCCTATCTAGCTATAAATGCTGTTTCAACTATTGGCGTACAATATGAATATACATTGGATGAAGAAAACAAATTATGTAATTTATTCTGGATAGACAGTGTTTCTAGATATGATTATCAATGTTTTAGGGATGTTTTGGCGTTTGATGCAACTTATAAAAAAATGTAAAATAAACCTTTGGTTGTTCTCATTGGTGCTAATCACCATCGACGAAACCACTGTGTTTGCATTCGCATTACTCACTGATGAAACTGTAGATGCATATACATGGCTGCTATAAACATTCCTGACTATTATGGAAAATAAGAAGCCTAAGGCTGTCATAATGGATGTCGACAAGGAAATTTCAAATGCTATTAAGATAATTATGGCCGGTTATGCCCATCGATTGTGTTCTTGGCATCTTGAAAGGAATACGCAGGAAAATGTAAAAAAAAAAGTGTATTCACTTCAAAATTTTGACATTTAATGTTAGATTCTATGTCTGTTGCTAAATTTGACAGGAAATGGTTCACACCAGTGTCCGAATTAGACTTGCAACAAAATATTTGGGTGCAAAAGATGTATGAAAAATGTGCGAAATGGGCAGAGGAATACTTGTAGGGGACTTTCTTTGCATCAATGAGGACCATACAAAAGTGTGAGAGCCTTTGTAGCTACTTGTCGCGATTCGTCCAACACAAGATGAAATTATATGATTTCATTCGACAAGCACTTCGTACATTATATAGCATTCAACATTGAGAGGTAAAAGATTAGTTTGAGTCGAATCATACTATACTTGTACTCACGACTCACATGCACATTGTCGAAAACCATGCTGTTGAGATAAAACAAAGCGAGAATTCTAATGGGTTCAGAAAGAGATATTTAGTAAGGCTGCCTAATAACGGCTGAACATGTGAATCTGCCTGATTTAATTGTCTATACCATTAAATATTTTGAGAACAATAAGGTAACATGGACAATGGTATACCATTTGAAGGAAATTAAAATATACTTTCCATGTCAGATGTTGGAGTGGTATTGCATGTAGATAATTTTTTCATGTTATGAAGTTAAAGTCCATGGTTTTGTTATTGCCTACTTTGATTGTGTCCTATTGGACGAAATCTATTCCTGGATAAGGAATTTTTAGAATTTTAATATTTGGCTCATTGGCAGAAGCATGTAACAATTTGTGTTTGTTCGTTTGTAAGAATGAACAAGCATACACATAAGTATTAGAAGAGTTTGAAAATTAACAAAAAGGATTAAGCTGTTGGGTGGTACTAGCTATGCCGTAAAACAATTAAATAATGAGGGTTCCAAGTTTAAAGACCCAATTGTCGTGAAGATCAAAGGCGGTATAAAAAATAGAAAAATTTCGGCAACATGAAAAATGATTGTGTGGTCTATTTCAACAGGCAGGCCATACAAAACGTATATGCCCAATAATACCTTCAAATAATGAACAAGATTATTCAGGTGAAAACAATTGGTAATAGTATGTCATCTCCATTATATATTTCAGATTATTCAGGTTAACACAATATCGGTGTCCATAGTTATAATGGAACAGTTGATGATAGTTTTTTTATCTCCAACACATATTCCAGATTTTACATTTGATATGAGACATGACATATCAAACGCAAGTAGTGGGATGTGTGGAAGTGAATATTCCAACTAGCGGCCTTATGGAAACCTTGTAAGTCCAAATGGAATCATGGATAACAACATCACTATAGATATAATTTTTAATGCTAGTTTCTGTGGAATAGAACCAAACCAAGCACATACATTTTGAATGTGATGCTAAATACATGTAAGAATTTTGAATGTATTCCATAGTGATGGATATATTTTGTAATGCTAAGTACATGTAGAACATTATATTACATAGAGATTTATAGGCCTAGAAATTTATAGTACTTGTATAAACATTATATTACATAATCATACCAAACACATTAACCTGGACATTTATAGGTATTAGTTCCATGTGTGTTGGCAACTTTTGTAACAAAATAAGTTTAATTGAGTTATAATAAGTCTTGAAGATCTCAGAGTAATTGGATGAGTATTTGGACAACATCATATAGAGATATCATAGTGACATTAACTCTTTTGGACATTCCAAAAGATTTAAAGATTAAACTGATATGAGATCAGTGTCATTGGAAAGTAAACTCGAAGATGATCTCGTATATATAAGGAACACATGATTTTACCAATTGATTAGTGGATCACTATTTCCCACTCATTTAACTTAATATTCTGTATAGTTTCTTGAGTTCTTGTGAATATTTTGATGTGTTTTGTGGTATTTTGTAAATAAATAAAATAACAGGACTCTCTGGAGGTAATTCGGGGCCAAAACAGTGGAAAACTGATAAAAAGGGTAAAAATGTAAATTTCCTTCTAAAATGCGCCGTTTTACTAAAATGCGCCGTTTTTTTAAAATGCACCGTGCTAAAATACGTCGTATGCTAACGTGCACCAAATCCGCTAACGTGCGCTTGCCACGTGTCAACATCACAGGAAATTTACTAACGTGCACCGGGACACGTGTCACCATCACATGCTACCGACAGAACACGTCATGAATGACGTCAACATCGCGACGCGTCGCGACGCCGAGCAAATAACTGAGTTAATCATTCAGCCGATGCCAGGTGTCGCCATCCCGGGAGTCGTCTGCCACGTGTTGCAAATCAAAGGCGTGTCACGACGCGTGAAGCCAAAATTTTTCTATAAATAGAGGCCGAAATTTCATTTGTAATTCATATTTTCTTCTAAGGAATTCTTTAAGAATACTAAGAAGATTGTATCTTGTTTGTTTATTTACAACTTTCAGTATTTAATTTTCGCATTAACACTTTCTTTTATTTACTTTTCAGTCTCTACTTTCTGTATTTAATTTTATTTACTTTTACGCAATAGTACTTTATTTTCTTTACTTTTCAGTAATGAGGAGGTAACTCCCCCTTGCTGGGGTGAAAGGTAAAGCTTTCATTACTAATAATTAGATTAATCTCCCTTAATTATAATATATAAACTATTTAAAACCTGACATAATGATGATACCACCTTTATGGTCGATTGGACTTAATGAAATTGGTTTTAACCTAACTAAACTGGATACTGCCTGTATGGTCGGTTGGACTTAATTATAAATTTGACTTAATCAGGATACCGCATATATGGTCAGTTGGTAATTTCACGCAAAGTTAATATATTATAATAAGGGAGATATCTAAAATGGTAGAAATAAAAGTGAATCATCTAACCCCAGTATTTTCTTTTATTGTACTTTTACATTTTTAATTTCCAGCTTTTAATTTCCAGCATTTACTTCTAGCATTTACTTTATTTAATTTCCAGTATTTACTTTATGTCTTTTATTTTATTTAATCTTTTATTAGCCTTAGATATGTTTCGTAACTAAGTCCGTTATCTGGGGTTGTGATGAATTCCAATATCACTGGCTTATAATGGGTTATTTTACGATTTGGGAAATATAAAGGTTTATTTATTGAGCCTTAGTCTTAATGCTTCAAGTTAACTGGCCATTAATAAGATTGATCTGGTAAACTTAAAATGAACTTGGAAAAGAGATTTTAGGTTTAAGACCTTAGATTCAATAGCCCACGATCTTCCTTGAGGATAAATAACCCTTTAATAGATTCCCTTACAAGATAGGAATATACCTGTCGGGCGGGGGTAGCCATAATTGGAACTTTATCTTAATGAATTCAGGTAACTTGGTTGACATAGGAATATGATTAATTGGGTTATACTGGGTATTTGAATTTGACCATCGGAAGAGGCTTTTGCATATTTTCGTGTTCCAAGTTAATAAATTGATATATTACACAAACATAAGATAACCACTTCATCTTTAAAAGATATTGGAAAGATTCACAACCCTAGATAGTTTAATAATATTGAATTTTCCTCAATCTACTTTCGTGCTATTTTATTTTCTTGTTTTAAGTTTAAAGTCATCATCCAATCAAACAACCAATCTATTAGATACTTGTATTAATTTGGCTTCATAATTAGGTATTCAGTTCTCGTGGGATCGATACTTTTTATACTACTTGAACGATACGTGCGCTTGCGTTATACGCGTGTGATCACGCCTGTCACCAATGGACGAGAAAGGTACAATCGTTTTAAGTCGCAACCCAAAATTAGTGCGGGATGTAAGTTTGTGTAACATTCATCACATCATTCTAATAATTGGAGGCATAAACTATGCGTTTGAGGGGAGTTTGAACGTTCGCGCGTAAGTGGGTTATTTTGGACGCGGTTTAAGCCGTTTTTACAAAAGAAAAACCTTATCTTTACCCTATCTATTTAAATAAACACGTAACCACTTTACCCAGGCGAAGAAACACTATTCTGAGAGCCACCATATACTTTGTTTCTTCCTTCTTGACAATCAACCTAGAAAAATTAATTGATTCCATTGATTTCTTTTTTTTTTTTTTGTAAGACTGTTCTTTGGTAATCACCAACATAAAAACACAACCCTAGCTTAATTTCCTAAGCCTTCAGAATTATGAAGAAGGAAGTGTAGACACTGCATTTTTGCATAAAGCCCAATCATGAGCCTCGTATGGAGGCACTACCCGATAAGTTACGGAAGTCACGGGAAACAGACGTCGGAAGGGAAAATTCAGAAATAAATACCTTGCCAAAATTAATTCCTTTGTTTAGCCTCGGGTTCGCTTGATTGATCTCTTGTATTAAAATATTGGTCTCGACCCAAAACCCTCGCAACCCACGAAAAACCCATTTCGCCCAAAGCCCAAATCCAAAAATAATTAAATCACATTTAACACATGTCAAAAATTAAATTAAATCCCCTTCCTAAATTAAATTAAATCCCCTTCCTAAATTAAATCAAATCTCCTTCCTAATTTAAATAAATCACCTCCCAAATTAAAGAAATTCCCCCACCAAAAATACAAATATCATTTCCTTAAACAAACACATCCCTTTATTGCATGATTTTTGATTCCTTGTTTTAAAATCTCATGCAAGGAAACCCTAGCCCACTCTTATAAAAAGAGGACTAAAACCTAAACACCTCACTGGCTCGCTCATCTTTCTCTCTCTCATTCACCAAACTCACAAACAAATAATAAAACCCTAAACACCAAAAATAAAAACCCTAACTCGCAGCAGTCCCAACTCCCTCTTCTTCTTTCCACTCTCGAATACACTTCACGCCTCTCCTCTTTTCCTAAGACTGATGTCACATAAACAACAACAAAATAATAAACCCTAGAAATAAAAACCATAAACCCTCATTCCTCACGGCTCTCCTCTCTCACGTACACAGCCCATTCAACAACCCTCACGCTCCTCACACAAAAACCAAGCCCTCACACCATGCACTGACCGAGGACACCACCAAATCAGCCTTGACGTGAACCAGCCCCTTAGCACCAAACAAAACCAGCCCTTTCACCGACATAAATAAAGCCACACACATAGCCAAGCCCTCACGTCCTATCTCTCCAGCCCACCAACACACGACATCTTCACAAACCAGACACCACATGCGTGAATCAGCCCCTTAGCAGCCACCAAACCAAAGACCAATCAACCCCTTAAGCACCTGACAGCGACCCTACACTGCCCTGCAGCCGAGAACAAACAAAGAAATAAGAGCCTTTCCATCACCAAACCGACCAAAAAACAATAGCAGCCCCACCGACCAAATAAACGCATATAAACCCTTCAACAAACAACCCATTAGCCGAATGAAAGAACCTCTCAAAAACCAGTGAAAATAGCCTTAAAATAGTGAGCAAAGCACCCTCAAAACAGCCCCTCATGAAACTGCCGAACCAGTAACAAAAATAACCCTGAAATCGTGACCCTAATCACCCAAGAATAGTGAGAAAAAAGCAGCAAAAAATAGCGAAGAAAACAGTGGAAACTGCAGCCCAAAACAGCAACAAACCAGAAAAATAGTGAAGTGTTAACCCTTCCGGCAACGTCCCAATGCACTCTCGAGAAGCGACTTAAAAGGTAAGACCTGAGGGCACCCTTTGCTACTTTTCATTCATCTATTCAGTTGTCTATTATTATTTCCTTGCATGTGTCTTGATGGTTCATGTTTATTATTGTTATTGGGTTAATGATTGCGTGTTATCTCTTACGGTATATCGGATGGAAACCCAGACGTAAATTTCGTAGCCGAATCCGAATGGATGGTAGTGCGGTATATACTTGGGATACAACTCCACGTACCGCTTAAGAAACTTTCAAACACGTGTTTCATTTTGTTATTTAATTTTGTGTTTATCGTTCCGCTAATTATTTTCTATGTGTTGTTATTTATTTATGCATTGTTAATCTAGTGCGCATGGGCTAATCTCGTTGGATTAAAGGTTCTCCATTTGAGGGAAAAGCCAAAAGGATACCTTTACCACGATGTTTTGCCGCGCCGGACGAAGTATACTCGATTGAATGAGAAATACGTTCAATCGGGCATACGAGGTCCCATATAGATGTCGGCATTGGTCCCATCTCTTTTATCATTCTGTTATTTACTTTTCGCATGTTATTTATTTATGCATTGTTAATCTAGTGCGCATGGGCTAATCACATTGGATTAAAGGACCTCCATTTGAGGGAAAAGCCAAAAGGCTACCTTTACCACGATGTTTTGCCGTGCTGGACGAAGTATACTCGATTGAATGAGAAATACGTTCAATCGGGCATACAAGGTCCCATATAGATGTTGGCCTTGGTCGCATCTCTTTTATTATTCCGTTATTTACTCTCCGCATGTTATTTATTTACGCATTGTTAATCTAGTGTGCATGGGCTTAATATATGTTGGATTAAAGGTCATCTATTCGAGGGAAATGCCTAAAGGCTACCTTTACCACGAGGTTTTACCGGGCTCCCTTTGTCATTATTTTGTATTTACCTTTTGCATATTATTGTTTTGTTCATTCATGCATTGCTATCTCGTGCGCATGGGCTAATTATGATGGATTAAAGGTCCTCTATTCGAGGGAAATGCCTAAAGGCTACCTTTACCATGACGTTTTGCCGCGCCGGACGAAGTATACTCGGTTGAATATGAAATATGTTCAATCGGACATTCGAGGTCCCATATAGATGTTGGCCTTGGTCGCATCTCTTCTACTGTCTTGTTATTTACCTTTCTTGGTTGTTATGTTTTCATTCTTCACTCTGCATTCATGTTGCATCAATGCTTGAGTGTTGCCTCTTGTGGTATATCGGATGGAAACCCAGACATAAATTCCGTAACCGAATCCGAATGGACGGTAGTGCAGTCTGTACTTGGGATACAACTCCACGTACTGCTTGAGAAGTACTCACACACACATTTACGTCATTTCAGATACCACTTTGGTAACCCCGTTCGAACGCATTTCAAACGCTATACGAACACGAACATTCTGTTTACCGTTCGAACGTGTTTCCGAGTGCTGGACGAACGCACATACGGTGAACAGACTTCCTTTCATCACATTTCACGCATGTTTGCTTCTTTGGCCATTTCTTTTGCATTATGTACCTAATTACCCGTTTTTATTATTATTGCTTTTACAGTTATTATTTGTTTACATCTTTCGCACTTCTTAGCTTAATATGCCTATGGGATTATGCATTTGTCTTCTTTTTTATTTATTTACTTTTATGGGTGTGCAATCTTGTGTGTTGATTACATTATCTGGCATCTGTTGCATAAGACTTGGTTATACTATCGCATAAATCTTTTCATTACAATTGGCATAAGTAAAGGACCATTCCGAACCCAACGGTTTGAGGTCTTCCCTTGCGAGGGGTGAGTGCGACCTTAAATCATTTCTCAGTTCACACTGGGTGGCGACTCCATTTTATTTATCCGGTTTAGTCCCCCACGGGCTACTCCGTACTCCCGACCGGGCCGCGAGCCCGGACAGCGTCGCCCACCTCTGTGGCCTTGTCTACAGTCTGGTGACTCTACTGGATAGAGAATCGGCCCCGAAATAATGTCTTGTAATGTTTGTGATTTTTGCTTTAGTTAACCTTGTCTACAAGTGGGTTGAGACCAAGGGGTTAATAAAACTTTCCAAACTAAAGTTGATTTAACCAAATGTATTATTATAGTTAGATAATGATTTGGTGTCTTCCTTCACTCACTACCTTTTTATAGCCAAAAGGAAAAGCTGTGAAGACATCTAGATAATCATTTACTCAAAGCTTACCTTAAAGCATATTTAAAGTGATGTACTAATTTAGAGGATCTATTGTTTATTCCTGTCACCAAGGCGATAAGAGCCTAAGAGGTAAGGGTATTTAAGAGAGTTCGCTCCACCCTCCCCCTGGGGAATTTTCAATAGAGGAATCCATTTGAAAGTTATTCATGCATCGTGAAGTCATTTTCGCTCGAAGCGACGGATCGTTATGTGGTATCATCACTCGTTGGCACGTACCTTAGGGTATAAAAAAGGTGCGCTCACTTGGTCGCTCGAACCCTTGGGTGGGGAGACCTAGTTGTTGGCAACCCTTCGCCGGTGGGAGCCTTTATCCATACCCTTGTAAGCCTACACATGAACCATAGTTGCATGACCTATAGAAGCCACCATTTATGCTTGTGTTTGGGACCATCATCATTTGGATTCATTTGGACTTTTTGTCATGAGATGTGAACTTATTGGGCCATTTAAACTGGGATGAGTTTGTGTCTTATGACGATTGGGCCAAAAGCTTCTAAAATACCGATGGGCCACTTTGTGTTTGGGCCTCCTATCATTTGAGGTTGTTTAGCCACGTTATTGCAAAAGTATAAACCTGTTGGGCCTTTTTTTCAACTGGGACAAGTTTACACCTCGCAATAATATGATTGAAAGCTTTGAAATGATAATGGGCCAACTTGTATGAAAACCTTGATAGGCTTAGAAAATCCAAACATGATCCAAATATGCTAGAAGCATGAGTTCGATATCCACACTGGCTTTCATCCAGAAAGGATAGGCCTTGTTATGACATATTTGTATACTTTTGGATACCTCTAAGTTCATCCCCATGACCGCGGTTGCTGAAAGCTCAATTCGTCATTTCTAGACAATGGCATGATCCCTCAATAGGCTTAGTCCATGTTCTAAATGGGCGGTCTATGTCTTTTACCGATGGAAAGAGACTGAGGTAGCCAAGGTTCACCTATGTAGCATAAGAGAGAACGATTTTGTGTACCCCACATTGGTACATAAAATAAGCCATACCTAGGACAGAAATGGACTTACCACGAGTGTAGGAGGAATAAGGTCAGAATGATATATGTTGTTTTGATAACCACTTGCATCTCATGCATACACGCATCATGTTAACCCATGTGTCTTAAAAGCCATCATAGATATCCGTTGGGTTAGAAAAAAGAAGACTTGTCAAGAAGAGTTTAGCAAACATGGATATTAGGGAAAAGGAAACCGAGGAACAGAAAAATTTACGGCAATGATAGAAAAACCATTGTGAAAAAAACAAAAGAAAAGAAAAAATGAAAAAAAAAAAGAAAAAAAAAAAGATAATTTGTTTGTTCTTAGTCCTTAATAGTTAGACATAAGTCCAATGATGAAAATGTTTGCTTTAGGATGAAATCTTAGAAACGATAAACTCTTGACGTGCTTTTATCTGATACTTTGAGTAATTGATCTATGTTAGACCCGTAAGCACTTATTTATAGGTTCTTAGCAGTGAAAACTTGAGTAGTTGGCAAGGTAACTAGTTGAATAGATTGCGGATCGATGAATGACCGTTCGCTTAGATGTCTACCCTCACTTGCTTGAGTTATGATGTGTGGTATGGTTGAGAATAAGAGAAAAGTCTCTAAAGAAAAGAAATTAAACCATCTATAACCGATAAGCATGAAGCTACCCATGGGCGAGTATTAGGACCACCATGAGGAGAAATGCTGCCTTAAAGGGTAGGTGTGTTGAAAAAAAAAGAAAAAAAAAAGAGAGAAAAAGAAAAAAAAGAAAAAAAAGAAAAAAGAAAAAAAAAAAGAAAATCATACCACAGTGAGCACAGAAAAGCAATTGCAAAACATAATTGAGACATCTAGGTTGGTTTGACCCATCGATCCCAATTTTTAAACGAAACCATTGAGTTAACTTACCTTGGAATCAATCTGTAAAGGAACCTTTGCACACACACACTGTGAGTCTGGCTTAGATGATTTATTCAAAGACTTGGATTTGAGTTGCATCGAGTGTTTTGAAGGTTCTCTGGTTTCATTACTAGGCATTCTTTGAGGACAACAATATATATAACTATTGGGACTATTTTGTAGCCAGTAATATAGTATGTTGATACGGAGTGACACATCACGTAGTCCACCTTGACCTAGTACAAGCAGCGGAGAGCAGAAAACTAAACCAAGTCTGGGGGCGACCAGTCTACCACCTCGTGAATAAGGGACATAACGAAATCTTGAGCCATGGGACCAAAGAAAACTGAGCAATCACCAGAGTAGAATTGATAGGAGGAAACTATAAGTGAACCCAGGGGGCGACCAAATACTTTTATATGCAAAGGGCACCAAAGAGCACAATGAATGACTAACCCATCAGAATAGGGAATACATCCATGCATACATGCATACTTGTCACATACATGCAATTTTTGTTTTTTGTTCGCAAGTTTTTTATTGAAAAAAAAGGGCGGCAAAGACGAGCAAGTCAGTAACGGTTCAAAAATGAGCCACATCTCATCAAGTAACGGTTCAAAATTGAGCCATCTCTTATCAAGTAACGGTTCAAAAATAAACCATCTCTCATCAAGTAACAGTTCGGAAATGAACCATCTCTCAACAAGTAATGGTTCGGAAATGAACCATCTCTCAACAAGTAACGGTTCAGAAATGAACCATCTCTCAACAAGTAACGGTTCGGAAATGAACCATCTCTCAACAAGTAACGGTTCAGAAATAAACAATCTCTCAACAAGTAACGGTTCAGAAATGAACCATCTCTCAACAAGTAACGGTTCGGAAATGAACAATCTATCATCAGTAACGGTTCGAAAATGAACCATCTCTCCTCAGTAACGGTTCGGAAATGAACCATCATCTTACATCAACTCAGTTTGAAGCATCTCGCAAAGCAGCAGGTAAGTTTGGTGACAGCTGGCGAACCAAGTAAGTAAAAATGCATGCATGACTTTGATAGGATTGTCACTGTCACACACTGCACAAGTCTCATCAAAGTAGGGGCGACTGTAGACACTATATTTTTACATAAAGCCCAATGATGAGCCTCGTATGGAGGCACTACCCGATAAGTTACGGAAGTCGCGGGAAACGGACGTCCGAAGGGAAAATTCAGAAATAAATACCTTGCCAAAATTAATTCCTTTGTTTAGCCTCGGGTTCGCTTGATTGATCTCTGTATTAAAATATTGGTCTCGGCCCAAAACCCTCGCAACCCACGAAAAGCCCATTTCACCCAAAGCCCAAATCCGAAAATAATTAAATCACATTTAACACATGTCACAAATTAAATTAAATCCCCTTCCTAAATTAAATTAAATCCACTTCCTAAATTAAATCAAATCCCCTTCCTAATTTAAATAAATCACCTCCCAAATTAAAGAAATTCCCCCACCAAAAATATAAATATCTTTTCCTTAAACAAACACATCCATTTATTGCATGATTTTTGTTTCCTTGTTTTAAAATCCCATGCAAGGAAACCCTAGCCCACTCTTATAAAAAGAGGACTAAAACCTAAACACCTCACTGGCTCGCTCATCTTTCTCTCTCTCATTCACCAAACTCACAAACAAATAAACAAACCATAAACACCAAAAATAAAAACCCTAACTCACGACAGTCCCAACTCCCTCTTCTTCTTTCCACTCTCGAATACACTTCACGCCTCTCTTTTTTTCCTAAGACTGATCTCACGTAAGCAACAACAAAATAATAAACCATAGAAACAAAAACCATAAACCCTATTTCCTCACGGCTCTCCCTCTCTCAAGTACACAGCCCATTCAACAACCCTCACGCTCCTCACACAAAAACCAAGCCCTCACACCACGCACTGACCGCCGACACCACCAAATTAGCCTTGACGTGAACTAGCCCCTTAGCAGCCAACAAAACCAGCCCTTTCACCGACAAAAATAAAGCCACACACACAGCCAAACCCTCACGTCCTCTCATTCCAGCCCACCAACACACGGCATCTTCACAAACCAGACACCACACGTGTGAACCAGCCCCTTAACATCCACCAAACCAAAGACCACTCAACCCCTCATGCACTTGACACTGACCCTACACTGCCCTGCAGCCGAGAATAAACAAAGAAATAAGAGCCTTTCCATCACCAAACCGACCAAAAACAATAGCAGCCCCACCGACCAAATAACCGCATATAAACCCTTCAACAAACAACCCATTAGCCGAATGAAAGAACCTCTCAAAAACCAGTGAAAATAGCCTTAAAACAGTGAGCAAAGCACCCTCAAAACAACCTCTCATCAAACTGCCGAACCAGTAACAAACATAACCCTGAAACCGTGACCCTAATCACCCAAGAACAAAGAGAAAACAACAGCAAAAAATAGCGAAGAAAATAGTGGAAACAGCAGCCTAAAACAGCAGCAAATCGGAAAAATAGTGAAGTGTTAACCCTTCCGACGATGTCCGAACGCACTCTTGAGAAGTGACTTAAAAGGTAAGACCTGAGGGCACCCTTAAGACCTGAGGGCACCCTTTGCTACTTTTCATTCGTCTATTTGGTTGTCTATTTTAATTTCCTTGCATGCTTCTTGATGGTTCATGTCTATTATTGTTATTGAGTTAATGATTGCGTGTTATCTCTTGCGGTATATCGGATGGAAACCAAGACGTAAATTTCGTAGCCGAATCCGAATGGACGGTAGTGCGGTCTGTACTTGGGATACAACTTCACGTACCGCTTGAGAAACTTTCAAACACATGTTTCATTTTGTTATTTAATTTTGTGTTTATCGTTCCGCTATTTATTTTCTATGTGTTGTTATTTATTTATACATTGTTAATCTAGTGCGCATGGGCTAATCACGTTGGATTAAAGGTCCTCCATTTGAGGGAAAAGCCAAAAGGTTACCTTTACCATGATGTTTTGCCGCGCCGAACGAAGTATACTCGATTGAATGAGAAATACGTTCAATTGGGCATACGAGGTCCCATATAGATGTCGGCCTTGGTCGCATCTCTTTTATTATTCCGTTATTTACTTTCCACATGTTATTTTTTTATGCATTGTTAATCTAGTGCGCATGAGCTAATCACGTTGGATTAAAGGTCCTCCATTTGAGGGAAAAGCCAAAAGGCTACCTTCACCATGATGTTTTGCCGCGCTGGACAAAGTATACTCGATTGAATGAGAAATACGTTCAATCGGGCATACAAGGTCCCATATAGATGTTGGCATTAGTCGCATCTATTTTATTATTCCGTTATTTACTTTCCGCATGTTATTTATTTATGCATTATTAATCTAGTGCGCATGGGCTAACTATGTTGGATTAAAGGTCCTCTATTCGAGGGAAATGCCTAAAGGCTACCTTTACCACAACGTGTTACCGTGCCCCCTTTGTCATTATTCCGTATTTACCTTTTGCATATTATTAATTTGTTCATTCATGCATTGCTATCTCGTGCGCATGGGTTAATCATGATGGATTAAAGGTCCTCTATTTGAGGGAAATGCCTGAAGGCTACCTTTACCACGACGTTTTGCCGCGCCGGACGAAGTATACTCGGTTGAATGTGAAATATGTTCAATTTGGCATTCGAGGTCCTATTTAGATGTTGGCCTTGGTCGCATCTCTTCTATTGTCTTGTTTTTTACCTTTCTTGGTTGTTACGTTTTCATTCTTCACTCTTCATCCATGTTGCATCAATGCTTGAGTGTTGCCTTTTGTGGTATATTGGATGAAACCCAGACATAAATTTCGTAACCGAATCCGAATTGACGGTAGTGCGGTCTGTACTTGGGATACAACTCCACGTACTGCTTGAGAAGTACTCACGCACACGTTTACGTCATTTTACATACCACTTTGGTAACCTCGTTCGAACGCGTTTCAAATGCTATACGAACGCGAACATTCTGTTTCCGAACGCTGGACGAACGCACATACGGTGAACAGACTTCATTTCATCACATTTCATGCATATTTGCTTCTTTGGCCATTTCTTTTGCATTATGTACCTAATTACCCGTTTGTATTATTATTGATTTTACAGTTATTATTTGTTTACATCTTTCGCACTTCTTAGCTGAATATGTCTATGGGATTATGCATTTGTCTTCTTTTTTATTTATTTACGTTTATGGGTGTGCAATCTTGTGTGTTGATTACATTATCCGGCATGTGTTGCATAAGACTTGGTTATACTATCGCATAAATCTTTTCATTACAATTGGCATAAGTAAGGGACTATTCCGAACCCAACGGTTTGAGGTCATCCCTTGCGAAGGGTGAGTGCGGCCTTAAATCATTTCCCAATTCACACTGGGTGGCGACTCCATTTTATTTCTCCGGTTTAGTCCCCTGCGGGCTACTCCGTACTCCCGACCGAGCCGCGAACCGGACAGCATCGCCCACCTTTGTGGCCTTGTCCACAAGAAGATTGGTAGTCAGAGTTCTGGCGTTGCAAGTTTACACGGTTGATCAGAATTCACACAAAGACTTCAGAGATTCTCAAGAAGGCCGCTTGGTACGGGCTCATGGAGTTCTTTAACTAATTACAGTCTAGAGGTATTCGAGTCGGTGAAGTTTTCACCGTAGGTCTTATACCATCACTATAATTTTTCTCATTATAGTGGATTCGAGTGGTAGCATATACCCGAAGTGACTTTTTTCTCTCGAGAGTTTTTTTCTCCGTCAACAAAATTTATGGTATTGATTCTTTTTATTGCTCTAATATATTTGTTTTATCTTGTAACTACATAGATTGAAAGTGCTTGTTGATTCATACCATAATCGCTCTAACTTTGACACGTCTTAGATTAGAATAGTTATTTAATTTCGCATAAGGTCGGAACCTTAGACAAATTTTGAATTTTCCAGTTGATATTAGAGTCTTACCTCGATCCTTGACCCGTTAAACTATGTATAAGAGTTTACCCTTAAATTGTTCCCCATTCTTTGACGAGACTGAATATTGGCAAATTCAATAAGAGGGCTGTTTCCCCTTCGCCCCCTCTCTTGTTCCCCAAAAATTACTTCTTTACCCTCCTTAAAATCATATATATATATATATATATATTAATTAATTAATTTAATTTTTTATTTTTAATTTTACAAATTTAATTTTTTTTATTTTTTTATCATAATTATTTTTATTATACTTATTTAATATAATTATATTTCTATTATCTTTTATTTGTTTAATAAATCTTATATATGTTTTATTTATTGTTATTTATTGATGTGTTCTTTTGCTGCACTATTGTCTCCGAACATATTGTCATTTTTAGAACTGATTTTTATAGATGAAAAGCCATAGATTGTAATTGATATATGTCTTAGAATGACTTTTGATAAATTGAATGAATAAATTATCATATTTACCAATTACAGAATTTGGTGCTATAATCCTTATTCATGTTTACTCTTTAAAGATGAATTGCTAAAGTTAGAAGTGTTGGATCCAATTGAAAGAAGCTCGAAGCTTTACTATTTTCTAATCCTTGGTCTAGTTTTACTTACGTGTGTTTTAGATAAATTTCACATTATTTTTAAGATTCTTGTTATCTCGTTATTTAATATTTTTTCCTTTAATTTTCTTGTTCTTTTTGTGCTTTTTTAATCCATCTCCTTGAGGAATCGATACCCAAAATTATGCTGTAACTACCATGTTATTCATTGGACATAATTAAAAAGTGAGTATAACAACTTCAAACAATTTCACCAAAGCAAATTTCCCTACTTTCTAAATAAATAACGAATATGTATAAAAATAAATAAGATTTATTAAAAAAAATGAAAGAGAATAAATATATATTATATTAAATAAGTAAAAGAGATAACAATATAAATACAAAAACAAATCATGTTTGCATGTTCCCATTTAGTTAAATTTTGATTAAAAAAATTCTCTCAAAGTATAAAGAATCTAGTTTTAAAAATTATATATTATTCATTTATAAATTATAAGTTTTCAAATGTGTAATCACATCAATATGTTTCAACAAAAATGGATTAAAATTTTACGGGAAGCACATAATAAATAAATTATTTTTATTAGTTAGATTTCATCCTAACTTAGCTTGAGTCTTATAATATGGTAATCTTGTATTTGAGTTTTTATGGAGGTGTAATTACATCATTGTATTGTTTTATAGATGAATAAATTTTATCTTTAAAAAAAAAAAAAAATTATGACTGAACAAATTGAAATGTGAATAAACTCAATTTTTTCCACGTTGAAATATAGAAGTATGTATACTAGTACTAGTTTGAAAGTTTATAACTTGTATCTCAATAGTACAATTTTTTTTTTTTAATAAATACTTTATATTTTTAGATATATTTAATTTTGAGTAATAGGTAGACTAAATGTCATGACAATTTTTCGTTCGGTCTTCTTGGGGACATATAAATATGTAATGTTTTAAAAATGGGATGTGACAAATAATTTATCTCGAAAATTCAAACGGGACGAAATGAGACAACATAATAAGATGAGATGAGATGAGATGAAATTTAATTGGATGTGATGAGATTTAACATAATAGAGGACAAGATCATGATAATTTTTTGTCCACGAGATCGAGAAATCTCGTCCCGTCCCGATTCATTGTCAACCCTGATTCCACTTGAGTTAAATGATCATAAGGTCCTATTTTTAGAAATTTTAATAACTCTCTCAAAATTCAAATAAAAGAGAAGAAGACATTATAAACCCAACTTTTTTAGTTGCTTCTATGTTGTCCCATTTGTAAATGCACAAAATTCCTCCGTATTGACATTTTCCCATTAATGTCGATTAATTCCACTTTGAAAAAAAAACAAAATGGGAAATTTAGTGGCACCAATTTTATTTTTTTTTTAAAAAAAAAAAAAATTAAAATCAACCTCAAAGAATACGACGTCGTTATAGGTTATCTTTCGGTAGACAAGTACCAAAAAGACCTCCAAAGAAAAGTAAAGGCAACGGACACGAACGCGGCTAATTAAATTTAGTTCAATCTCTGTCTCTCTCTCTATAGGGAAAGTAAATAAGAGCTGTCAAAGCAAACGACGCCGTAGCGTAAGCTCTGAATTGGGGCGATAGAAGAAATGGCGATAGCTGACCGAAAGTCACCGTCTGATAGCAAAGGTTGGGGCTTCTTCAAGCTGCGGTTTCTACAGTCAGGGAACAACTCAAACACGACGACGTCGTCGTCGTCTTCCGCAGTCACACATCAACACCAGAATCAAAGTAACCAACAAATCGAAGGACCGAAACCGCATGGTTCCATTTCGGTTTCTTCCGTTGCACGGTCGCTTCTGCCAAAATGGCGTCGTCTCAAGCTCGATCCAGCAAATAAGCTATTCTTTCCCTGTAAGTGCTTTCAATTATTATTATTCCAATTTTAAAAAAATATGCACATTCAATTCCTTAAAGATAGCATGAAACAGAAAGAAATGAAGGCAATTTTAGTTAGTCAATGACGAGAAGTTCCCGATATGAAAGCAAGTAGTATCAGTTTTAATAGAGATATTTGGTGTGTTTTTTAAAATTTATTTCAACAAAGTCAATACTAGGAAATATCTAGCTTAGATTCATCAGTTTGTATTTATTTCTCCCTAAATCGCTCATCCTCTTGATAATATTTGATAAAATATGGTTTGCGGATATGTTACAAAGAAATTGCCCGTGAATTTTATGTAGAGAGAAAATAGTATTATCTGCTAAGTTTGAGAAGTGTTTGGCTCGAATGTTGAAGGTTGCTCGTGAATTTTATGGGATTGAAGGTTGAAATGTTGCTTTTAACAAATTTGTGGCATAGTATCATAATAAATAAATATTTTGGCTTTGCTTTCTAGTTTCTAGAAGAGCTGCAATTTGGTTGCAGTTTATATAGATTTCACTAAAATACAAATATATGAAAAACGTGTAATATTTCTGTATCAGGTATGAAATATTGCTATTTGAACCTTAAAAACCTAGTTTATTTATTTCCATGTTCTAGTGAGTTTGTTATGAAATTTCAAAATGAGGTTATGTTTATTATTGTGATTATGCTAATTTAATTCTAACTATTTTCATGTTTTATGTCCTATATTTTGCTTCAAGATGAGCCTGGCAAGCAGATCAGGAGCGCAATCAAGATAAAAAACTCAAGCAAGTCGCATGTAGCTTTCAAGGTAAAGCTTGGGTTTGTACCTTTCCCACCCACACCATTTTTTTGTTTTTTTGTTTTTTGTTTTTTGTGTTTTTTGTTAGGTTGTTACTTTTATAAGCTTCTTGTCATTGTCACATACATACTGAATATGTTGTTTTCTTTATTGCTTTAGTTTCAAACAACGACACCAAAAAGTTGTTTCATGCGTCCTCCAGGTGCTATTCTTGCACCAGGCGAGAGTCTCATAGCAACCGGTAACCATTTGTTCATGAACTTCATGGTTTTCCCTTCAATTTGGATTGTACTGGTTTTGGCACACAGTTATTGTTATCATCTATTGTCTTATAACCAAATGCTTAAAAAATTTATGCTTGATTCTGCATGATGTGCTAGTCTTCAAATTCGTGGAGCATCCAGAGAACAATGAAAAACCAATGTATCAAAAGAGTAGGGATAAGTTTAAAATAATTAGCATGAAAGTGAAAGGGGATATGGACTATGTCCCGGAGCTGGTATGTTGAATGTTGCCGACATTTGCTACATTTTCTATTGTCATTACCATGCATTACTGCTCAAGTAATTTTTTCAATGCAGTTTGATGAGCAAAAAGATCAATCAGCGACAGAGCAAATATTGCGGGTTGTTTTTCTAAATCCTGAGCGTCCTGATCCTGTAAGTACACCACTATTACATTCATGTGACCAATACCCCCTCTCCCCATTTTCCATCAAGGGAAAAAAAGGAAAAACCATTAATACAACAAAACACATGCTCTGAGAATGCTGATTTATATGGTTGCATCTCATTTTATTTTGAAGGCTCTTGAGAAATTGAAGCGCCAGTTGGCAGATGCCGATGCTGCTGTTGCAGCACGCAAGAAGCCACAAGAAGATGCAGGTCCAAGGCTTATTGGGGAAGGGCTTGTCATAGATGAATGGGTGTGCTATCTTACAACCTTCTTACGAATTGTGCATTTGAAAATTTTACTAATATCAATTTACATCCACGCACATTTATTCGTTTTTGTGCAGAAAGAGCGAAGAGAAAGATACCTTGCTCAACAGCAGGTTGGAGTAGACTCTGTATAAAGCGGTATTTCTTCAGTATGCTTTTCCATGTTGAGTGTATGACCTCCCAAATCTTCCATGTAAGGTTAATGATGTATATTTGCAAATAGGAAACTAGAACACTATTTTTAAATGTGAGTTAAACTATTGTATTTTGAGATGTTATAAACTGGCTGAATTCGTGTTGTACATACCATAATTTTGATTTCGCTTGCTTTCAAGAATACCTATGTAATGCTCTTAAGTTTGGTCTGTTGGCACCAAGCAGTGTTATATAGTATAAGATGACTACGGGTATTTAGTTCCTATGTCCCCAAAGAACGTGGCTTGGTGGTGTAGGGCTCAGGATCTCACATTGAGGTCCTGGGTTCGAATTCAGGGAGTGCGTTTTTTGTAAGAGTCTGGGACAGCCGGAGGTTTTACCTCCTATATTTAGTTCCTATATTTTTATTGTACTTTATTTTTCCAGAATTAGGTTCATATCTAGTATCATGACATCATCATATATTTGCTGTTCTGGAATCAGTATAATTTTGATGATACTGTGGTGACAAGCAAATTTTATCACCATTGTGTCATCATATACGTGATGTTTTAGAATCAATATACATTAAATACTGATGGTAAAAATTGGTGTTAATAATTTATTAGTTTGAGCAATGCTAACACTTTAACTAGTTTATGTTTTACCTCTCTTGACAAGTCACTTTAAAACCATTGGCGAAACACTTGTTCAACATTGACAGCAAATATACCAGTACAAAGAAATTTTTTATATCAAGAGGAAATTACAAGGAAAAATGTAGCAACTGACAAAATTAAGAACTCTCAATATACTAAATTTACGTATTAGTTGTAAATGCTATGTAATTGTCAGGGTCCAAAAACCGGGGTAAGTGATTTTTAGGAAAATAATATAAAATAAAATTGATCCAACGATTAGTCAAATGATAAAAAATTAAAGGAAATCAGTCAATTAGTCAAAACATATCTCGGGGAAGTTCATGTATAAATTAAAAAAAAAAATCCCCACAATTTAACGTGAATATTTGTCATAAAGAGATGATCAAAATTCAAACTTGTTCGATTATACAATGCATCGCCCAAATAAATTTATAGTATGATAATTTTAAATACAAGTCAAATACCTCTGAGAATGCACCATCATCGATTTTCGAAGGAAGTCCACTCAACATGATCCAAAGTTCTCGAGAAATCAATCATGTTCCTCACTTTCCAAGTTACTCCGAGTCTTGTCTAGATGGTTGATATTAAGGGGTGAGCAATTCACGAACTCAGTAGGGATTAAATAACTAAGCTTAATTGGTTTTATAAAAAAAACATGCATGGTTAATAAGATATATAAATATATGTCCAATAAAAACAATATCGATGATGCGGGTTTATGAGAAAGTTATAATTTATATCTATTCACCAGTATAATCTAAAAAATACATTCTAAAAAATAATTAATCATTTTAAATAAAACGACATGAATGAAATGCCACACAAGGTCGCGTAAACATGTTTCACAACGAGTAAGATTAGGATATTGGGGCTTTCAAGGATAACTTGAAGTTTATTGGTTCCAAGATGGTTATATGTTAATATTGTTGCTTATGTGGCTGATTTTTGTGGTTGGAAGTGAAGAATTTTGTAGCTTGGAGGGAGGGGGCTGAAATTCGGTTTTGGTGACTTTTATTAAGAAATGTCTAATTGTTGAAAGAATGGTATTGTGGAATGTTGAAGGAAGGTTCTTTGGGTGGAAGTGTGTAAATATTGTGTTGTGTTTTGAAAATCTTGAGCTTGGGTAGAAGAAGAGTTTAGGTTCGGCCAAAATGGATTTCCAGAGGAAGTGTTGAAAATCAACAAATGAATTGGGTAATGTGATTGTTTGTACTAAAGGGGTAGTTTTGGTTAAGGAAAGAATTATGTAGTAGGCTAGTAATGTTTGGTTATTGAAGGGTAGTGTGGCATTGTAAGATGTTATTTCTTAAAACCTAAACTAAAATTTGACCATGTCCATTAACCTATTCTCTTGAAATTTCAGTTGTGACTCTCCTAGTTTCGGTTCTTAAGGAAACGAAATTGATTTACCTAACATTCAGAAATTTAACTTTAACTTGCTAACTAGTCTTAGTAAGTTAAGATAGCGAAAAACTTTCCGTTAGCCAATCTCCTTATCACTCACTTTTGATCCAAAAGTCTACTAGAAAACGAATCTTACTCAATTCTTATTTGTTGTAGTGTTGGGTTTCTACTATAGTCCCAAGATCATTCAAGCAACGAAAACCAATGTGAATACAATAAAAAAGTATGGCGGAATCATACTTACATTGATCGGCTTTTGGATGCGATGAACACAAAACTTTTCTTCCACCATGGATGACTTTCGGCAATGCCCTTTGTTTTTGCTCCTTTGTGTTGTCTTCAAACTCCAAGCTTTAATGGATTTCATGCTCATGAATAGGTTTCCCTATCACATTTGTAGGACTCATTTAGTGTGCTAGCACCTTGGAAATTTTACCACAAAATTTCCTTTGGTTTCTTCTTGTTCTCGGCCAAGCCAAGGAATTAGAGAGAAAATGGCACCTTGTGCCGTGAGTTGAAGAGGGAGAGAAGGAGATAATGAAGTTGTGTGTTATATTTGGTTTTTGATTTCAAAAATCAAATACCAAAAATCGATTTTTCCAAAAAAGGTTCAAGGCATTAAAGCCTTCCAACAACTCACATCACTCACAAAAGTGAGATCCATCACATCACTCAAAGTTGATGTGACTTCCATTACAAGAATGACTAATGATGTGACGCGTGATGTGACTTGTGGGCCCCACTTGATTCGAAATGCGAGTGGGCCCGCAAACACTCCCGAGCTCGGGTTCGCTAATTCCGAATTAACGAATTTTCCGTTGCGACGTAATTAAATCAAATTTAATTAAATAATTATGCCTAGCAAAATTACTATTCACGTCGCTAGCGAATTAATTCTAAATTAACTCGTTCACCCGAATTAAAATCTAATTTTAATTCCGCGTCGAAATCTAATTTCGTTTAATATATCGAATATATTATTTTATCGATTAATTCTAAATTAATCGTTATCTCTCTTTAAATAATATTTTATCCCAGATAAAATATCTCCGTAATTAATCATAGATTAATTTTCTCTCTCTATTATTAATCCTAGATTAATAATGTGCGAGTCATACGTCATCGGTGAATCTTCGGGAAGCGACCCATGAGATCCCTGGATATGTTGGCAGTAAATTTGGTCGTCGAACTATCCGAACACGTACGTACCTAGTAGTACGTTTTTACCGATTTACAAGATATGGTTGGCTTCTAGCAAAGCACCGTGCCTACCCAATTCTCCATAAATATTCTTAAAGGAATATGTAATCTATATCAGACGTAGTATACGTAGTATTGCGTATTGCGATCCAGTATCGGATGTCACATGCTAGGCCTGGGGCTGGAATTGTGTCTGCCCCGTACGAAGCGCATATCGGATCTCTGGTAACTAGTCTCTATAATCGGATAAACATGACCTAGTCATATTATCCCGATAGCTACAGCATATAAGAGCATCAGTTCCGTATCCTACGTGACTATCATCTCCATATGACTGAAGTGATACTTCCATCTTGACATCACACCCAATACACTACGATTCTCAATATACCCAGAAGAGGCGTACACAGAACCTGTTAAAGACCTGGACGACCAAAACCAAAATATATTGATTGTCGCAAGTATTAGCGGTGCAAGTCTCAGGTTAAGACCAAATACACATACCCTGATTCGGACTTCCATAGACACATAGTCATACTACCAATGGAATTCCGATGGGTCTATCCAGAGCGAAGCTGTTTCCGTACCATCGGTAAACACAACCTCCTATCACACTTGCATAAGTATCCAATACTTAAATATATGAGAATTATGCCGTTATGCTCCCATAACACGCACAAGTGCAATACTAGTCTATTCCGTATTATCGATGTCCAATCTCGATAATACTACGACTATGGATGTTTTAATGATTAAACCTTAGTGGATTAATACTGTCTCATATTTTATTAATCCGGAACTAATCATATGGACTTTTATCATTTATGTATCCAGGTAATCCAATTACTAATGATAAAAGAGCAATTTCATATGTCACATAGTTAATTTGTACAACAACACATTGTTCTGTACAAATAGTGATGCTATGGGTCATAATTGTCCAACAATCTCCCACTTGGCCTATAGTAAATCACTCAAGTGTCCTACACCTAAACTATATACGGTTCGCTCAAACTTCTGCTGAGAAACTGCTTTTGTCAGCGGATTTACGAAATTATCATCTGATGTGATTTATTCGATCATCACATCGCCACGTTGTATGATCCGAACGAATCAGATGAACAGTTGAAGTATATACTTGGATCGTTGATGAGACCATTAATTCCTTAGACTGTGCTGTAGCCTAGCTCAGCTGCTAACAGAACTATTCCTAATCCAATTAGGATTATTAAGATCCAAATGGCTTCTATTGCTGCCTCAGCTGCAGCAATATTCCGCTTTTGTTGTTAATTTGGCAACAGTATCTTGCTTGGAAGATTTTCAGCTCACTGTTCCGGTATTCAAACTATATAGTACCCCTTGTTACGACTTATAGTCGTTTTTATCGGTTAGGAAACTTGCAACAGTGAACCCAGTCACTTCAAGTTCTCATTCTCCATAGTTTAAGAAAACATCCTTAGATCATCTAAGATACTTAATGATGTTCTTAACATCAATCCAGTGACTATCACTGGATTGGCCTGATTGTGACTCCATATGCTCAAAGCATATGAGACACCAGGTCGCGTACATTTATTTCAATGTACGAGTTCTCGGAGAGTTCTAACAATTTTTAGATCTATCCCAGTAGATCCTTATTCATAAAATAAAGGTTGTCTCTCCCAAGTATTCTACGGAGACTTTTTTCATGAAAGCCAACCTTTCACCGATTGTTTTATGGGAATGTCATTTCCAAGAAATGATATATCATCATTATGTAGGACAATCACTGTCAGTGCGCTCCCACTAACCTTCTTATATACACAAGAATTATTATCGTTTTGAATTAAATCATATACCATTATGATTACATCAAAACTATAGTTCCAAGAACTCAATACTTGCTTCAATCCATAAATGGATCGAATAACCTGCAAACCTTGTTTGCTTGTTTTGGTACGATAAAACTGTCAGGATGTTGTAAACATCCTCCAAAAGGTTTCCGTTTAAGGAAAGTGGTTTTGACGTTCAGCTGCCATATTTCATAAATGAAACATGTAGCATTAGCAAGCATTATCCAAATGGATTTAACCATGGCAACGAGTAAAAGGTTTCGTTGTAATCAACACAATGTTGATAACGATACCTTTTCGCTACAAGCCTAGCTTAGTACGTTTGTATGTTTCCATCCATGTATATCTTCATTGAAGACTTATATAGTACCAATAGGCACAATTGTGGGACAACAGGACCTGGGCGACGCCGTTCCTAGGCTCGCGGCACTAGTTGGGAAATACTAAATAATATGGAGTCGCCACCCGGTGTGAACCGGGACAAAGATTTAAGGCCGCACTCACCCCTCGCAAGGGAAGACCTCAAACCGTTGGGTTCGGAATGGTCCCTTACTTATGTCACTTGTAATAAAAGGATTTATATGATAATTTAACCAGGCTTAAATTATATTTATTTCCAAAGATATCATGCTTCTAAATTCATATGCATACATCAACAAGTTCAGCACAACATGCAACATCACATGGCAATCTCATGAACATATTTCAATCCTATGATATGGAAAACTAAGAACAACATAATCATGCTTGAGTACTATCTCATGAACCTATTAACCAAATAACATGCTAACAGTCTAATCATGCTTGAATACAAATAATACAGTTGGCTATATAACACAAGAAAGATCAACCAAGAGGCAATTATACATGAATATGATAAGGCAGACTCAGTTCAGTGTGTGCGCGTTCGTGTAGCGTTCGTAAACGCGTTCGAACGGAAATGAAACAGAATGCTCACGTTCGAGTAGCGTTCGTAAACGCGTTCGAACGGAAATGAAACAGAATGTTCGCGTTCGAGTAGCGTTCGTAAACGCGTTCGAACGGAAATGAAACAGAATGCTCGCGTTCGCACGGCGTTTGATAACGAGTTCGAACGGAAATGAAACAGAATGCTCACGTTCGTATGGCGTTAGTGAACGCGTTCGAACGGAAATGAGACCTGATGCATGATAAGGCAAAAATGCATGCGCGTTCGAGTTGCGTTTGTAAACGCGTTCGAACGGGAACGGACCTGATGCATGAAATGGGACACAATACATAAACAACAAAATAAAGGGGCGCGGTGAAGTACTGCCGTAAAGGTGGCCTTTTGGGGGCTCTTGATCTCTCAAAGAGAGGACCTTTAGACCAACATACTAAGCCCATACGCATCACATCACATCATGCATACAAACACAAAGACAATCATACTATTCTAAGTATGTCCGATTGAACGTGTCTTGCATCCAACCGAACACACATCAACCGGCGCGGCGAAGTAGTGTCACAAAGGTGGCCTTTTCGGCTCTTTGTCTCCCAAATGGAGGACCTTTGGACAAACTCACTAAGCCCATGCGCTTGGTTGAACCATGCATACGAAAACAACATATTGAATTCAAGTAAAGAAAACTAAATAAACAAAAGCAATACAATACAAAAGAAATATGGTGCCGTTTACCCAAGCGGTACGTGGAGTTGTGGCCCGAGTACAGATCATATTACCGTCCATTCGGAATCGGCTATGAAATTTATGTCCGGGTTTCCATCCGATATACCGCGAGAGTTGACACATCTCTCATTCATCCAATACCCACAACATATTACATCTCATAATTCATGCATATTTATCTACTCAAAGACCACAACATGCATTCATAAACGACTCTCATGCGAATAGAATTCAATAAAAAAATGAATATAAACTAATGGAAAGGTACCCTCAGGTCTAACCTTTTAAATCACCTCTCGGATGTACGGTACACGATCGTCGGAAGGGTGGATGCTTCGCAACTCTCCCGGTTCACTGGTTCACTGTTCTCGTTCGTTGTCTTTACTGTTTTGAGTCTGTTTTGCTACTGTTTCCTTGTGGTTTCGCTGCCGTCTCCTCTTTATCTTTTGCTTCCTTTTTTTCTTGGGTGTGTTCTTCCTGTAATTTTTATGTGTGTGTGTGTATGAACTAGGGACTAGGGTTGAGAAGGTTGGTGAAGGGTTCTTTTTATAGGTAAAGGGTTGGGCTTGACAAGGAAAGGGATTTGGCTAATTGAAGAGGGATTTGATTTGGTTTGGTTAAGGGAAGTCAAAGATTGAGGGGGGACAAATCTTGGCTAGATAGGGAAGGTTGAATATTGATTGGCTTGGATTAGGAATACAAATATTTTAGATTGGTAAATATCTTATTAGATTAGGAAGTCAAATATATGATTGGCTTTAATTGGTTATGATTGATTTTAATTTGGTATGATTATATTTTGATTTAGTATGTGATTTGTTTAATTTAGGCATGATTTTAGTTTAAGTTGGTAATTGTTTATTTTATGTTTGGTATATGTTTTATTTAATTATTTAATTAATTTAATTATTATCTTATTTAGTTAATGTTTTAATTAATATTTATTTATTTAAATTGGGATGTGTTTTATGGGCTTTGGGGGGCTAAATGGGCTGGATGTGAGGCTTCAGCAAAACCAGGATTACCGACACCGTTCGAACGCATCATCGAACGCAGCACGAACGCCCGCAATCTGTTTGACGTTCGAACGTATACACGAACGTAGCACCAACGAAAACAGTGAACCTTGTTTATTCTGAATTTCCCCTTCCGATGTCCGTTTCCCGTGACCTCCGTGACTTAAAAGGTAGTGTCTCCAAAATGAGACTCATCATAGGGACTTATGTGTAAAAATGCAGTGCCTACAACAATGCCTTTCGGTACATCAACTAGTGTCCAAACTTAGTTGGTATACATGGAATCCATTTCGGACATCATGGCACTTTGCTATAATAGGGAGTCGATACCTTGTATCACTTCCTCATACGTATTCAGTCTGTGTTCCTCAATAAGATTGACATCTTTATGAGGTGAGATCAGAAACCCATACCTCCAATGTTGTTTTCTGACTCTCTCCGACTTAGGCAGTTCTTGTGTATTCAAAGATTGTGGTACAGTTTCATCCTTGATGAACTATTTGTGTTCCGTTAGGTTTCGATGCCTTGAACAGTATTACTCTGATTTTCATCGAGTTTTACTTTCCTCCCACTTACCACTGCATATAGGATTTCCTCTTAGGAAAACTGAATGGCGAGAAACAATTACATTGTTCTCTAGTGAGATGTATAAGTACTATACTTTGGTTTCCCTAGGATAACCTACAAATTTAGGCACTTATCCGATTTGGGTTTCTAGTTTGGTATCATCCAAACATATGCCTAGCATTCCCAAATCATCAGGAATGAGAAAACTCGGTTTCTTTCCTGTTTATATCTAATATGAAGTCTGTCAAACAGATTTTTATGGAATCTTATTCAAAATAAGTATTGCATTGTTTAATGCGTATCCTTAGAAGGAAAATGGTAGCTCAGAGCGACTCATAATTAACCTTATCATGTCCAACAAAATTTGGTTTCTTCGTTCGGACACACCGCTCAAATTTAGGTGTTCCGGGATGAGTCCACTGTGAAAGAATACTATATTCTTTCAAGTAATTGAGAAACTTATTGCTTAAGTATTTTCCACCATGGTCTAACCGTGACGGTTTAATACTTTAGCCGATCTGTCTGACAACTTCGTGTCGAAACTCTTTGAATTTATCAAAAGTTTCTGATTCGTGTTTCAAAAGAAACACATAACCATAACGCGATGCCACATCCGTAAAGGTTATGAAGTGTTCATATCCACATCTAGCCTAGCTAGATATGGGCCCACTTACGTCACTATGAACGAGGGCTAACAGATCGATGGCACTTGCACTTTTACCAAGAAAAAGGTGTTTTAGGCACTTTGCCTAATAAACTAGATTCGTAGACATTCATTTGATTAGGATCAAATTCGTCATAGTATCCACTCTTCAAAAGTGTGGATATACGAGTCTTGTTAAATGTGTCCCAGACAACAATGCCACAAATAAATCTCATCTGATTAATTCAGTTTGAGCTATTTGTTTGTCATGTCAAACGTTTGTGATTCAGTTATATTCAAAATATAAATACTGTTATTCACATCTAATGTGTTTATCTCAATATCATCTTTATAAAATGAAACACTTTAGTGTTCTAGATTTAAAGGTATACCCGCAACGAGTTATACTCTGATATAGAGATAGTGTTTCTAGTCAAACTAGGTACATATAATAGTTCCTAATTTAAGTACACACCCAAAGGGTAGTTCCTAAACTTAGGTTTCTACGATTTTAAAACAGCGACTCTCGTCCCGTTTTCGATTCGATAGATCAATCTCAACTGAAGTCAGTATCCTGCTAATCAGCAGATTCCGCACATCAGTACATATTATGTACAAACTTAGTATCAAAAATCCAATTTTGAAACCAATAGTGAACATGTTTATGACAAACATATTTGAAGCTGGAGCCTTGCCCCGCTTTCACTTCCTTCATGTCTGCCTTGTCCATACGGCAGTCACGCATACAATGACCCCGTTTGCCACAGTTTAGGCAGACATCTTGGGATATGTCATTTGTCTTCCTAGAAGACGGTGATGATTTTGCCTTCACCCCTTTTAGAAGTTCTGGCTCTGCCTCCTAGAGCATAGCCTTTAACTCTCCAAGAGTTTACTCTTGGTTCACAATGAACCTGCCCCAGCTTTCGGGTAGAGACTATAAGATCAAATCTTTAGTAGTCTCGGCCACGTAGGTAATGCCAAGCTAACCTAGCTGATCGATGTCAGCAATCATCTGCGACACTTAGTGCTCGACAGATGTACCCTCTGACATACACGAGCGAAAGAGCTTCTTATGTAATTAGTACTTCTAAGATCTGAGAATAGATCTATGAAGATCTTTAATTTTATCATCATGGTATAATGATCTAATCCTTAACTTTGACGATGGAATTAAAGTGTCATTGCATCAAGTATAAAGGATTGAGCACTAAATTTATCATCACATGAATATTCCAAATATCATGTTCAACTATTTACTCAACTCCGGGCTTAGGCCCAAGATGTTTCTCTATCAAATAAAGTAACTTCTCAGTTCCCAAGACTATCTTGAGGTTTTATTCCCAATTTGAAAATTAAAGCCGTTTAAAGACATTTTCTCTCAGGATTATGTTTTAAACACTAATCTTTCAGTTATCTTGATTGCTATAGTCCAACTATCCAATCAACGATTTCAGGTACTATATAATGATTACTATAGTCTAACTATATAATCAACTATAATTTAATTATTTAAATTCAAATATATTGATTACTATAATCCAATTATATAATCAACTATTATTTGAAGTAATTTGAATACAGCCCAACTGTTAAATTAAAACAACGATATTAGTCCAACTAATATTCATTCGAGTAATGATGAAAAATGAAATGAGCGCGTATTGGCAAGTATCTAAACGAAATTACAAATTTAATACTTGCCTCCCATTATTTTTCGGCGAGCCTCTAACCCTCTGTTGAGTACTCGGGAAACCTTGTTTCCTAGTGGGCTAGGATCCCGTTAAATAACACACAACCTTGACTTTGGCCAACAAGCCGTATGATATTTAACTAGGTAGATTTCTAAGATCAATTAGATCTCATCCAATTCCTAGATCCAGTAGGTGGAAATCCAAGTCCGAAACATATATCTATATATGCCAATATATCCAATATATTCCCTAACCTTTTTCCTCTGAATCAATTAAGCCTTGGCTTTGGCATAACAAATTTAATGATTCCAGTTAAGTGGGAACATTTACTTGGAAAGCTTCGTAATCGATGTCGATGGACAAGAAGTGATCTTGACTTTGGCCAACAAATCACAACTTGGACAAGACATGTGATATGGAACAAAGCCTTCATGATTCAAACACATCCGCGATGGACAAAGGCCTTGACTTTGGCCAACAAACCAGTGCCAATCTTGGATCTTGAGTAAGAATCACTCAATGTAAGGAAAAACACTTAATATATGTTGAGGGTTTTTCGCGTAATTGGCAACCAATTAATTATCTTTGTTAGGTCTCATCATACACCCTTAAACATGTATTCTAAAAGCATAATAAGGCACGATAAATAAATTAATAATGATATGCGGATGGATATTTAAAACACTTTGTTCCTAGAACAAATCTCTCACTTTCCTCTCTCCGGCTAGCACAAATCTTACTTCTACCCAATTACATAACACTTCTAAAGAAACCTCATTTACATTGAGGGGAATAGGTGAGAAGAGAAATACAAAGAGTCAAGAGGTAATAGGCTGGACACGCAGGTCCAATTTAATAAATTCTAAATTTATTACAACAATTTCCAAAATTGCCCTCACCCATCTAATATCCATCCGATATACATTATTCATACATCACATCCATGTATTCACACAAAGCATGTTATCAATCAATCTAATCCAATTAATTAATCTGAAATTAATGACCATCCAATGTTCAAACAACGATTTGATTTTGCGCGAGTCCGACTCGTTTTAAGAATAAGTTTTAAAAGTACGAATTCTCGAATTATATCAAACTACAACATTAAATCCAATTTAATTTGTATTCAATACTAATTCTGTATTTAATTCTAAATTAAATAATTACACTTTATTAATGAGCCTTTGCGACTTAGATTCTAAATCTAATCATTACGGGTCTTAAAGCCCAATTAACATCCAATGTCAATTTAATTAAAGTCCAATGGGCTTTCAATTAATTTCTTAAGGCATGGACTTTGGTCAATATGGATCAAACCCAAATACCAAAGCCCATTTAAGGAATCACCCTTATTTGCCAAGAAACCAATTTAGGCCCATTAGGCCCAATTAAAATTTTAAAAGTCCATTTAATTATATTTGGAATTTATGGATATGGTTTTGGGCCCAATTGGATCCAACCAATTAACCTAAACCAAACTTGGCCCAACCAAGCCCATTAAGCCCAAATACAACTTTATAAGCCCAATTCCAAATTTAGCCCAACCAATTTAATCACAATATTCCAACTATCATAATTAAATTAATAAAGTGCATAAGCCATAATTAATTAGTCAAATTAACATTCCAAAATATCAATTTACTTAATTAATTATGCTAATCATCATCAACACATGTCCAACATTATTGAATCAAAAAATCAATTCATTTTCATGCTTCAACTCACGGCAATTAGGGTTTTATTGTCCGATTCCGAATTCAATCCAATTAAATCCTAAATAAACATTTCCCAAGTCTTTCAAACTCATCCAATGATTCAAAAAACAAAAATAACCATGACATTTAGGGCACACATGTTTCGGCCAAGCCAAAATATTGGGGGAAATTTGATCCAATTCAATTTTCATCAAATTGATCATGCATAACACTATGTTATCATCATTCAAGCATACTCAAACAATCAATTTCATCCAAACATTCTCAAATCAATTTTACCCAATTTTACCCTAATTCAAATTTCATGCTTAAACAAGGCTCTTGATCCAAAAGTCTACTAGAAAACGAATCTTACTCAATTCTTATTTGTTGTAGTGTTGGGTTTCTACAATAGTCCCAAGATCATTCAAGCAATGAAAATCAATGTGAATACAATAAAGAAGTATGGCGGAATCATACTTACATTGATCGGCTTTGGATGCGATGAACACAAAACTTTTCTTCCACCATGGATGACTTTCGGTAATGCCCTTTATTTTTGCTCATTTGTGTTGTCTTCAAGCTCCAAGCTTTAATGGATTCCATGCTCATGAATGGGTTTCCCGATCACCTTTGTAGGACTCCTTTAGTGTGCTAGCACCTTGGAAATTTTACCATAAATTTTCCTTTGGTTTCTTCTTGTACTCGGCCAAGCCAAGAAATTAGAGAGAAAATGGCACCTTGTGCCGTGAGTTGAAGAGGGAGAGAAGGAGAGAATGAAGTTGTGTGTTATATTTGGTTTTTGATTTCAAAAATCAAATACCAAAAATCCATTTTTCCAAAAAAGGTACAAGGCATTAAAGCCTTCCAACAACTCACATCACTCACAAAAGTGACATCCATAACATCCCTCAAAGTTGATGTGACTTCCATCACAAGAATGACTAATGATGTGACGCGTGATGTGACTTGTGGGCCCCACTTGATTCGAAATGCGAGTGGGACCGTAAACACTCCCGGGCTCGGGTTCGCTAATTCCGAATTAACGAATTTTCCATTGCGACGTAATTAAATCAAATTTAATTAAATAATTATGCCTAGCAAAATTAATATTCACGCCGCTAGCGAATTAATTCTAAATTAACTCGTTCGCCCGAATTAAAATCTAATTTTAATTCCGCGTCGAAATCTAATTTCGTTTAATATATCAAATATATTATTTTATCGATTAATTCCAAATTAATCGTTCTCTCTCTTTAAATAATATTTTATCCCAGATAAAATATCTCCGTAATTAATCATAGATTAATTTTCTCTCTCTATTTTTAATCCCAGATTAATAATGTGCGAGTCATATGTCATCGGTGAATCTTCGGGAAGCGACCCATGAGATCTCTGGATATGTTGACAGTAAATCTGGTCGTCGGACTATCCGAACACGTACGTACCTAGTACTACGTTTTTACCAATTTACAAGACATGGTTGGCTTCTAGCAAAGCACCGTGCCTACCCAATTCTCCATAAATATTCTTAAAGGAATATGTAATCTATATCAGGCGTAGTATACGTAGTATTGCGTATTGCGATCCAGTATCAGATGTCACATGCTAGGCCTGGGGCTGGAATTGTGTCTGCCCCGTACGAAGCACATATCATCTCTGGTAACTAGCCTCTATAATCGGATAAACATGACCTAGTCATATTATCCCGATAGCTGCAGTATATAAGATCACCAGTTCCGTATCCTACGTGACCATCATCTCCATATGACTGAAGTGATACTTCCATCTTGACATCACACCCAATACACTACGATTCTCAATATACCCAGAAGAGGCGTACACAGAACCTGTTAAAGCCCTGGACGACCAAAACCTAAGTATATTGATTGTCGTAAGTATTAGCGGTGCAAGTCTCAGGTTAAGACCAAATACACCTACCCTGATTCGGACTTCCATAGACACATAGTCATACTACCAATGGAATTCCGAGGGGTCTATCTAGAGCGAAGATGTTTCCGTACCATCGGTAAACACAACCTCCTATCACACTTGCATAAGTATCCAATACTTAAATATATGAGAACTATGTCGTTATGCTCTCATAACACGCACAAGTGCAATACTAGTCTATTTGTCATTATCGATGTCCAATCTCGATAATACTACGACTAGGGATGTTTTAATGATTAAACCTTAGTGTATTAATACTGTCTCATATCTTTTTAATCCATAACTAATCATATGGACTTTTATCATTTATGTATCCAGGTAATCCAATTACTAATGATAAAAGAGCAATTTCCTATGTCACATAGTTAATTTGTACAACAACACCATGTTCTGTACAAATAGTGATGCTATGGGTCATAATTGTCCAACATATAGATCGTCAGCTAGGTCAATAGTCTGTCATTTCGCGATTCTTGTTAATCCAATGCACTGTGAGTGGATACTTATGCTTTCTTTTTTTATGATACTTTTGATTTATGTTTTCGATGATATTTTTTTTTATGATTTTTCTAAATATTTTTTAGAAAAGGATTTAGATACTTGTTTTAGTTGTTTTGTTTGGATGTGTGCTTGTATGATGTTCTTAATGTTTTAAAACCTCTGCGACGTTTGTTATGGGGTCTTGACCATTAGAAAATGACTGACCCACTATCCTCTATCGACATGGTTCTGTTCAGACATTATCCAGTCTTTGCGCGCGATTCAGGCAATGAACGAATGTATGGATTTCTGGCAAACTATTTTAAAGGAAAGGTTTTGAGCTCGATACTTCAGATTTGATATTTATATTCGATCTGTACTTGATTTAATTTTGTTTTCCTTTGGTATTGACTCGCCGAGTCCCCAAGCACCCCAACAACTTCTGACCTGTTTTACAGGATCCTCTATAGCTTTTTATAAGTCTTTGTTTGGATTTCATTTGGAGATTTCTGCTTGGATGTTGGATATTATGTATTTGCAAGTCACTCATGGGTTTTATTGTATTGTAAATGGATTAGTTTGGGTTGTATATTTTGTGTTTTGAGCACATATAGCTCACTTGTATATGTAGCATGAAGTTATGCATTGAATGGAATTATAGACATATATTTATTACGATATGATACATGCATAAAGCCCTTTTAAGCTATGTAGGAATATCTACATTAGTAAGTCATGCATCACATGTGTTTTGTATGGGTCTCGATCTTGGTCAGTTAGGTTGGGGGGCTGGTTACGCCAGTCTCCTGCAGGTAATACTCTGAAATTCTCGAGGTGTTACATGATCAAATGCCACAACGTGGTAACAATAAACAAACCCTGCGCAGGTAGGGACATACATTTAGGGACACAACATCATTATTCAAATAGCGCCACTTAAGGTCGCGTAACAATTGTCATAATGGGGCAATTGAGGTCTATAATCTGAGCCATAACGGGGCTCCACACAAGGAAATGACGTAACAGGATATTATAATATCCATGATGTGCGCCATAATAGGGCTCCACATATACCAATTTTACATATATCCAATTTTAATTTTTATTACTAATCAAGGTCCGTTCTAATTTAAATTTATATTATTATTTATATATTTATAAAAAATAAATAAACTCATAATGGTCGCACCGTGCCGCCGATCGCGCAACTCATATTATATAAAACACGACTAGCACTAAAGCATATTTTTATATGCACAATATAGTGATATTAATAAATAAATTAAAAACCACAATTAAGGTGTGAAACCGAATCCCTACCTCAACTTGACATTCGAAACGCAAAAATAATCTCACAACAGTGCTCAGCTTGTCCAATCCATTCCATTGATTACACTGCTACCTAAACTCTCATCGGGCCCACCCTGCAAGTCGTATGAGGTATGATGGTCCTGTTGACCGATGACCGTCAATGGACAATCTTAAGGCAATTCCTCGAACCTAAGATGCCAAAAGATTTTCGAATTAAAGTCCCCGTACGTTTTAACATAAATTCGACATGATTTCATTTAAAACACACATTTTCTACTTACAATTCAATACCATAAAATGCCCATCTAGAGCCTTCAGTAATCATAAATTCACAATCAACACTTCATCAATTCCACCAACCAAGTTTAAATACGATTTAATAATCTGAAACCGATAAATTTTATACATGTAATAATACGATAATATATAAAGTTAGAGTTCGGTTTCATTACCACGGAAAAAAGATCAACCTAGCACGACGGGAAAGTCAAAAATCAGATTCTGGTCAAACCAGGGCCGCGCGTGGCCTGGATGAGCCACCACGCGTGTCGGCACATGGATCCAACATTGTGAATGGTGTCGGATGTCGGCAGGGCATACACCCCATATGCGTCTGGTTGGCTTAAGTCCATTGGTGGTGGTCGTGTGCCAAAATACGCTTTGGATCACCATAAAATGAGCAAAAATAGTCATATTTTCAATGCTCAGTTTCACCAGAAAATCGACCGTTTCTGACGACATCACCACTACTATAATACTCCCCAAGTCTTCCTTTATAATTCCTCTAAGCTATTTTACTGTAAAATGGTTCCAAAATGTTGGATCTAGCCCTCTTTCTATATTCCCTATACTTTTTTCTCTCTAAACCATTTCAAATTTCTGCTAAAATAAAAAATGGGGAAATGAAGGCTTTTACAATGGGCTAGCTAGGGAAAACCCTAAATTACCGTTGGAGAATAAATTTTGGTATTCCATCCTTACCTCCTTAAAAGAATTTCATCCTAAAATTCAAAATACAAAGGAGACTAATGTACAATATCGTTAATGGGATTGAACATATGAGGTTATCTTTGAAGCACTTCAGTTCTAAACTCAAAAGCACAATCTCATATGATGTCATGTATAACAACTTACCCCATTAGCATAATATTGTCTATTTTGATATACATAACATTGATGAATATCAAGTCCAACACAACACCCAAATGGCTTTATTCTTGGCACATGGGTTTCAATCCATTGACCAAGAATATTTCATTGCTAGAAAAATATTACTATAATACATTCACAAATAAAAATTTTATTCGAAGGATACCGACTTTTTGATACAAGACTTGGTCTTGTATCACGTCATAAGTCACAACCTTATAGAAAGAAACATACAACATCATGTTCGTAGAACATCTGTGGTGATCAGACTTGTGTCATATGTAATTGGACTAACTCTCTCAAAAACCTCAAAGGTCCATAATACCACGGGGCTGACCTGTCATTAACACATGATCAAGATACAGTCTTACATAGAGAAAATCTTTAGGAAAGTGAAATTTTCCAACCAAGTCCCTTGAGACTTCATTCTCAAATGACATAGTCTCTTATGGTGATTTTGAGTCGTTCGAAAACAATCACTTACCACTTGAATACTCTAAATAGTCATTCTTAATCAAATTTGTCATCACAAAAGTAACAGATTCTCCTATTTTGACCAAACATAGTAGAAAGCTACCTAACCTTTCATATGAAGCATCAAAATGAGTTAAACCACTACTTGATTGGTAATGGTTTTTATAAGCAACTTCGACAACTAGAAAGTTTATAACAAAGTCTTGAGCGCACCTCAAGGATCTACACAACTATTTCAATTTAACCATATGTCTGAAAATAGAAAATAGTACAACTATCTCATGTTTGTGTAATTTATCGGTTTATTAACCTGGAACACGAATTTATGCAAAAGCTGTTGGGCGGTAATTCGGGTAAACGCAAAGGATCGTGGAAAATCAAAATTTTCCGATTTTCAATTATTTTTGTTAGGTAATTAAAATAAACTAATTTATTTCAATTACTCAATACTTAAAAACTGAAATTTTTACCCAAAAACAGATTTTTCAGAATTTACCATTTTGCCCAAAACTTTGTATTTTAATCATTTTAGTCCAAAATTGTCAAATACAATTCTAATTGATTCCAAATCAATTCCAAATTGATTTATTCATGTCTTATACATGAAAAATAATTTTACAACTCAAGAAAATATTTTTTCCATTATTACCGAATGGTCCCTCAATTTTCAAGAATTTATAATTTGATCCTTTTTGTTCAAAACATGTCAAGATCAAATCTAAAAATTCCCAAATTTAATATAAATCAAATATACATCTAATATCATCACATATATGAAAAGCCCCAAATTTGGTGAAGGTTAGAAACCCTAATTTTATAATTTCACAAATTAACAAAATTAACACCAAATTAATCAAATTCAAGACTTTAGTTCAATTCTTACAACACCAATTAAGCCTCACCATCATGAAATAGCTCAAGAACAATTCTAGGTCAATCATGAGTGGCTAAAAGACTCTAGAATGGCAACTAGCCATCAAAATGGCAAAAGAAAGCTTTATAAACCATTTTAAGCATTCTAAGTAATTATAAATGCTTCCATCTTTCAATCAAGCCCCAAATCATCAAATAACATTCATAAAAGAGTTGAGAACAAATTAGGCTACACATGTTGAAACTTAGTATGCTAGAAATATTTTTCATGTAATGAAAAGTAAGAAAAAACTTACAAAAATGCTTGATTTCCAAGGTTTTTCTTCCTTTTTCCTCATTTTCTCTTTTCCTCTCTCTGTATTTGATTTTTTTTAGGGTTTGTAGAATGTGAAACAAAAATAGAAAAATGGTTTATATAATTTCCGCAAATTACCGAAAATGTGAGGGAAAATATTGACCACAATTTTTCAATTTTATTTTAATAATTGGAAATTGATTTAATTATTTTGTGGTGTTAAAACATTAATCAAATTAATGTTTATCTTATACCAACCAATTAAATCATGCCAATTTAACCAATCAAAATTGGCCACTTTATCCAATAAAGAAATGCCATTTATCTTATCTTAATAAGGAAATAAGATATTAAATATTTAATTAATTCAATTATTCAACATTTGAATAATTAAATAATTAAATACAAATATCTCCAAAATATATGTATTATATTTACATTAAATAATCAAAATACATATATTAGTAATAAATGTCAAATATCACAATTCATTATTTAATAAATGGCCAAAAGATCTCAAAAGCATGTATTTTCGATTAACCGTTAAACGACTTATAAATAATCAGTATTATTTATAAAAGTTGCCCTAGTGCCCTACGAGTATATCTCAGTAGTGAGACTCTCTAGGTTCATGCATATCCGTCACGAAATCCAATTTCGTGTCCATAATCTTCATACCCGAAAATTATGACGAACACATATAAAATCTCTGAACCATACAGGTCGAGGTCATTACATACGTATAATCCTTCTGTCACAGATATCCGGATTATCCCATAGATATAAATATAAACGTCAAATCTCTTTAGGTATAATCCCGGCAACGATTATATTAGCAATCTCTTAAATAACACTTAGATTTGATTTCTACAATGTACCGCGGGCCCATGGATTTAAAAATTTGCTAACTCTATAAAGGATACCTATGCTCTGTACACAGAACTGACGGATCATATCTTGATACACACAGGATATCATGAGGATCAGTCCACACCCAACGAACAGGCGGAGGTTTGATCTAAATAGATCGGTGACGTGACTGCCATCAAAGTGTGGAGGATACCTCATACATCCACAGTGGTACCTCAAGTCGGAGGATCACTATGCTCAGTCTACCCGAGAAGATTCTTATTGACGTTGGTGTACCATCTATTAAGAATCTTCGGTGAGTCGTTCAGTGTTTATCCGATATAAATACCTATGTATTTATATGAGTCTCCCGAGACTAATGGTTCATTGAGAAACCATTAGAATCCAACATTCCAATATACGACATGTACCAGTCTCAACGGGTTTACTTACTGACCAAGTAATTGTAAACCTTGACCAGGAACAGTTAAAGAATGATACTGTTATGATACTGCTCAATGTCAGTTGTGACGCTTTTGCAACTGTATCATAACCAGTTAAATATACTGTTCTAATTGGACATTCTAATCTTCTCATCTTCTGTTTGCGGACACATCTTCTTCGTAAGATGAATGCCATATCTGAACAGTATATTTGCTGTCTTACAATTAGCAAAATTGTACCTTTCTAAGATCTTATCTATGTACGTTGATTGGGATAACCTAATAAGCTTCCTTTCTCTATCTCTAAAGAGCTTTATACCCAAGATATAAGAAGCTTCATCCAGGTCATTCATGGAAAAATTCTTACAGAGGTAAGCTTTGACGCCTTGCATCATGCCTATATCATTCCCAATGATAAGGATGTCATCAACATAGAGAACCAAAAATACTATCTACTCCCACTGGCCTTCTGGTACATACAGGATTCTTCTGTATTCTTGAGAAAACCAGACAATCTAATAATCTCGTCGAATCGAAGATTCCAACTTCGCGAAGCTTGCTTAAGTCCATAAATGGACTTCTTAATCTTACAAACCATGCCTGAGGTTTCGTTGGATACAAAACCTCCGGCTGTTCCATATAGATTTCTTCATCAAGAAACTCATTTAGAAAAGTCGTTTTGATATCCATTTGCCAAATCTCATAATCATGATAAACATCAGTAGACAATAAAATCCTTATAGACTTTATCATCGCAACTAGCGAAAAAGTTTCATCGTAGTCGACTGCGTGTAACCTTTAGCTACCAGTCGGGCCTTAAAGGTTTCAACCTTTCCATCAGGCCCATATTTCCTTTTGTAAACCCATTTACTACCGATAGGAACAATTCCTTTAGGAATCGGAACCAAGTCCCAAACTTGATTCTGATGCATAGAGTCTAACTCTGATTTCATGGCCTCTTGCATTTCATGGAGTCAATGTCCAACATCGCTTCTCTATAGGTATAAGGGCCAGTCTCTTCAACTAAGAGAACATCCAGACTTTTTCTTGTATCAAATACAAGCGTTCAGGAGGTCTAGACACCTTTTGGGACATACGGAGTGTGTGTGTTAAAGGCTCTTCATCTATTTGAACTTCAAGTTCCTCCACTGGTTCGTTGGTTCCAGGTTGTACTTCATCAAGTTCAACCTGTCTATGATTACCTCATTCAGACAATAATTCTACCTCTAGAAATTTTACGAAGCGAGCTACGAACACATTTCGATGCTCGGTATCATAGAACAAATATCCTTTCGTATTTGAAGGATATCCAATAAACCTAAACTTTTGCCCTCGAGGCGCAAGCATATCTGGCTGGGCCATCCTGACATAGGCAGGACAACCCCAAATCTTAATATAATTAAGATTCGGTTTCCTACCAGTCCATATCTCATACGGAGTTGTAGGAACAACCTTGGAATGAATCTTATTCAAAAGATGTGCATCAGTTGAAAGAGCATATCCCCATAAGTAATAGGGAAAATCTGTCAAACTCAACATCGATCGAACCATATCTAATAATGTCCGATTTCTCCTTTCGGACACTCCATTGTGCTGTGGAGTACTCGGAGGAGTATATTGAGTGAGAATCTCATTCTTCTTTAAATAATCGGTGAACTCACCACTCATATATTCACCGCCTTGATCAGATAGAAGACATTTAATATATTTACCATTCTGTTTTCTAATTCATTTCGGAATTCTTTGAACTTTCAAAGGTTTCCGATTTCTGTTTCATCAAATAAACATAACCATACCATGACAGATCATCGGTAAAGGTAACGAAGTAGGAAAAACCACTGTGAGCATTTTGACTCATGGGACCACATACATCAGAATGTATTAGTTCAAATAAATCAGTGGCTCGATGTCCTACACCCGAAAATGGGGCTTTGGTCATTTTACCTCGAATGTAAGATTCACAAGTTGGATAAGGTTCAATGGTAAGATCATATATCAAACCATTCCTAACCAACTGGGATAGGCGTTTCACGCCTATATGACCCAACCTCATATGCCACAATTCAATATTATTTATATAAGATACTTTACGTTTATTAATACCAGCATTAAAGATATCTTGTGAGGTATGAAAAATGTAATGACCATACTCATTTGGACAAAAAAAGATCTGAACATTATATCTATCATACAAATATAAAGAACGATTCATAATATTTACATTATAGCCTTCAGTATCTAATATAAAAAGTGATACAATGTTCGCAACACCTTCTGGTACAAAAAAGCAGTCATGCAATAAAAGGCTCCCTCTAGGCAGAGGAATCTCGCATAAGCTCACAGCAACTACATCCAAAGAGTCGCCACTCCCGAATCGCAATTACATCTCCCCAAATTTTAGCCGTATACTTTCCTTTAGCACCTACAATGAATTGCAAATGTGAACTAGACAAGCAGAATCCAAAATCCAACTGGACGACATAGCTTCACAAGCTAATGAGATATCAATAATGGGAAAAATAAAAGTACCTGAAGTAGATTCTCTTTCCTTTCTGATCTGGGCTAGGTAATCAGGACAGTTCCTCTTCCAATGGCCGATCTTGCTTCAGTGGTGGCATTTATCTTCGGCAGCTCTCTTGGGTTTAGTTACCTTACCCTGTGGTGGAAGATTTGTACCATTCTTTTTCTTCCCTTTCTTCTTCTTCCCTTTCTGTTTAGATTGGCAAGTCGGTACTCCCTTCCTCAAATATTCCTCCGCAATTTGCAGCATCTTATGCAGCTCGTGGTAAGAACGGCTAATCCCGTTCATATTGAAATACATCACAAATTGGTGATATGATGCTGGCAGAGATCCTAATATAACATTTTGTCCTAAAGTGTCATTGAGAGGGAAATTATAGCGCCTCAACTATTCGATCAAATCAATCATATGTAGCACATGAGGGCTCACAGCATGTACCTCTTCCAATTTTGCATGGAACATTTCCATAGTAATTTTATGAACCAAGACTCGTTCTTGGTTCATAAAGGACTCTCGCAACCGCATCATCATAGTATATGCGTCGGGCAATCCAAAATATTGCCTTTTAAGCTCTGGTGCCAAGGAACTGAGAATATATGATTTGACTCGTCTATCATCATCTCTCCACTTTTGGAGAGTCTCATGTTCCTCTGGTGTAGCATCAGGTGCTATGGCCAGTGGCAACGATCCTTCCAACACATATTCTATTTGCTCAGACCCAAGAAAAATTCTCAGTCCTAATCTGCAAAGTTTCGGCACCTTTAAGCTTGTTCGTATCAGGTATACGAGCAAAAGGATTAGGATCATGTGACGCCATCGCAAATCTATCATATAGATAGCGAAAAACGGTTAGCAGACATAACAGTTTCATATAATATAAATCAAACAAAGCATAAATAGATCATGGATTTTTAATCTAAAAATGCCCATCCCACTATTACATGCAAAACTGTAATCCCGAAATAGAATGAAAATAAATAATTAATCAAATTAAATTTAATAGCGAAAGGTGGATCCCATGAATATATTTCAGCTCACAGCTTTGGCACGATCTCGCCTACGTATATTCATTTGGTAGACAACTCATTGTCAATCACTCAATAGTGACTCATGGGTTCCGATCCTGGTCGTTTCTCATTGTGACAGTTTTGGTACGTTCACAAGGAGGCGTACCAAGGTTAAACTTATCAATGAAAAATTCAAGATACTTGCGTAGTCCTGACAACTTTGGCACATTCAGGATTTCCGCTTTCGATTGAATTTATCTAGTATCACATATACATCCGGTATTGATAAATTTCTATCAACTAAACATTCACTACTTTAGCACGATCTCAGATGCAGCCATAGAACAGATATCCACAAACCGTATTCACAAGACGGACCAAGAAATATGCATCCAATACATATTACTTACAAAACCTTATCAATTAGGGATTTTTCGCAAAGATGAAACGTATTTGATTTAATCAAATTAAATAAATACAAGCATGTATCAAGTAAGAACATAATTAAACATTGAATTTAAAGACATATCATATCATGTGTCGAGGTTCAGACCTGCTATGATACCATTTTTGTTGGGGTTTTGGGCGGTAATTCGGGTAAACGCAGCGAATCGCGGAAAACTAAAATTTTCCGATTTCAATTATTTTTCTTGTGTAATTGAAATAAAATAATTTATTTTAATTACTCAATACATAAAAAGTGAAATTTTTACCCAAAAATAGATTTTTTGAATTTACCATTTTCCCCAAAACTTTGTATTTTAATCATTTTAGTCCAAAATTGTCAAATACAATTCTAATTGATTCCAAATCAATTCCAAAATGATTTATTCATGTCTTATTCATGAAAATACAATTTCACAACTCAAGGAAACAATTTTTTCCATTATTGCCGAACGATCCCTCAATTTTCAAGAATTTGCAATTTGGTCTTTTTTTGTTCAAAACATGTCAAGATCAAATCCAAAAATTCCCAAATTTAATATACATCTAATCTCATCACATATATGAAAAACCCCAAATTTGGTGAAGGTTAGAAACCCTAATTTTATAATTTCACAAATTAACAAAATTAACACCAAATTAATCAAATTCAAGACTTTAATTCAATTCTTACAACACCAATTAAGCCTCACCATCATGAAATAGCTTAAGAAAAATTCTAGGTCAATCATGAGTGACTAAAAGACTCTATAATGGCAACTAGCCATCAAAATGGCAAAAAAAAGCTTTATAAACCATTTTAAGCATTCTAAGTAATTATACATGCTTCCATCTTTCAATCAAGCCCCAAATCATCAAATCACATTCATAAAAGAGTTGAGAACAAAATAGGCTACACATGTTGAGGCTTAGTATGCTAGAAATATTTTTCATGTAAGGAAAAGTAAGAAAAAACTTACAAAAATGCTTGATTTCCAAGGTTTTTCTTCCTTTGTCCTCATTTTCTTTTTTCCTCTCTCTGTATTTGATTTTTTTAGGGTTTGTATAATGTGAAACAAAATAGAAAAATGGTTTATATAATTTCCCCAAATTATCGGAAATGTGAGGAAAAATATTGACCACAAGTTTCAATTTGGTTTTAATAATTGGAAATTGATTTAATTATGGTGTGGTGTTAAAATATTAATCAAATTACTATTTATCTCATACCAACCAATTAAATCATGCCAATTTAACCAATCAAAATTGGCCACTTTATCCAATAAAGAAATGCCATTTATCTTATCTTAATAAGTAAATAAGTTATTAAATATTTAATTAATTCAATTACTCAACATTTGAATAATTAAATAATTAAATACAAATATCTAAAAAATATATGAATTATATTTACATTAAATAATCAAAAAACATATATTAGTAATAATTGTCAAATATCACAATTCGACATTTAATAAATAGCCAAAAGATCTTAAAAGCATGTATTTTCGTTTAACCTTTAAACGACTTATAAATAATCAGTATTATTTATAAAAGTTGCCCTAGTGCCCTATGAGTATATCCCATTAGTGAGACTCTCTAGGTTCAGGCATATCCATCACAAAATCCAATTTAGTGTCCATAATCTACCCACCCATAAATTATGACGAACACGACAAGTCGAGGTCATTACATACGTATAATCCTTCCGTCACAGGTATTCGAATTATCCCAGAGATATAGATATAAACGTCAAATCTCTTTAGGTATAATCCCGTCGACGATTCTATTAGAAATCTCTTAAATAACATTAAAAAATAATTTATACAGTGTACCACGAGCCCATGGATTTAACAGATTGCTAACTCCATAAAGGATACCTATGCTCTTATTGACGTTGGTGTATCATCTATTAAGAATCTTCGGCGAGTCGTTCAGTGTTTATCCGATATAAACACCTACGTGTCTATATGAGTCTTCCGAGACTCATGGTTCATTGAGAAACCATTAGAATCCAACATTCCAATATATGACACGTACCGGTCTCAACGGGTTTACTTACTGAGCAAGTAATTGTAAACATTTACCATAAACAGTTAAAGAATGACACTGTTATGATACTGCTCAATGTCAGTTGCGATGCTTTTGCAAATGTATCATAACCAATCAATTTATGGTCAATTACATCTTTACCATATAATAAAAGAATTTATATTACAAAAACTGTTTATTTTATTCATTAATAAAATATATACAAGATTATTTGCAGTGAAATACATAAGAAATTGGCACTCAGAGCACCAACCCTAACAAAAGCCTCTGTCGATGGTCAGATGCTAATACCCAAATAACCCAATTAATCATATGTCTATGTCAACCAAGTTACCTGAATTCATTAATATTGAGTTCCGATTGTGGCTACCCCTACCCCCGCCTGACAGGTATATGTCTATACTGGAAGGAAATCTTTTAAGGGGTATCTAATCCTTAAGGGAGATCATGAGCTATTAAGTCTAAAGCTGAAACCTAAAATCCATTCGTCAAGTTCATTTTAAGTTTACCAGATCAATCTTATTAATGGCCAGTTAACAAGAAGAATTAAGCTTAAGACTTAATAAAAAAAACCTTTATATTACCAATGACACAAAATAACCCCTTATATACCGGTGATATTGGAATTCATCACAACCCTAGATAACAGGTTTAGTTACAACACATATTTAGGACTAATAAAAGCTTAAATAAAGTAAATGAAAGAAAGAAAAGTTAGGAAATTAAAAAGGTAAATAAAGCAATAAAGAAAATGTTGGGGGTTAGAGGATCACTTCTATTACTTCTATTTTAGATATCTCCCTTATTATAATATATTAAATTTGCATGACATTACCAACCGACCATATAGGATGTGTCCTGATTAAGTCAGATTTATGATTAATTCCAACCGACCATAAAGGCGATATCCAATTTAGTCAGGTTAAAATCAATTTAATTAAGTCCAACCGACCATAAAGGCGGTATCATATTAAGTCAGATTTTAAATATTTTATATATTATAATTCAGGGAGATTAATCTAAATATTAGTAATAAAAGCTTAACCTTTCACCCCAGCAGAGGGGATTTACCTCCTCATACTGAAAAGTAAAAATAAAGATTAAAAAGTAAAATAAAGAAAGTAATATTGCGTAAAATAAATAAAATTAAATATAAAAAGCTGTAAATAAACAAACAAGATACAATCTTATTAGTATTCTTAAGGAATTCGCCCAGAAGAAGGTATGAATTTTCCTTCTGATTTCAGCTTCAATTTTTGGGCAAATTTAGGCCACGCGCGTCGGGACGCAAAGCACTTGCGCGTCGTGATGCGCTACTCATTCAACGCGATGATGTCATGTGTCTGTCAGCTGAATTATTGGCTCGATATCGCGACGTAGATTGTTGTGATGTTGACACGTGGTAGGCGCATGTTAGCAAGTGCGTATGATAGCAAGTTTCTATGATTTTGACATGTGTCTGGCGTACGTTAGCGGTCCCGACGCAGAAAGGTTGCGCGTCGCGACGCAGAATTCTAATTTTGCCATTTTCATCCAATTTTCACCGTTTAAGCCCTGATTTGATTCCAGAGAGTCCTATTACTTTATTTATCTACAAAATAACACAAAACACATCAAAATATTCATAAAACTCAAGAAACTATATAAAATATTAAGTCAACAGTGACGGTAAATACTGATATATTTACCGCTTATCACACCCCCAAACCTAACATTTTGCTAGTCCTAGAGCAAAACAAAATACAATAACAACTTTAAAATAAAATTAAACTAAGCCATTTTCGTAGGGATCACGGTTGCATTTAGCGTAAGCAACAAGCCTTTAAACCCCTAGGTGTCCCTAGTGGACGAGCGATAGTCTAGTGAGGGCTTACAACAACGTTACCCACAAACGGCAATCTAATGCACACAAAAGCAAAAAGACAAGAGAAAATAGAATAAACAAGTTAGTGACTAAACAAGTGAAACTTCTTATCCAAGTTAATATTTGTTTTCTTTCTTTCTAAATTACCAAATAAGTAATTTCTCCGATTATTTTTACCATTCTCAATATACACAACCAAGAAAGTATTAATCAAATCATTGTGCCCACAATATTCATAAGTGTAGTTGAAAAAATTGTAATTTTTTTGTCCTAAAGTTATATCAGAATTCACATCTTTTTAGCAAAGGAATTTTTTTTTGATTTTTTTAAATTTGTTTACAATATCTTTAATCCATGTAGCGAGCTTTAGGTCAGTGACTCCTAAGCCAGTTGGCTTTAGGGCACTAGGTGTTACGACACCCTTACAAACTTAATTACTCAGATTTCAGATATCTTTTTTTTTTATAACATTTTTAATCCATGTAGCGAGTTTTGGGCCAGTGACTCCCAAGCCAGTTGGCTTTAGGGCACTAGGTGTTAAAACACCCATACAGATTTAATTACTCGGATCTCATTTCTTTTTTTAATTCCATCACTTTTTTAGATGATTCTTCCAATTAAACTAGAGCATTGAATATCACAAACTTTTCAATTACAACTCATAGCCGTATGTTACCATGCATGTTGATAATATCTGTCAACTGAGCATATGAAGATCCAATTTAATCAGTTTTATGGAGAATTCACAAATTAAATAATTCAAAATGAAATAAACAAACATTAACTTGTTACGAAATAGATTGAGATACGTCTCAGGAGTGGAAATTCCTTACACAATTATCTCACACCAATTTTACCTGATTAGTCAAATTACAAACACAAAAACAATATTTTTTAAATTTTTTTTTTAAATTTTTTTTAAATTTTTTGAAAATTTTTGACTAAAAATCAAATAAAAACAACAAAATAAAATTTTTGACTAAAAATCAAATAAAATAAACACAATAAAAATAAGATACTAGTCAACTATTCCCCTCCCCCAAACCTAATTAAGAAATTGTCCCTAATTTCTAAAAAGTAGAAGAAGAGTTTAGAAAACAATACCTGGTTAGCTGAAATTCTACATCTAAAATGAAAATTAAAGGTTAAGATCCAGATTTATCCGACGCTTTTTACCACGATCATTATCAGACCAGTTTATCTTGGAAAGGCTAGGATCAATTTGTGGTTCAAAGGCTAAGATTTGGTCAATTAAATCATGGGCAGTTCGAGCAGTGAAGAGGATTTCTTTTACAGGTTTTGACACGAATCCATTTCTCCGGGCATCATCAAGAAACACACAAAGAAAATCATAAAATCCATAACAATGTTAAACAGTCCAATCGGTTTCTGGTGTATGTTTAAGTTTGCCCAAGATAGTACTGTAAAGATTTCCTCCATCGTACCCACGCCACCTGGCAAAGCAATAAAAGCATCAGCATGGTTTATGATTTCAACCAGTCATTCAGACATACCTGCCACGATAAGTTTCTCTTCGTTTGATGGTCTTATAAGATTCGCCTCTGCCAATGGTTTTGGGATGATTCCCAGAACTTGACTACCTCATTCCTGTACAGCCTTGAAACATACCCCATTAGTCCAAGATTTCCACCGCCATATACTAAGTGCATATTCCTTTCAGCTATGACTCAACCCAATTCTTGTGCTGCCTCAACGAACTCTGGTTTAGAAGTAACACTATTACCGCAAAAGACACAAATGTTAATAACTCGTCTTCTTGAAATTACTTCCATTTTTTTTTTAAATTTTATTTTTCAACTCAAATCTGGATGTCTTTAAGAGTGCAATAACGAACTGAATTTATAGAACCTGAAAAAGGGTGAGTAATAATAGCACTAGTACCTGCCAAGTGACAATTTTTAGTTAAACAATAAAATAAATCGTGAAAGCCAAAAAGTCCGGATCATGTCAGAAAAATAAGAGAAAATAATAAAACAAATCACAATTATTAGTTAAAGATAAAAAGATAATAATATTTACAAGATGTAACGGCTTGAATGACGTTTATGCGTTAGGGACAAGCTTCCTATCCAATTTTCTTATAAATTGGCAAACAAGGTCTTTTAGAGTCAGATTCCCGAGACTGAATTATTGCCTTTCTTTTCGAAACTGTGTATGTAGTGATTCACATATCCACTAGGATGCGTCTCAATAGTCAATGATATTTCATCTAAAGACTTCTTACTTATGCCATCACTAATGAATTTAATTTTATCTTCGTGGTTATCAGACACCACTCCTAAAGAACGACAACGAGTATTACATGTCATGCGTGCATATTTATAGTAAACACCCATTCTTTTGGCTCTTCTCTTTTTAGCATAGGTGCTTCTTCTTAAACCAGGTAGATATGATACAAAAGAGTCAGAGGACTCACCTGCCAATCGGACCCGTGCTTCAATAATCCAACGAATGTCATTAGGAATACCTTTGTTCATCAAAAGTCTCATTCGTTCTAAGCGAGCTTTGTAGACCTTCGTCATAGATTTTTGAGGGAGAGAAGGAAAATACTTATGAAGATTTACGAGAACGTCTTTCATCCTGAAATGTGACTTTACCTACAAAATTAAACACATAAAAATAAAACACACCAAATCTGAATATATACACAATTTGCATGGGTTGCCTCCCTACTAGCACTAAGTTTAACGTCGTCAGTTAAACATGACTGCCCAAACATTAGGCTGGATCTGAAAGTGTGACACTTTCTTTTTATCGCTCAAATGATTCTTCCCACTAGTGCTTGACATGCTGACTGTTAACTTTGAATGTATCATTGGTGTTGGGATCAAGTAACTCAACAACACCGTATGGTAAAACCTGAGTAATCACAAATGGACCTAACCACCTCGATTTCAGCTTTCCAGGGAAAAGTTTTAACCGTGAATTGTATAACAACACCCGCTACCTTGGTTCCAGTTGTCTATGCACTATTTTTCGATCATGCCATTTCTTGGTATTTTCTTTGTACAGTTTGGCATTCTCATAAGCCTGTAGGCAAAATTCCTCCAATTCGTTGAGTTTATGGAGCCTTTTCTCTCATGTTTCTTGTGGATCAAGATTTAACTTCTTCAGTGCCCAGTACGCTATATGTTCAAGCCCAACTGGCAGATGGCATGCTTTCCCAAACACCATTCGATATGGGGACATACCAATGGGTGTCTTGTAAGCTGTCTGGTAGGCCTATAGTGTGTCATCTAGTTTGTAGACCATTCCCTCCTTGTTGATCCAACGGTTCTCTCCAAAATTCTTTTGATCTCTCTGTTTGAAACTTCAACTTGCCCATTTAACTGTATATGGTAGGCAGTGGCAACTTTGTGGGTAACTCCATATTTGGATAGGAGTACATCGAAGTATCTGTTGCAGAAATGTGTGCCACGATCACTGATAATTGCTCGAGGTGTTCCGAAGCGAGTGAATATATTTTTTTAAGGAATTTTATCACCACTTTAGAATCATTTTATGGCAGTGTTATTGCTTCAACCCATTTGGAGACGTAGTATACTACAACTAGTATGTACATGTTTCCGAATGATGGAACAAATGGTCCCATAAAATTAATCCCTCATTTATCAAATATTTCCACTTCCAGAATATTTTGCAAAGGTCCTTCATTTCTCCTTGAAATATTTCCTGTACTCTGGCACATGTCACATTGAAGAGCAAATAAGTAAGCATCTTTAAACAGAGTGGGCCAGAACAAACCTGACTGTAGGACTTTGGCTGCAGTTTTTTTTCCGCTGAAGTGTCCGCCGTATGGTGATGAATGACAATGCTGCAAGATACTTTTAACTTCCTCCTATGGAACACAACGTCTCAATAATTGATCAGTACAACGTTTGAATAGGTACGGCTCATCCCAGACATAGTGCTTGACTTCTTTGAAGAACTTTTTCCATTGCTGATGTGTCCATTCCAACGACCATTTTCCCGATACTATGTAGTTTACATGGTCAGCATACCAAGGGACATCATGTTGTTTCATGGCAAAAAATTATTCATCTGGAAAAGTTTCTTTGATTGTCAGTTCATTGCCAGCTGTTTCTCCATTCTCAAGCCTTGATAAGTGATATGCCACTTGATTTTCGGTCATTTCCTGTCTCGGATCTCCGCATCAAATTTTTACAGCAGAAGCACCCAACGGATCAATCTAGGTTTGGCATCTTTCTTTGTGATCAAGTATTTGATTTCCGAATGATCTGTGTAGACCACCACATTAAGATCCAGCAGATAAGAGAGGAATTTATCAAAAGCAAACACAACTGCGAGCAATTCCTTTTCAATGGTTGTGTAGTTGAGTTGTGCTTCATTCAGGGTTCTACTGGAGTAGTAAATGGTATGTAAAATATTTGATTTGTGTTGTCCAAAAACTGCACCTACAGTAAAATCACTACCATCGCACATCACCTCAAATGGAAGGGTCCAATCCAGTGCTTCTATAATGGGGGCAGATACCAGCTTCTGTTTTAAGATCTCAAAAGCTTCATGGAATTCTTTGATGAAGTTGAAAGACACGTCTTTCTCCAGCAAATTGCACATAGTTTTAGCAATCTTGGATAAGTCTTTGATAAATCTCCTGTAAAAGCCTGTATGTTCGAGAAAACTGTGAATCCCTTTGACAGATGATGGTGGAGGTAGTTTTTCAATTGTCTCGATCTTTGCTTTTTCTACCTTGATTCCCTTTTGTGAGATCCGATGTCCCAACACAATTCCTTCCTGCACCATGAAGTGGCATTTCTCCCAATTGAGTACCAGGTTTTGTAGCAACTTTTCCAGATTTTGTAAGCAGTGGTCGAATGAGTCTCCAAACACAGAGAAATCATCCATGAAAACCTCCATACTTTGTTCCAGCATGTCTGAGAAGATGGCCATCATGCAACGTTGAAATGTGGCAGAAGCATTACATAATCCAAATGGCATCCTACGAAAAGCAAAAGTACCATACGGACGTGTAAAAGTGGTTTTCTCATGATCTTCTGGGGCGATGGCAATCTGATTGTACCCCGAGTATCCGTCCAGAAAATAATAAAATTCATGTCCCGCCAATCTATCTAATATCTGGTCAATGAATGACAGCTAAAAATGATATTTCCTTGTTGTTTTGTTCAGCTTCCTGTAGTCCATGCATACTTTCCATCCAGTCATCGTTCTTGTTGGAATTAGCTCGTTATTTTCATTTGTGACTATAGTAATTCATCATTTCTTTGGCACACATTGCATAGGACTCACCCAAGTGCTGTCAGAGATGGGGTAGATGATGCCGACATCCAACCATTTGATAATTTCTTTCTTCACGACCTCCTTCATTATTGGATTTAGTCTCTGTTGATGCTCCACTGTGGCTTTGTACACATCGTTCATCAGAATTTTGTACATGCCAAATGATGGACTAATGCCTCGAATGTCTACTATAGTCCAACCAATGGCTTTCTTGTGTTCTCGTAACACTCTCAGCAACTTATCTTCCTGCTCTAATGTTAGCGATGAAGAAATAATCACAGGTAAATCAGAAGAGTTTTCTAAGAATGCATACCTATGATGGTTCGAAAGTAGCTTCAGTTCTAGTTGTGGTGGTTCTTCAATCGAGGGCTTGATTCGTTCTTTTTTCGATAGTTCCAAAATTTCAACCTGTGGTGTCGATTTGAAGTGAAATGGTCTGTCAAGATAGTTGATACATTCAATAATTTCATCATCTAGCTCGCTGTCAGTCATGTTAGTGATGCAAGCTTCAAGTTTATCCGTGGGAAGTTGCATTGCATCAGTATCCTGGATGATACTATCTAGAACATCAATTCTAAAATATTCATCCTCATTTTCATCACTCAGGAATTTCATGGCTTTGAAAACATTGAAGGTAACTTCTTGGTCCTGCATTTTCATGGTTAGTTCTCATTTTTGTACATCAATAATAGTTCGACCTATAGCCAAAAATGGTCTCCCGAGGATGATAAGTACATATTTGTCTTCTTCCATGTCAAAGATAATGAAATCTGCAGGGAAAATGAATTTGTCAACTTTAACCAATAAATCTTCCATTACTCCTCTCGGAAATATGAGCGATCTGTCAGCAAGCTGTAAAGTAAATGAGGTGGGCATTGCTTCTCTAATCTGCAGTTTTCTGTAAATAGACAAAGGCATCAAGTTAATGCTGACACCTAAATCACATAAAGCTTTACCGAAGTAATGTTCTCCTATGGGGCAAGAGATGGTGAAACTGCCAGGATCTTTCAACTTTGGGGGAAGATTCATCTGAATGATGGTGCTGCATTCTTCTGTCAATGCTACTGTCTCGTAATCTCCCAATCTTCTTTTTCGTGAAAGAAGGTCTTTCATGAATTTGACATAGCTGGGCATTTGTTCCAACGCTTCTGCAAATGGAATATTGATATGCTGTTTTTTGAAAATCCCCGGAATTGAGCAAACTGCTTGTCTAGTTTGTTCTTCTGGAGACGCTGTGGAAATGGTGGAGGTGGAGAGAATCTTTCTCGATCATTTGGTTTTGCTTCTCTTTCCACCATCTGTCGATCTGCTTCGCTATTTTCTTTTGGAACTTCCTCAGTAGATACCTTGACTCCAATATCTTGGATGATTTCAGTATCACTTTTCAAAGTAATGGCTTGACATTGCTCATTCCCTCGGTTCCTTGGATTTGGTTCTGTGTTGCTAGAAAGGTTACCATGCGGTTTGTAACTCTGAGCATTGGCCATTTGTCTCATTTGATTCTCCAGATTTTCAAAGATGCTGCTTGAGTTTGAATTAATGCTGCTTGGGATTGAAACATAGCATCATATGATGCTGCTTGATAGTTGTATTTTGCTTCCAGCTTTTTCAAGTGAGCCATCACTTATATTATTCCTGGTTCTTTTTCATACTCATGACCTTTGTTTTGCTATTGGAATCCTGGTGGTGGATTATTCTTTTGTCCTGAATTGTTGTTTCATGCAAAATTGGGATGATTCCTCCACCCTGGGTTGCAGGTGTTGGAATATGGATTGTTCCCCTATTTGTTGAAATTATTGACATAATTCACTGTCTCATCATGTTGGCTTGTCTCTGGTGCTCCTCCATATGGTGAACTTGTGAATCCAACATTACCTTGCATGCTAAGAGTTTCCATGAATTTTCATATCTGATCCAGCTTGGCATTCATTGCTGTGTTGGCTCCAACTTCATAAATTCCTGCGATTCGTTGGATCATGTTCCTTTCTGTTAGCCACAAAGAATTATTGTTGGCCATTTCTTTGATTAAGTCACAGGCCTGATCTTCTCATTTTTCTATTAAAGCTCCTCTAGCAGCAGCATCTATTGTGGTTCTCATATGTCCAAAAAGTCCATTGTAGAAGGTTTGGACTTATAGCCACTTTACAATCTCATGGTTAGGATATTTTCTGAGCAAATCTTTGTACCTTTCTCGAGCTTCGCAGAGGGATTATGAGTCATGTTGTACAAAGGATGTGATGTCATTCCTCATCTTTTCAGTTCTAGATGAGGGAAAGTATTTTGCAAGGAATTTGGTGGCTAAAGTGTTCCAAGTTGTGATGGAACCTGCTGGTAGTGAATTTAGCCAAGCCTTGGCTATGTCTTTCAAGGAATATGGGAAAACACACAGTCTCATTGCTTCTTCAGCCTCTCGATTATAATTGAAAGTGCCGTAAAATTCCAGGAAGTTGCTGATGTGGGCATTAGGATCTTCAGTTGCATTCCCCCCAAACTGAACTGACTGTTGTATCATCTGGATGCATGTTTTTATGTCACACGCATTTTCTAGTAAGAGAGGTAGAACAATACATGAAATGAAGCCATCAACCACCGGAATAGTTATATCTCGAATGGGAATTGGTGGTACAACTTCCAACGGTTCAGGTTTGATGGTTCTTTCAATCTATGGGTCAAGCGGATGGATTTCAAAGCTTTTGGTTCTTCTCATGTAGTGTCTGAGAACCTAAAACATAAGAAAATAAAAATAATAAGTAAAAAGAAATTAGACACAAGTAAAAGTATCTAACCCAAAATTAGTAGTGAAAGATAAATAAGTCCCCGGCAACGGTGCCAAAAACTCGATCGATGAAATCACTCACGTAACGTAAGCGCACGTATCGCTCAAGTAGTATAAAGTATATCGATCCCACGAGGACTTAATACCTAAGCTATTAATTTGTGAAGCCAAATATTTACAAGTATCTAATAGATTGGTTGTTTGATTGGATGGTGAATTTAAACTTAAAACGAGTAAATAAAACAGTACGAAGTAGATGAAAGGAAAATTCAATATTATTAAACTATCTAGGGTTGTGAATTCTTCCAATATCTTTTAAAGATGAAGTGGTTATCTCATGTTTGTGCAATATATCGGTTTATTAACTTGGAACATGAATTTATGTAAAAGCCTATGTCAATGGTCAGATGCAAATACCCAAATAACCCAAATAATCATATGTCTATGTCAACCAAGTTACCTGAATTCATTAAGATTAAGTTCCAATTGTGGCTACCCTCGCCCGACAGGTATATTTCTATCATGGAAGGAAATCTTTTAATGGGTATCTAATCCTTAAGGGAGATCATGGGCTATAAAGTCTAAGGCTGAAACCTAAAATCCCATCGTCAAGTTCATTTTAAGTTTACCAGATCAATCTTATTAATGGCTAGTTAACAAGAAGCGTTAAACTTAAGACTTAATAAATAAACTTTTATATTACCTAAAACACAAAATAACCCCTTATAAACCGGTGATATTGGAATTCATCACAACCCTAGATAACGGGTTTAGTTACAACATATATCTAGGACTAATAAAAGCTTAAATAAAGTAAATGAAAAAAAGTAAAGCTTGGAAATTAAAAAGGTAAATAAAGCAATAAAGAAAATGCTGGGTTAGAGGATCACTTCTATTACTTCTATTTTAGATATCTCCCTTATTATAATATATTAAATTTGCATGACATTACCAACCGACCATATAGGTGGTGTCCTGATTAAGTCAGATTTTTGATTAATTCCAACCGACCGTAAATGCGGTATCCAATTTAGTCGGGTTAAAATCAATTTAATTAAGTCCAACCGATCATAAATGCGGTATCCCATTAAGCCAGGTTTTAAATAGTTTATATATTATAATTAAGGGAGATTAATCTAAATATTAGTAATAAAAGCTTAACCTTTCACCCCAGCATATGGGATTTACCTCCTCATACTGAAAAGTAAAAATAAAGACTGAAAAGTAAAATAAAAAAGTACTATTGCATAAAATAAATAAAATTAAATACAGAAAGCTGTAAATAAACAAACAAGATACAACCTTCTTAGTATTCTAAAGGAATTCGCCCAGAAGAAGGTATGGATCTTCCTTATGCTTTCAGCTTCAATTTATAGGCAAATTTATGCCATGCGCGTCGCGATGCGCTACTCATTCAGCGCGATGATGACACGTGTCTGTCAGCCAAATTATTAGCTCGGCATCGTGACGTAGAAGGTTGTGTGCGTCGCGACGTTGATGTCAGCAATGACGTGTATTGTCGGCAGCATGGGATGACACGTGTCCGGCGTATTTTATCAAGATTGATGTGATGTTGACACGTGGTAGGCGCATGTTAGCAAGTACGCATGATAGCAAGTTTCTCTGATTTTGACGTGTCTGGCGCATGTTAACAGTCGCGATGCAAAAGTGTTACGCGTCGCGACGTAGAATTCTAATTTTGCCATTTTTCATCCGATTTTCACAGTTTAAGCCCTGATTTGATTCCAGAGAGTCCTTTCATTTTATTTATCTAAAAAATAACACAAACCATATCGAAATATTCATAAAACTTAAGAAACTATACAAATAAGTCAAAAGGGACGGTAAATACTGATATATTTACCGCTTATCACTTAATGAGTTGTTAATTACTAGATTTTTATAGGGATATCAAAGTTAGTAATTGATAATATTTTCACTCGGCACTCGGGAGAGGGAGTAGAATAATTTAAGATTTTTAGCTCATAAATTAAGAAATTGAATAATAATTGATTGGCATAACAAATACATAGGGGATAGCTAGGTGAAATCAAACTCTAGAATTTATCTCATCTTGGTCTTTCCCAATATAATGTTTTAATATCTTGTTTCTTTAGTTTTAAGTTTTAATTTAATTTATTTTAAATTACTTCTAAATAAAGTTAGGCTTATTAATTATAGTACTTAGTGTGCCATGTGGATTCAACACTCTTACTAATCTTTTACTAAAACTTGACACCATATATTTACGGTAAGATAATTTCACAATAAGTTTTTAGAGCCGCTATCGGGAATAGTTTAAACTTATTCACATTAATACTAAAGTAATCTTAACTTTAATTTAGATTTTTTATTTTATTTTATTTTATTTTTGCGCTTCTTTCTTTATTTTTTGCTTCAGTGAATACAAAGTTCCACAAGTCTCGACTCGATCTTGTTTGATCCAGAAATAGAAGAAAGAACATCGGGGAGACTAAGGAAAAAAAGGAAAATTGAAAAATAAGAAATGGCGGCTGAAAACATAGAGAACAACCCGCGCCAGATGACAATCTATGATCATTTTAAGCCAGTCATTGACGATAACTATTTTGGGATTGCGCACCAACCAATCAATGCCAATAATTTTTAGTTGAAACCTGCACTTATCAACATGGTGCAACAAAACCAGTTTGAGAGTTTAGTTGTAGAGGATCCAAACATTCATTTAAGGATGTTCTTGGAGATGGAAAATACCATTAATATGAATGACGTGACTAAAGAGACCATCAAGTTGCGCTTGTTCCCATTCTCTTTAAGGGACAAAGCAATGGGTTGGCTGTAATCTATACCAATGGGGAGCATCATGACATGGGGGATGTGGCCATAATATTTCTTAAGAGGTTCTTTCCACCCACTAAATCAGCCCAACTGAGAACGAAGATAAGCATATTTAAGCAGTTAGAGACCGAGAACCTGTATGAGGTGTATGAGCACTTTAAAGATCTACTGATTAGGTGCCCACAACACAATTATGAAGATTGGTGATCGGTGAAATCATACATGTCACGCAAGCGCACATATCGCTCAAGTAGTATAAAAATATCGATCCCATGAGGACTTAATTCCTTTACTATTATCAATTATTGACGTTAAATGTTTACAGGTATCTAATTAGGGAAAAAAGAGATTGTTCGCTGGTTGAAGTTGGATTTGATTAAAATAAATAAAAAAAATACAAAAAAACAAAGGAAATTAATAATAAAGAAAACATCTATGGTTGTGAACCCACCCAATATTACTGTAATTATGAATTGATTCTCCTATACATGTGTAATAAATCAGTTGTTAAAGTGGAACACGAAGATATGCAAAAGCCTATGTCGATGGTCAGATGAAAATACCCAATGTAACCCAATTAACTATATGTCTATCTTAATCAAGAAACTCCGAATTCATTTAGATCAAGTTCCAATTGTGGCTATCCACGCCCGACTGGTATATGTCTATCCTGAAAGGAAATCTCTAAGATGTGAGATCGTTAGCTATTGAATCTAAGGCTGAAAACTAAAATCCATTCGTCAAGTTCATTTTAAGTTTACCACATCAATCTTATTGGTGATTAGGCAACAAGAAGCAAAAGGGTTAAGATTCAATAAACAAGACAAAACATCACACATATATAAAGAAAATCAATTATTAAACTCGTGAATATTGTGTTTCATCACTTCCTTAGATTAAAAATAAAATGATTGGGTTAGGGGATCCACCTTTACTATTTCAAATCTAGAAATCTCCCTTATTATAATATATAAATTTGCATTATATTACCAACTGACCATAAAGGTGGTATCCAATTAAGTCAGGTTAAAATTAATTTAATTAAGTCTAACCGACCATAAAGGCGATATCTAATTAAGTCAGGTTTTAAGATAATTTATATATTATAAATTAATGGAGATTAACCTAAATTATCATAATAAAAGTTTCACCCTTCCCCTAGCGGAAATTAACTGCAAAACATAAAAGAAAGATAAAATAAACAAACTATTATTATGACTACTAAAAATAAAAATACATTACTATAAATATATACAAACAAGATACAATCCTTAGTTCCTTAATAAGAAAGCTAAGGAAAGTATGAATTTGGAAAATGAAATCAGCCTTAATTTATAAGCAAAAATCGGCCATGTGCGTCGGGACGCATGAAAGCTTGCGTGTCGCGACGCACGTGGAATGCTGACACGTGTATGTGGGTTACTGAGTTGTTGACACATGGCACGTGTTTGTCGGTGCGTCATGACGCAGAAGGTCATACGCGTCGTGACTCGGGGAATAGTGAATGGCGGCTGTCGGCGGCTAAATTATTGATGCGCGTCGCGATGTAGAGAAAGTCTCACGTCGCGACGCGTGCTACAGTGATGCCGCAGTGATGATACAAGCAATGACATGTGTCGACAACTGAATAATTGAGTCCATATCGTGACGCAGAGGTCCTGCGCATCGCGACGTGTGAACAATAAATTTCCCAATTTTGTCCTTTTTTGTCCGTTTTTCATCATTTTAACCCTTGGTTGATTCTATTGAGTCCCAAAACTTTATTTATCTGCACAATACACAAAAAAAAAAACAATCATCAAACCCTAGAAACCATACAAAATATTAGGTTAAAAGGGCGGTAAATATTGATATATTTCCGCTCATCACACACCCAAACCTAACATTTTGCTAGTCCTCAAGCAAAAAAAAAAAACAAAATGAAATAAAAAATTAAAACTAAATTAATTTTAGCTATTTTCATAGGGATCAGGATTGCATTTAGCGTATGCAACAAGCCTTTAAACCCCTAAGTGACCATAGCGGACGAGTTCTAGTCTCGTGAGGGTTTACAGTGATGATTCCCACAATCGTCAATCATGCACATGCAATCACATATACAATCAAAAGAAAGAAATAAATAAAATAAACAAAAATAATAGATATACATACAATGTCCTCAGAGAATGTCTAGCAACAAAGTTAAAGGAACCTTCAAAATACATACTACAACTAAAGTCATTTTCTTTGAACAAAGTATCTAAATCAGACTCTAAGTGTGTGTGTGAATAATTCTGCAATCAGCTTCGATTCTAAGTTATTAACTAGGTAAGTTTGTCTCAATTCTTGATAGTTGATGGGTCAAACCAATCTGACTATCTAACAATTGTTATGTCTGCTACAATATGTGTAAAGTGAGGTATAATCATTTTTTTGAAGCTTTACCATTTGACACGAACGATCACTGTTTACTGAGGTAAGATGTTTGGTTACTAAGTAGAAGCTTATTTATTAAATAACTCAAGCCATACCGTTTGACGCGAACAGTCACTGTTGGCCAGACAAGACGCCCGGTTACTAAGTAAGAGTTTGGTCAGTTTTTATTCATCATTTTTTAATAACCGTACCTCATATCACAAATAAATGAAGACAGAAATAGATATTCAAGCAAACGGTCATTCATCATCCACCGATTATTTCAACTAGTCACTTTGTCAATTCCTTATTATCTAACTACTGCAGAACTATTCTTTTAGTGGATATGAGTCTGACCTAGATATTATGCTCAAAGTATAGGATAAAAGTGAAATTAGCATTTATCTTTTCCTAGAACCTTTTAAGACAAACAATCTCATCATTAGAACTATTTTAATATATGCAAAACATACAAGACACGTAAGACACACGTCATGCAGAAAAACATGCAGGAAATAAAAAAATAACGGAGAAGACAATTAAAAATAAATAACCTCACCCTTAAACCTAAACCTAGCATTGTCCCAAATGCGTTACAAAATAAAAGAAAGATAAGGGAACAATGGTACCGTGGTTTAATCATTCCTTAGCCTAGTCATTGTCGTCGCTGCCGTCCTCCGGAAGGTCAAGGAATACGTGAATTTGTTCATCGCTCATGTTAAGATGGCGAGCCATTTTTTAAAGCAATTTCCTTGTGGCCATACTGTCTTGTACCATTAAGTTAATGCGAGATTCCATTCGTTCTACACGCTATGTCAGAGAACGGGATCATGATGGTCGCCGAATGGGTTGAGGTTACTGTTGCGGTGCTGCAGGTGTAAAGGAAGAGTCGGCATGAGCTGGCCTTTCTGCTTGGAGTAGTTGAATTATTCTAGTGGTTAATGCAGTGATGGGATGCATCATTTCTTCCCTAGGATCAATGGGGACCTGGCCAACATGCATAGGTTTGTGATCAAGCTGCAGTACATCAGACTATTTTGAGCAGAATGTGTTGCCCGAACGATATTTTTTATATCAGCCCTTCTACATCAATAGTATGTCCCTCCAACAGAGAGTACACCATGATCATTCGTTCCTTGGTGACATTGGTAATGTGGGTGCCTGGCAGCAATGTGCGGGTTAAGAAATGAAACCAAACCCTGACATCTGGCTTGAGGTATCTAAAGCTCATCTTCAGATATTCCTCATTACTGCTCATGTCCCAAACATAATCTGGGATGCAAAGTGTTTGTGTTAGATGAGCCATATCGAGATGCTCCATCATGGTAGTGTATTCATCTATCTCCATATCAAGCAACCTATAATACCGGTTAACAGTAGATCTATCAAACATCACATATTGGCCTCTCACTAACACTTGATACGCATGATGCTCGTAAGCATTGGCGTAAAACTCACGAACTATAGGTATACAGGCTGAGGTAGGCTGCTGGAAAAGTTTATGCCAGTGTCTGGTCGCGATAATTCTATCAATTTGGGGGAACTTCTCGGGGTTTATATCAAAACCCATCTCCATAATCGGGACCTTTTATCCCATCCCCTTTTCATAACGACGCTCAACAGCTACCGACATAAATTTTATGGCATCGAAAATCGATCGAGAAGCCACTGAGGTCCGTGATCTCTTTGGGGCCAATTTTAATTTTAAATTTTTACAAAAATTTCGACAGAACCTCCCATAATTTCCAAGTAATTCCAATTATCACCCTAAACTAACACTTCAACAAAAATCACAAAATATCCTTCGCCCCAAAAACTAAAAAATGGTCAATAGCAACTACCACAAACACACGCCCACAACTAAGAATTTTAACAGCAAACACAAACATAAACACACAAAATCTCACGACAATCACACACAAATCAACGAGAATTATTGAAAACCAAAAACAAAAACAAAACGAAAAGAGAAAGAGGAGCGAAGGAACCTAGATATCATGAATTACTTCCCCAAATTCGTGTGGTTCTCGCGCAAGATAAAGAGTGGTTTTTTGATTTTGGTGAGATGGAGGGTTGATATGCGATTTAGTGGAAGGATTTGATATTTGGGTGAAGTTCAGGGAGTGGTATTGAGAGTTTTGGTGAGGAAGACGAGGGAGAGTGGGGGAATTTGAGAAGGATTTTTGTGAGAAAAATGAGTGCCGGCTATTGGGTTTAGACCTAGAATAGTGTACGCGTCGTGACGGAGAGTGATACGTGTCGTGACGCGAAGCCCTAAGAATTTAGGGATTTTCACGTGTTAGGTTGAAGCGTCGCGACGCGATTGTTTTTTTTTTTTTTCGGAAAAATGCGAATCCTTCGAACATATCCACTAAGATGCGTCTCAAGAGTTGATTCCTTACTCTGCCATCCTTGATGAATTGAATTTTTATCTTCATGATTTTTTCAAATACTCTTCCATGATAACCCTTGTTTAATTGGCGTGCTTTGCCTTAAATACTCCGTTTTTGTTTTTCCCTAAAAAATAACACATAAATTTTAAAAATACTACAAGATGTGTACATAAAATATGAACAATAAAAAGAACAATAAAAATAAAAATTTACATGGGTTGTCTCCCCGCTAGCGCTAAATTTAACGTCTTCAGCCAGACGGGTCTGAAGATTGTCCTTCAAGGAGGCTTCAGTGTGGTTTTGGACGTCTGAGAGAGGACAATCCCATCTGCGTTGCTTTTGAAGGGTCTCTTCCATGATGAGGTGGCCAAAGAATTTTGTTTGACTCAGTGCTTGTGCCACCCTCTTAAACGTTGAAGCTCATGTGGTATTTGAAAGGCTGGACATGTGATTAGGTGGTCTTGTATGATGCTTCACCTTGAATGGGAGTGACATTTTGTCAAGAGTTTGGATGGTTTCTTCAATGTGTACTCCCCAATGCTGTGATGGTTCATCTGGTGTCACGAGATTTTCAACATAGTCACACATTTGCTCATGTTTTTGCTATGCATCTTGTTCTAGCTTTTCATCACAGATATATTTAAGCATTTCCTTGTTCAACTCTTCATCTGACATCTGCGTAGCCCATGCTCCAAGTGTATTTGTTGGTGTGGATGGTACAAGCATCTCTTCTTCTTGTTTCTCCCTACAGATGCAATCAGTGACCAAAGAATTATCCAGATCAAATTGAGATTCTTCATGTTCGGGCTCCTGAACTGATACCCCTGTCTCAGCCTCCTCCCATTTTAAGGTGTCATCGTGAAATCTTTGGTACTCGAAGGCTTCATCAGTGTCATTTAAAATTGCTCATTGAGATATGTAATTCTAGTTGTCAGTTAATTGTTCTATTTGAATTGTCAGCTTCTGTATGGATTCTACTTGATTCTGAAAGTATGCATCAAATTTAGCTTCTCATTTCTTAAGCATGTCCATCAACTGTCTTATCTCTAATGGTTCTGGTTCTTGATGAAGATCATAGGTTGATGGTGGATAAGATGGAGAGTAAGATTCGGTGAAATATGTTGGTTCTGTGTATGAAAAAACCTGATAACTCTACCACCCCGAATTGTAGTTGAACGTGCAATAATCACTAGGGTGGTAACCATCACATACTTCACATCTTATTATTGTGTTATGAAATGGTTGAGAAAATATTATGTTGTTCCTCTCTAACATCCACTGATAGTTGTTGGGCTGGACAACAGGCCTCAGAAAATCGAATTATTGTTGTGATATTTTATATCGTACCGCAAGTGTACGGTGTCAAGTTTTAGTAAAGATGAGTATAGAGTGTCGAACCCACAGGGATTGCGTTAACTCGCACTAAATACTATAATTGATAATCCTAAATTTATTTAGAAAACAAATAATAAATATTTAAATAAATAAATAAAATATAAAAATAATTTGATAGGAGGAACTAATACGATAGAGATTCTGGTGTCTGATTTCACCTAGGTATCTCCTATATATTTGTCATGCCAATTAATCATTGCTCAGTTATATTGTTTATAAGTCAAGACTCTGAAAATATACACTCCCTCTCTCGAGTATCAGTGAAAATATCGTCAACTACAGACTTCGATATCTCTATAAGAATCTAGTAGTTAACAACTCGTTATGCTTTGTGATTCTATATTAACGACTTCAAAAGAACTTATATATTCACACGAACTCTATAAAATCCTAGGTTATATCCTCTAGATCTATTCAAAATCCCTTCTCTCGAGTGATAGATTCTAAACATTCATCATTTTAATTGTGGCCAGCAACCAAGAAGCATTAAACTCAAAAGAATATATATAAACTTCATAAAACTTCATAACAAAATTAACAATCAATATAAAGGTTCAAGCATCGGTTATATCATTCTCCAGAATTAAGGAGTTAGTTCATGACCAAAGATAAAAATAATAAGAACAAAGTCATGAATCTAATGGAAATCATTAGAGTTCTAAGAAAGAAACTAGAAGATTTAACCCGAATGAATCTCTTCCTCATCGGACGTCACCGCCTTCGTATCCTCTTGTTGCTCTTCAATCATCATCATTGGATCTCTCTAAAATATGTGTTTTTGTGTTTTTTGCTGTGTATTAGCCTCATATTTTGATTTTGGACGAACTAATGTATTTATAATAGAGCCTTGGGGGTCCTTATGCATCAAAAAACCCTAAAATTAGTGTTTTTGGACTCCCCGTAGCATCGCGGTACCGGAACTTAGGCGCCGCAGCGCCAAAGCCATTGGAACTTTGTATGGATGTTGAGGGGCATCGCAACGCCAAGAAGTGGGTGCTGCGGCGCCAGTGAATTCTTTTCACTGGTTCCTGCTTCTTGAGTCTCTGCTCTTCCCGCGCGTGTTTAATGCGTCCGTATGGTCCCAAAACACGTATAAATGCCCCAAGATCCATGTATTAATGCTTCCTACAAATAAAACATAAAAGAACTACAAAATACATTAAATGATATGGAAAATAATAAAATATTAAGCTCAGAATGCAAGAATAAGTGGGTATAAACCACACTTATCAAACACCCCCAAACTTAAGATTTTGCTAGTCCCGAGCGAAAGAAAAAATAAAAACTAAATAAATAAAAGTAACTAAATTAAATAGGCCACTTTCGTAGGGATCACGATTGCATTTAGCGTATGCAATAAGCCTTTAAACCCCTATGCGGCCTTAGTGGACGAGTTATAGTCTCGTGAGGGTTTACAGTGACGACACCATAAACATCATTCGCACACAATCATGCAAAAATATAAAAAAAAATTAACAAATAAAATAATCTCGATAGTTATGCATAAAGGTGTCCTCAAAGAATGCTTATCAATGAAATCAGATAACCTTCAAAGTACTCAACTTCGACTCAAATCCAAGTTCTTGAATAAACCATCTAAGCCAGACTTATAGTGTGTGTGTAAAGGTTCTTTCACAGCTCGATTCATAAGTAAGCCAACTCAATGATTTCGTCTCAAAAATTGAGATCCGATGGGTCAAACCAACCTAGATATCTCAAATTTATTTTTCATTTGCCTTTCTTTGCCCAGTATGGTATGATTTTATTTTTTTATTATTATTATTTAAACACACCTACCCTTTAAGGTAGTATTTCTCCTCATGGTGGTCCTAACACTCGCCCATGGGTAGCTTCACACTTATTGGTTATAAGTGGTTTATTTTTCTTATCATACCATACATTATAATATTAACATATTGAGATAGATATCAAAGAAAACGGTCATTCATCGGAAAATAATTTCTTCAACTAGTCACTTTGCCAACTACTTAGGTTCTTACTGCTTAAAACATATTATTAAGTGATTACGAGTCTAACTTACATCATCTACTCAAGGCATCAAATAAAAATCGATTGAGACTTATCATTTCTAAAATTTCATCTAAAGTAAACAAATTCATCATTAGACTATGCTTTACTTATCACGGTTTTTTTAAATAGTAGGAATGTCTACATGCACACACCCTCAAACTTAAAACTTGCATTGCCCTCAATGTAATATAAATATAAATAAACAAGAGTGAGGAACAACACTACCGTGCATGTAGTTTGCTGGTCAGAATTTGGTTGCTCGGGCTTTATATGTCTTGTGCTACTTGTATAAATAGCATGCAAATGAATAAATAAACAATAGCACACAATAATAATTAAAAATAAAATAAAAGGAAATAATAATAAAACAAATGCAAGGGTTCCCATCCCGCTAACACTAAGTTTAACGTCTTCAGCCAGACGCAACCACCCAAATGGTGGTCATGGTAGCTTCTTATTTTGTATCCACTGACTGCTTTGACATGAAAATGATAGCTTAGCAGGCTGTGGCAGTTTATCCAAATACCCCTTACTACTGCTTGTTCGTGGAGGATGTAATCTGCCCAATCTGTGATTCTAAGGACTTCATTATTGCCCCGATATTTTCCATGTGTGTCTCAATATTGTTCAACCATGATTCATTTTTCTCAAACCTTGCTGAAGTAATGGCAACAAACGTGCTCATGAAATCTTCTAAGTAAGATTTCTGCTCAGCTCTTTGATAGTTAAAGCCCAATAAAGGTTTCAAGGCATTCTCTGTATTAGCATATGACAGGTTTGGATGATAACGATTAGGCACGGGATTACTTCTATAGTTGTTGAAGTTCTGATTGTTCACATATTGGACTTGCTCAAAGTTCGGGTCTCCTCCCAATAACTGCATATTTGTAGCCGCCGCTGATTCAATAGATGGTTGTACTCGTGGATTTATCAGGGTTGCTACTTGAGTCGATAGGATGGAAATCTGAGCTGTAAGTGCCACAAGAGGATCCACTTCATATATTCCAGCCACTTTGGTCATCGTAGCGCGTTCACTTGGCCATTGAAAATGGTTAATGGCCATTTATTCTTATAAATAGTAGGAGTCTTCAACTGATTTCTTGAATAGAGCTCCCCAGCTGCTGCATCAACCACGGTTCTATTCGAACCATTCAGTCCATTATAGAACAACTGAATCTGGACCCAGTCTACATAATCGTGTTTTGGGCATCTTGGAGTAGATCCTTAAAGTGCTCCCATGCTTCATACAAAGTCACAGTGTATAGCTGCTTAAATATACTAATTTCTGCCCTTAGTTGAGCTTATTTAGCTGGTGGAAAAAATCTCTTAAGAAATTTTGTGGCCATATCCTACCATGTCATGATACACCCCGTCTGTATTGATTGCAGCCAATCCCACGCTTTATCCCATAAAGAGAATGAGAATATGCGTAGCCTGATAGCCTCTTTACTCACGCCATTCATCTTTATGGTATCTGCGATCTCCAGGAACATTCTTAAGTACAGGTTGGGATCCTCTACAGCTGAACCCCAAACTGATTTCTTTGTACCATGTTGATCAATTCAGGTTTTAGCTCAAAATTATTGGCGTTATTTGGTTGATGGGCAATCCCAGAATAGGTATCATCAATGATCGGCTTGAAGTGATCTCTGATTGCCACCTAGCGTGGATTGTTCTCTATATTTTCAGCCGCCATTGCTTCTTTTTCAATTTTTCTTTCTTTCCTTAGTGTCCTCTCTATTCTTTCTATATCAGGATCAAACAGAAGCGAGTCAAGACTTGTGGATCTTCGCATTCACTGAAGCCCCACAAGAAAATAAATCACTACACAAAATAAAAACAAAACAAAAATAAATACAAACAAAAATAAACTAAAAAAAATTAAGAATCTAAATTAAATCTAAGATTACTTGGTAGTAATATTAATGTGAATTAAACAACAATCCCCGGCAACGGCGCCAAAAACTTGTTGTGATATTTTATATCGTACCGCAAATGTACGGTGTCAAGTTTTAGTAAAGATGAGTGTAGAGTGTCGAACCCACAGGGATTTCGTTAACTCGCACTAAATATTACAATTGATAATCCTAACTTTATTTAGAAAACAAATAATAAATATTTAAATAAATAAATAAAATATAAAAATAATTTGATAGGAGGAACTAATACGATAGAGATTCTGGTGTCTGATTTCACCTAGCTATCTCCTATATATTTGTCATGCCAATTAATCCTTGTTCAGTTATATTGTTTATAAGTCAAGACTCCGAAAATATCCACTCCCTCTCTCGAGTATCAGTGAAAATATCATCAACTACACATTTTGATATCTCTATAAAAATTTAGTAGTTAACAACTCGTTACGCTTTGTGATTCTATTTTAACGACTTCAAAGGAACTTATATATTCTCTCGAAATCTATAAAACTCCTAGGTTATATCCTCTAGATCTATTCAAAATCCCCTCTCTCGAGTGATAGATTCTAAACATTCATCATCTTAATTGTGGCAAGCAACCAAGAATCATTAAACTCAAAAGAATATAAACAAACCTAATAAAACTTTATAACAAAATCGACAATCAATATAAAGGTTCAAGCATCAGTTACATCATTCTCAAGAATTAAGGAGTTAGTTCATGCCTAAAGATAAAAACAATAGGAACAAAGTCATGAAAATCATTAGAATTCTAAGAAAAAAACTAGAAGATTTAAACCAAATTGAATCTCTTCCTCTTCGGACGTCATCACCTTCGTCTCCCCTTGTCGCTCTTCAATCCTCCTCCTTGGATCTCTCTAAAATATATGTTTTTGTGTTTTGTGCTGTGTATTAGCCTCCTCTTTTGATTTTGGACGAAATAATGTATTTATAATAGAGCCTTGAGGTCATTGTGAATCAAAAAAACCTAAAATCAGTATTTTTGGACTCCCCGCAGCACCGCGGCGCTGGAACTTAGGAGTAGCAACGCCAAAGCCATGGGAACTTTGTATGGATGCTGAGGGGTGACGCGGCGCCAATAAGTGGGCACCGCGGTGCCAGTGAATTCTTTTCACTGGTTCCTGCGTCTTGCGTCTCTGCTCTTCCCGCGCGCGTCTGATGCGTCTGTATGGTCCCAAAACACGTATAAATGCCCCAAGATCCATGTATTAATGCTTCCTACAAATAAAAAAAAAACTACAAAATACATTAAATGATATAAAAACTAACAAAATAGTATGCTAAGAATGATGGATAAGTGGGTATAAACCACACTTATCAACTGTGTCTCTCTAATATGGGATGTATTTTCACCTCTTAATGCTTGTAATGCTTCCATCGCCCAATATAACCCCATTTTCAACCACCTAAAAATAAAAGAAGGAAATTAAAATTACGAATAAAAGTAAAGAAAATTAGATACAAGTAAAGTAGATAGCTTCAAAATTAATAACCCAAGAAAAACAAGTCCCAGACAACGGCGCCAAAAACTTGATCGGTGAAATCACACACGTTACGCAAGCGCACATATCGCTCAAGTAGTATAAAAATATCGATCCTACGAGGACTTAGTTCCTTTACTATTATTAGTTATGATGTTTGATGTTTACATGTATCTAATTAGGAAAAAAAGGGATTGTTCGCTGGTTGAAGTTGGATTTGATTAAAATAAATAAATATAAATACAAAATAAAACAAAGAAAATTAATAATAAAGAAAATATCTAGGGTTGTGAATCTGCCCAATATTACTCTAATGATGAATTGATTCTCCTATACATGTGTAATAAATCAGTTGTTAACCTGGAACACGAATATATGTAAAAGCCTCCGTCGATGGTCAGATGCAAACACCCAAAGTAACCCAATTAACTATATGTCTATGTTAATCAAGAAACTCTGAATTCATTTAGATCAATTTCCAATTGTAGCTACTCACGCCCAACAGATATATGTCTATCATGGAAGGAAATCTTTCAGATGTGAGATCGAGAGCTATTGAATCTAAGGCTGAAACCTAAAATCCTTTGTCAAGTTCATTTTAAGTTTACCACATCAATCTTATAAATGGTTAGGCAACAAGAAACATTAAGGTTAAGATTCAATAAACAAGCCAAAACGTCACACATATATAAAGAAAATCAATTATTAAGCTCGTGAATATTGTGCTTCATCACTTCCTTAGATTAAAAATAAAATGCTTGGGTTAGGGGATCCACCTTTACTATTTCAAATCTAGAAATCTCTCTTATTATAATATATAAATTTGCATTATATTAGCAACCAACCATAAAGGCGGTATCCAATTAAATCAGGTTAAAATTAATTTAATTAAGTCCGACCGACCATAAAGGCGGTATCCAATTAAGTCAGGTTTTAAGATAATTTATATATTATAAATTAAGGGAGATTAACCTAAATTATCATAATAAAAGTTTCACCATTCCCCTAGCGGAAATTAACTACAAAACATAAAAGAAAGATAAAATAAACAAACTATTATTATTACTACTAAAAATAAGAATATATTATTATAAATGTATACAAATAAGATACAACCTTTAGTTCCTTATTAAGAAAGCTAAGGAAAGTATGAATTTGGAAAATGAAATCAGCCTCAATTTATAGGCAAAAATTGGCATTTCGCGTCGTGACGTGTGAAGGCTTGTGCATCACGACTCGAGTGGATTGCTGACATGTGTACTCGGCTTGCTGAGATATTGACTTATGGCAGGCATTTGTCGGTGCATCGTGACGCAGAAAGTCATGCGCGTCGCGACTCGAGAAACAATGAATGGCGGCTGTTGGCAGCTAAATTATTGATGCACGTCATGAAACAGAGAAGGTTTCACATCGCAACGCGTGCTCAGTGATGATGCAGTGATGATGTAAGTGATGATGTGTGTCAGCAGTAAATTTCTCAATTTTTCCCTTTTTTATCCGTTTTTCATCTTTTTAGCCACGAGTTGATTCCATTGAGTCCCAAAACTTTATTTATCTACAAAATACATAAGAACACATCAAAACGTTCATCAAACCCGAGAAACCATACAAAATATTAGGTTAAAAGGGCGGTAAATATTGATATATTTTTCACTCATCAATTGGGTCCAAATTCAACTATTTTATAATGGGTTGAATGGTCAAAACATGACCATGGTCGATGCAGCTGTCGGAGAAACTCTATTCAAGAAAACTTCTGAAGATGCCTATGCTCTACTGGAGGAGATGACCATTAATAATTTGAAATGGTTAAGTGAATGCCCGATGATGACTAATGTGGATAATATAAATGAGGTGGATCCTATAGTTGCACTCACAGTTTAAGTGTCATCCTTCACGACTCATCTAGCAACATTGACCAATCAAATGGGCCAAACATCTATTGAAGCTGCTGCTGCTAATAGAAGAATCTTACCAGATGGAAGAGCAAGTTTTGAGCAAGTCCAGTATGTGAACAATCAGAATTTCAACAACTATAGAGGCAATCTTATGCCTAATTATTATCATCTGAACTTGTCATATGCAAACACAGAGAATGCCATGCAACCTTCTTCTGGCTTCAATAATCAAAGGGTTGAGCAGAAACCATCATTAGAAGGCCCCATGGGCACATTTGTTGCTAAAACTTCATAGAGGTTTGAGAAGAATAAGCCAGGATTGAACGACATCGAAACACATATGGGAAATATAGGAGCAACAACGAACATTAAAAGTGAAAATAGGTCAACATGATTCTTCCATGGCTAATCAATATAGAAGGGAGTTTCCTAGCAATACTGAAGTCAATCCTAAGGAACAATGTCAGGCCATTATCCTTAAAAGTGGGAAAGAGATTAGAGATACTCCTAAGGACCAAGGTAGTCAAGACAAAGAGGCGGTACTTCAGGAGGAAACAATAAGAAAAAAAGAACAATGCAGCAACTCCTCCGTATAAGCCACCCCCAACCCGAAGACACATTTGCCATATCCCCAGCGCTTTCAAAGGAAGAAATTGGATGATTAGTTTTCCAAGTGTCTTGATATCTTTAAAAAGATTCATATCAACATCCCATTCATAGACGCTTTGGAACAAATGCCTAACTATGTTATGTTTATGAAGGTGATGATGTCCAAGAATAGGAAGTTGGCTGATTTTGAAATTGTAGCACTCGCATAGGAGTGCATGGCCATCATACAGAAGAAGCTCCCTACAAAATTGAAGGATCCTGACAGATTTACCATGCCATGCACTATTAGAAATTGATATTTTGGTAAGACAATATGCGATTTGGGTGCGAGTATAAATCTTATACCCTTATCCATCTATAAATAATTGTGCTTATGTAAGGCGAAGCCAACCACTGTCATATTATAGTTAGTAGATGGATCTCTCACTTACCCGCGAGGAATAGTAGTGGATGTGTTGGTCAAGATGGATAAGTTCTATTTCCTTGCTAACTTCCTTTTTCTTGATATGGAGGAGGATAATGATGTCCCAACCATCATTGGGAGACATTTCTTGGAACCAGACAGAGAGATCATTGATGTGCAGAATGATGAATTGACAATGCGAGTGCAGAATGAAGAAGTCACCTTTAGTGTGTTCAAAGCCATGTTGAGTCCTCAAGGTGATGAAGAATGTCACATGATAGACATTATAGAGAAGGGAGTTGCAATGGACAATGACCATATGTTAGGTGTGTATCCATGTAGTCAAGCCAACACGCAGGGTGAACCAATAATCAAGCAACCAACGAAGTATAGTCAAGCCATGAAAAAAGATCCTCCGCAGCCAAAAATAAAGTCATTTCCAAGGCACCTAAATAAGAGGAATTCAAGATTTTATGCTCACTTGAAAATAATCCCTGGAAAGCTAAAACAATGCTCAAACAATTTTACCGTTTATGCAGTTCAAAATGTCAAATTGGCGGAAATATACAGATCTTGACCCAAGGTTGGAGTGAATAGCTGAACCATTAGAAGACCTTGGGGGACCTTCCATAGTTACTCTACCACATCCAGCCAAGCATTATCTTTCATGTCATAACAACTGGTGGATAACAAATAAGAAAGCATATGAGACTACTCGCTTCACTACAATGAAGCCACCATGACCACTTGGGCGGTTACGTCTGGCTAAAAATGTTAAACTTAGCGCTAACAGGTTATGAAGGTACTAACACAACCCACATGACCCGTGCAACCAATTTCTGACTAGAAAGAGCCTGGTCAACTCCATGCACGGTAGTGTTGTTCCTCACTATTATTTCTTTATGTTTATCTTACATTGAGATTGATGTAAGTGTTAAGTTTGGGGGTGTGTGCATATTGGTGATAGTTCCTATTATTTTTTAATAGTTCCTACATTTTTTTTTAAAAAAATTACAAAAAAATTAAATTTTTACCCTAGGTAGTAAAGCATAAGTCTAATGATAAGTTTTGTTTTCTCTAGGATGAAATCATAGAAATAATAAGTGCCCAAGTGATTTTTATCCGATGCCTTGAGTGGGTGATCTAAGTTAGACTCGTAAGCACCTAAAAGTAGGATTTTAGCAGCAAAAGCCTAAGTAGTTGACAAAGTGACTAGTTGAAGAAATTGTTTGAAATGAATGACCGTTTGCTTATATATTTGTCTTTGTTTGTAATTATTTATGATGTGTGGTATGGCTAAAGAAAAGAAGAAAGAGATCTTTTAAAAAAAAAATTGAAAAGAGCAAAAAAATTAATTTGAAAAAAAAATAAACCACTTATAACCGATAAGCGTGAAGTTACGCATGGGCGAGTGTTAGGACCACCATGAGGAGAAACACTACCTTAAAGGGTAGGTGAATCAAAATATTATGAAAAAGAGAAGTAATGTCATATCAAGCTTAATAGGAAAATGCAGAACACTTTTGAGATATATGTAGGTTGGTTTAACCCATCAGATCCCAATTTTTTAGACAAAATCATCGAGTTGGCTTCCTTAGGAGTCGAGCTATGATCGAACCTTTACACACACACACATTGTGAGTCTGGCTTAGATAATTTATAAATGAATTTGGATTTTAGTTGCATTGAGTACTTTGAAGTTTCTCTGATTTCATTGGTAAGTATTTTTGAGGTCAATATTATGTGCAAATACTAGGACTCTATTATTTATTTATTTTTTTGCATGATTTCATGTGTCTGAATGACATTTGTGGGTGTCGTTTCTCACGAGACTATAACTCATCCACTAGGCCGTAGGGGTTTAAAGGCTTGTTACATACGCTAAATGCAATCGTGATCCTTACGAACGTGGCATAGTTCACTTAGTTACTTTGTTTGTTTATTTTAAATTAGTTTTTGCTTGGGACTAGCAAAATCTTATGTTTGAGGGTGTTTGATAATTTTATTTTATACCCACTTATTCATACATTCTTAACTTATTATTTTGTTAGCTTTCGTGCCATTTTACGTGTTAATAGTTTCTTTTGTGTTTTATTTATAGGAAGCATTGAAGCATGGATCATAAGGCAAATAGACGTATTTTGGGAGTTTACTGATGCAAAAGAAGCACACAGGAAAAGAAAATCCGTAAGAAATTCTCATCATGGCAGAGAGGGATGCGCCGCGACTCCATTACTGGCGTCGTGACGCCCACCAACATGAATAATACGCACATTAATCTTGAGAAGATTGCATCGCGATGCCCCAGAATATTTTCAGAACAATAAGAATTCTATTTTCTACATGTATAAATACTCCAGGACTTCCCTATAAATACATAAGTGCGTCCAAAATCCTAGAGAAAATAAAAAGACACAACTAGAGAGCTCTAAACACATAAGAATGAGGATTGAAGAGCAATAAGAGGAGATGAAGGTGGTGACGTCTGAAGACGAAGGGATTCAATTTGGGTTTTGACTTCTAGTTTCTTTCTTCAGACTTGTATGATATCCAACATGTTCTTGACCCTGTTTTCATTAATTTTCTATTTGGTCATGAACTAATTTTATTATTCTAGAGGATGATGTAGCCTATACTTGAACCTATGTGTTTGATTGCCAAAATAATTATTGTAAAGTTTTAATTCAGTTTATTTATATTTTCTTATGTTAAATGCTTATGGTTTGTTGGCCACAAATTAAATGATTGCATGTTTAGAATATATCACTCAGGAGATGAGATTTTGAATAGGATCTATAAATTTAACCTAAGAAATTTATAGAGTTTAGAAGGGCCTATAATTCCTTTGAAGTCGTTAACAAAGAATCACAGAGTGTAATGAGTTGTTAATTACTAGATTCTTATAGGGATATCAAAGTCAGTAATTGATAATATTTTCACTCGGCACTCGAGAGAGGGAGTAGAATAATTTAGGATTCTTAGCTTATAAACTAAGAAATTGAGTAATAATTGATTTGCATAACAAATACATAGGGGATAAATATGTGAAATTAGACTCTAGAATTTATCTCATCTTAGTCTTCCCAATTAAACGCTTTAATATCTTATTTCTTTGGATTTAAGTTTTAATTTATTTTATTTTAAATTACTTCTAAATAAAATTAAGTTTATTAATTATAGTACTTAGTGTGAGTTTGAATTCAATCCCAGTGGATTCGACACTCTTACTTATCTTTTACTAAAACATGACACCATATACTTTCAGTAAGATAATTCATCACAACATCCTCTATGATAGAGTTGTTCCTATGGCACAGAGGCACATCATACTCTCTTCATGAGCTTATTCAACTAACCATGTATTATATTATCATACTTTCAAACTGGGATGATGCATACGGAATAAAATATCGAAAAAGTAATAATAAAACTCAAAACGTTTTTTAACAGGTGATACATCCCAAAAAAATTAAAATTGGCATTTAGATAACACAAAAGTTTTCACGATTCATAAGTGGGGTCAATGACTTTTAGGTAAATAATATAAAATAAAACAAACTCAAAGACCAATCAAATTGTCAAAAGTTAAAAGAAATCATTCCTGGAGTCAAACCAAGCCCCGAAGACTTTTAAAACATAAATAAAATAAGTTCATGTATGTTGTAAATTATTGTTGGGGCAGTTGTGTTACCCATAGGGTTGGATCAGTGCCTTGCAAAGCCGAAGTGGGTCTAACCTATGGGCATTGAGCATGGGTTTATTTTTCAAATATTTATTGGAATACTATATTCCATTACGAGTACGTAGGAAAATATTCACGAAAAATCTGAGTACGAAAATCTGGAACGGAAAAATTAAGTTTCAATTCTCATTGGTGTTATGATGCATTGTGCGCATATTGCGACATAAAAAGTGAGACCAGTAGCTCTCAATGCATCGTGATGTACAAGATTGGGCATCATGATGCCCAGTATGCGATTGCTCGGAGTCACAATGCACAAGGTTAAGATCTGCGATTGCTCGGAGTCACGACGCACAAGGTTGCGATGCCTACAGCTCCGATAGCTGTGCATCGTGACGTCCATAGCTTTGAGATCTACGCGTCGCGATGCCAGTGTAGCACATCAAGATGTTGCTCTGTGTAAAATATTGGCAGATGGTAAATTTAGTTTGAATCCAATTCAATACACTTGTAATTTTCTCCAAACACTTCAATACACCCAAAATCTAATTTTAACATCAACACACGTTATATAACAAACATATAAGTATTCTAAATACATATATGCATTAGTTTGAATCAAAACCCAAACCAAATTAGAATCTCATAATGAACAACTATATGTCACTCAAAGGTGGTCAAGCGATTCTAGAATGGTAGCTATAGCTACAAGCTTTCATTTAGAGTTCCAAATTCTATTTTTATGTTATATATCCAACATGATCATTTTTTACCTAATCACAAGCATATTGTGTTTATGCTTCCAAAGCATCCATATGTAATTCATTAGCCTAATTTTAACTTCAATCTATGTTATTATGAATCCAATAAATAATACATCACTATATGTTTCACTAATGTTAACAACTCACGAATGAAAACACGGCTTTAGAGAATATCAAACTTGTATAGCAAGCTTGATTACAAGATTAAATCTTCTTCTCATTGCTGAAATGTTGTAGTGAACTTCTAAAGCTTCTCCCACAAAATTTTTACTTAGGCTAATATTTCCTTATTTTGCTTAATGCTTGTTTTAGCTTAATCAAAAACTTACATTATATAGTGATTCTTATGTAATTTTTAATTAATAAAAGTTCTAATCAACTTTTATGTGTGCTTAATCCAATTTGTCCAAATATGCATAATTATGTGTGACTAATCACCTTTGTCTATCACTTTGATTTAATCCAATTAAAAGTAAACAAAGTTTAACCAAGTGATTACTTCATTGTCTACCACTTTGATTTAATCTAATTAAATCAAGCTAAATACACCTATTATTATATATTTTTTATAATTACAAAAACATCCTCCAATGGTAGAGATTTTTATGAAATTATAATAAAGCCCTTGTGGGATTTTGGATGAATCCAATTAATCCAAATGGGTCAAGTAAAAAATTAATGTAATCCAATAATATTTAATTACTTTGTTTGATAATTAATGCTACCCAAGTGCTCAATAAGTACACTTCATATTGTGGGACTCTCTAAGTCCAGACATGTTCATCATATAAACCTAGCTTATATGTACGCAATTCGGCCACCTCCGAATCTGCGAAGAACACGAACGACCTTTTGAACTATACAAGTCGAAGTCATCATAAATGTTTAACAATCTATTCGTTGTAGGCTATCTGAGTTATGCTCAGGAAATATAGATTACATTGTCAATTTTCTGAGGCGCACATCTCATATTCGTAAACATGTCCACGACTCATTACAACTAATCAGAATATCATTTCTGATGCATGCGATCAATCATAGGTGATCGATTTTGGCCAAAGTCTTAAGAATCGTAACTTACTCATAAGCATATCTTAACCTCTTGTGGTACACATACTACTCGGTGGATCATTTATTGATATGTACTTGATTGACGAGTGCATCAGTCCACACCCAATGAAAAACTACAGTCAGATCATGAAAGGTCTCTGACATATATGGCATCAATGTATGGAGGATCACACACATCAATGTGTGGAGAATCACACACAAAATTAATGTTATCATATAGTCAAAGGATCATATATGCTACTCGAATATAGGAGATTTGTATTATCGGTGGTGTTTACTTCCAACTATTAGGAATCACATGTGAGTCATTCAGTATTTGCTCCAACAAATACCCACATGTCTATATGAGCTTCTCTTGCTCATGGTACATTGGGTTAGATAATTGGAACTCAAATTCCAATATACAATAAGTGCTAGTACTTTATGTTATAAGAATTTGATCGTATTCCAAAACCAATGACTATGAATATTTACTTTAAAAATAGTTTATAATAATAATATTATCCCAATATCGGACCACTCACTGTCCAATATTACTAAATGACTATTCGATGGTCGATGTCATTCTCAACATATTTATACATCTCATTAATATGCATTATGACATAATAATTACCATTACCAAGGTTTGAAATGAAAATATAGTTATTTTATTAATAAATAATAAAATATAATATACAATACATTATTAGGATTGGCGCTCCAAGAACCAACTCCAACAAACTCCCACTTGCTTACCGCCATTCCGGATGGTACCGAAGTCACATCTCATCCACATGCTTATCGAATAACTTAGGTGGTAAGACCTTATAAACTGATCTGTTATGTTGTCTTATCCTTGAACCTTCAAAACCATTATGTCTTTTCGATCAATTATTTTTCTAATCACGTAATATTTCATTTCTATATGCTTAGACTTTGAATACTCTCTCGGTTCTTTAGCCTGTGCAATGGCTCTGCTATTATCACAGTACAAAGGGATATGATTCGCAATACTAGGCATAATGTCAAGTTCTGTGATAAAATTTCAAATCAAAATAGCTTCTTTAGCTGCTTCCGAAGCCTTTATAAATTCTGCCTCAGGGTGAAATCAGCTGTTGAGTCTTGCTTTGAACATCGCCAACTAACTGCACCGCCATTAAGGGTAAATATATATCCGAATGTAGACTTTCTATCATCCGGATCTCCCTGGAAATCAAAGTCTATATAACCTATAAGTTGTAGCTCATCTTCTCCATAAATGAGAAACTTATCCTTAGTACCATTAAGATATTTCAAGATATGTTTCACGGTTATCCAATGATCATTACCTGAATCAGATTGTTATTAGCTAGTCATACTGACGCGAAAAATGATGTCAGGTTTTGTACATAGCATATTATACATAATGCTTCCAATACAAGAAGCATATGGCAAGTTAGATATCCTAACTCTCTCTTCCCCAATCTGAAGTGTAGTTTTCTTTGAAGAATGTATACCGTATCGAAAAGGTACATTTACTACCTTGCAATTGGTAAAATCGTATTTTTCTAACATTTTATCTATGGACGTCGATTGTGAGAACCCTATAAGCTTCCTTACTCTATCCCAATAGAGCCTTATACCCAATATATAAGAAACTTCACCCATATCTTTTATAGAGAAGTTCTTGCAAAGGTAGTCTCTCACACTTTGCATCAATCCCATATCATTCACAATACTAAAGATATCATCTACATACAAAACAATGAATAATATCATGCTCTCACTAACTTTCTTATAAACACACGGTTCTTCCTCATTCTTGATGAATCCAAATAATCTAATTATCTCATCAAAACGACGATTCCAGCTTCAGGATGCCTGAGTAAGTCCATAAATAGACTTCTTGAGCTTACAAACCAAGTTTGAAGACTCACTGGATACGAAACCTTCTGGTTGTTCCATATAGATATCCTCCTCAAGGAATCCATTTAGGAACATGATTTTCACATCCATCTGTAATATCTTATAGTTATTATATACAACAATGGCTAAAAGAATCCTAATGGATTTTAACATAGCTACTGGTGAAAAAGTTTTCACATAGTCAATCTCAGGATATTGAGTGTAACCTTTCGCTACCAGTTGGGCCTTAAAGGTTTCCACTTTTCCATCGGGCCCTCGTTTCATTTTATAGACCCATTTATAACCAATAGGCTTAACTCCTTCAAAAATTTCAACCGAGTCCCAGACTTGATTGTCATGTATAGAATCCATCTAGGACTTCATAGCTTCCTTTCATTTTCCCGAATCGATATCCAATATCGCCAGTTTATACGTAGTCAGATTTGTTTCCTCGAAGTGGAGAACATCAAGGCTCGCATCAGACGTTCAAAATAATCTCTCTAGAGGCATTGATATTCTATTCGACTTACATAGAACCTGTTTTGTAGATCATTCACCTAGTTAGATCTTTGGTTCCATCTCAGGTTCCTTACAATTGGGATCAAACTCATCGAGTTCAATCTTTCTACAATTCACACTTTCACTCAAAAATTCCTTTTCAATAAAAGTTGCAAAACGAGCAACAAAGCATTTCACTACTCAGAATCGTAAAATTGATATCCCAAAGAATTTTCATGATATCCAACGAACCTGTAATTATACTCATTGGGTACTAGTTTATCCTACTGTGCAACTCTAATGTATGCAAGATTACCTCAAATCTTTAAATACTCAAGACTTTGATTTCTACCATACCATATCTGATATGGGGTTGTAGAAATAACTTTTGATGAAACTTTGTTAAGTATATGGCCAGCAGTAAGTATAATATAACCCCAAAGGTAATGTGGAAGATCTGTATAGCTCATCATAGATCGTACCATATCCAATAAAATGAGAAGAGAGGCATAGATGCCCCTATATCCTAGTTTCAAGGTTAAGTAGTAGCATGGATTCGCACTCTTGACTCTAGTTTAGGGACAGGTAAGGGCATGTTTTGGGGGACGACGATATGTAACGCCCAATGTCATAGTTTTGCACTCATGGCTCTACTTAGGCGTATATGGGGACGGTGATATGTAACGCCCCATGCGTCAGGTTTTTAGACACAGTTTTCAGAGATAGTTTTCAGAAATAGATGTTTCAGAAATAGGTTTCAGAACTAATCTTTCAGTTACAGGTTTTCAGAGCAAGATTTTCAAAAGCAGATTTTAGAAATAGATTCCAGAGTGAAGTTTTCTAGAAAGGAAAATTTTCAGAAATAATAGTTTTATAAGAGACTTTAAGAAAAGAATTTCACAAAATTTTTCAGAAAGAGAATTGCTTTCAGGAAAGACAAGTTTTCAGAAAAGATTCGAATTGATTTCTAAAACATGAGTTTCTTCAAGTATTTCAGTTTTCATTATAAAAATTGTCCACTCACTTAGATCATTCAAACGATCTAATTCCCCCTAGTATTTTGTTTTGCAGGTTCATGGAGGACGAGCTCGAGAGGATGGATACTGATTGCAATCACTAGAGGGTTTGGTCCACCAGGTCGAGTCAGAGTTCAGTTCAAACAGTGTCAGAGAATGTCATGTAGCATGTAGTTTGTTTAGTAAAGAATATGCATGTAAAGAGTTATAAATGTTCATTACTAAGTTGTAATGTATCATGAATTTTAGTATTTAGTTTGAAAATCATTATGCATTTATGATGATAAATTGGGCAATAATCATTTGCTTGACTTTATACATGAGATGAGTTTCACAGTTAGAAAGTCAGCGGCTTAGGGGGATAGTACGACCTATTCCCTGCCGGTAACATCTCCCGGATTGGGGATATTACCATTGGATAATTATGACCCATAGCATCACTATTTGTAATAAACATTGTGTTTTTGTACAAATTAACTGTGTGATAATTGGAAATTGCTATTTTATCATTATTGTAATTGGATTTCATGGATATTTATTAATGATAAAAGTCCATATGGTTAAATCGGATTAATAAGATATGAGACAGTATTAATCCACGAATCGTTTAATCATTAAATATCCCTAGTCGTAGCATTATCGAGACTGGACATCGATAATGCGGAATAGACTAGTATTGCACTTGTGCGCGTTATGGAAGCTTAACGACATAGTTCTCATATGTTTAAGTATTGGATACTTATGCAAGTGTGATAAGAGGTTCTGTTAGCCGTTGGATCGGGAACAGTTCACTCTGGATAGACCTCTCGGAATCCTATTGGTAGTATGACTATCTCTCTATAGGAATCCGAATCAGGGTAGGTGTATGTGATCTTTAACCTGAGACTTATGTCGCTAGTACTTGCGACAATCAGTTTACTTTGGTATTGGTTGTCCGGAGCTTTAACAGTTTCTGTGTATGCCTGTACTGGGTTTACTGAGAATCGTAGTGTATTGGATGTGATGTCAAGATGGGAGTATCACTTCAGTCATATGGAGATTATGGTCACACATAATATAATAATAGTACTCTTAAAAGCTGCAACTATCGGGAAAGTATGACTAGGTCATGACTATCCGATTACAGAGACTAATTACTCGTGATCCAATATATGCTTCGTACGGGGCAGACACAGAGCTAGCCCCAGGCCTAGCATGTGACATCTGATACTGGATCTTATTACGCATTACAATAGTATTACTACGCCTTATACAGATAATATTCCTCCGCGGATATTTCTGGAGAATTGGGTAGGCACGGTGCTTTGCTAGAATCCAACCATGTCTTGTAAATCAGTGAGAACGTGGTAAGGGATACGCATGTGTCGGATAGTCCGACAACCGGATTTACTGCCAACATATCCAGGAATCTCTTGGGTCGCTTCCCAAAGATTCACCAATAACATTTGACTCGAATAGAATTAATCTGGGATTAATTATTAGATAGAAAATTAATCTTGGATTAATTACGGTAAGAATTAATCTGGGATTAAATTCACACAGAAGAGAGAATGCGATTAATTTAGAATTAATCGGTAAAATAAATTTAATAGTTAAATTGGATTTTTCTATTTAATTTATTTATTTGGACTAAAATAATATATCGGATATATTAATTGAAATTGGATTTCAATACGAAATTAAAATTGGATTTTAATTCAAGCGAACGAATTAATTTGGAATTAATTCGTAAGCGACTTTCGTAATAATTTTGCGAGGCATCATTATTTCATTAAATTGGATTTAATTATTTAGCGACGGAAAATTCGTTTGGTCGGATTAAACGAACCCGTACCCAAAGTCTTGTTGTGTGAGCCAACTTGAATTTTGCATTTAAAGTGGTGGGACCCACTTCACGTATATCAACTTGTCAAAAGTGTGATGTGAGTGGTTGGCAAAATTTATTGAAAACCATTTTGCTTTTCACCAACCTTGTTTTGCTTTTTGGAAAACAAAATACACACAACAACTTGGTTCTGAAAACTAATACACAAAAACAAAGAAATTTTTTCTCTACCCCAAGGCTTGGCCGAACATTGCTCTCTCCATTGGGAAAATTTTTCTTCAATTTTCCATCAAGCTAGCACTTTCAAGAGTTGATTAAGGTGATAGGGAAACTCACTCAAGGGTTTTACAACAAAGGAAAAGCTTGGAGCTTCATCCACTCAAAGAAATTTTTTTTTGAAAATCCTCAACCGTTCGTTGTAAGTTTTTTCCGCAAACTTCATTTATATTCACACACAATTCATCTTAGTGATCTTGTGACATGTGTAAGACACTAACAGTGTTATCAGAGCCATCCTAAGCTTGATTTGAAATTTATGGTTCATAACTTTAATTTGGAGATTTTGCTTGGATCATGTATATTTCTAAATTGGTTGTTTGGTTATGATTAGATGATGATAACTAAGTGTTGTGCATCATTGGATTTTGAAAAATTGATTGGATAAGAAATTCCTAAAATTCTTAGCATGGCCGAATACTACCCTATTTTTGCTCATGGTGAATTTTTTGAAATTAGACTATTGGATGAGTTTAAGGCATGAAATGAATGTTAATTGTTGGTTTAATTGGATTGAAATCAAAAATTAAATATTGTTTCATGTGATCACCGTGAGTTGAGCATGTTGGAATGAATTGATTTTGCTTCAATTTGTGTTGGACATGAATTGAAATGTTAAGCATGATTAATTAGATTAATTAGTATTTTGGAAATATTAGATTAATTGATTAATTGTGTTAATTGCACTTTAATTAGATTAATATGTAATTTGGAATAATATATAAATTTAATTTGTTGTATTTGGGCTAATGGGCTTGGTTGGGCCAAGTATGGTTTTGGACAATTGGGTTGGATCCAATTGGGCCTAAAACCATTTCCATAAAGTCCAAAATAAAACTTATGGGCCTTTAAAAATTTAATTGGGCCTAATGGGCCTAAATTGATTTTTGGCATATGGTGATTCCTAATTGGGCCTTGACATTTTGGGTTTGATCCATAATGGCCAAAGCCCATGCCTAAAGAATTAATTGAAAGCCCATTGGACTTTAATTAAATTGGCATTGGATGATATTTGGGCCTTTGAGACCCAAATGGATTGGATTTGAAATCCAAGTCTAAATGGCACTATTAAAAGTGTAATTATTTAATTTGGAATTAATTATGAATTAGTATTGGATACAATTTAAATCGGATTTAAAATTGTAGTTCGATATAATTCAAGAATATGTACTTTGAGTATTTATTTTTAAACGAGTTGGACTCGCGCAAATCAAATCATTGTATGAACATTGGATGGTCACTAATCAAAGATTAATTAATTGGATTAGATTGATTGACAACATGCTTTGTGTGAATACTTGGATGTATTTGTATGAATAATGTATATCGGATGGATATTAGATGGGTGAGGGTAATTTTGGAAATTATTATAAGTATGGTACTTATTTATTAATTAAATTGGAGCTGCATGTCCAGCCTTTCACCTCTTATCTCTTTGTATTTCTCTTCTCACCAATTCCCATCAATGTAAATAAGGTTTCTTATTGTATTATGTGATTGGGTAGAAGAATGTAAAGTGCTAGCGGGAGAGAGAAATAGAGATGTGTTCTACGAAAAATTTGTTTAAATATCCATCCGTATATCATTAATAATTTTATCACGCCTTATTATGCTTTTAGAATATATGTTTAAGGGTGTATGATGAGACCTAATCAAAGATAATAAATTGGTTGCCAATTTATGAAAATGCCCTCACATAAAATATTAAGTGTTTCCTTCCATTGAGTGGTTCTTTCTCAAGATCCAAGATTGGCTTTGATTTGTTGGCCAAAGTCAATATCATTGTCCATCGCGGATGTGTTTGAAACATGAAAGCTTTGTTAGACATCGCATGTCTTGGACAGTTGTGATTTGTTGGCCAAAGTCAAGGTCACTTATGTTCATCGACGTGGATTGTGAAGTTTTCCCACTGTCAATGGGTCGCGCTTAACTGTAATCATTAAGCTTGTTAAGCCAAAGCTAAGGCTTAGTTGATTCAGAGGAAAAGGTTATGAAATATATTGGATATATGTTTTGGACTTGGAGGTCCACCTACCGGATCTAGGAATTGGATGAGATCCAATTGATCTTAGAGATCTACCTAGTTAAATATTATACAGCTTGTTGGCCAAAGTCAAGGTTGTGTGTTATTTAACGGGATCCTAGCCCACTAGGAAACTAGGTTTCCCGAGTACTCAACGGAAGGTTAGAGGCTTGCCGAAAATTAGTGGGAGGCTTATATTAAATTTACAATTTCGTTTAATACTCGCTAATACGCGCACTCTTTTATTTTATTATTTATCGTCATTATAAATATTAGTTGGACTAATTATTTTATTGTTTTCTTTGAACATTTAGACTGTATTCAAACTCTACTCCATTTGTAATTGGTTATATAGTTAGACTATAGTAACCATTACATTTGAGTGTACCCGAAATCGTTGATTGGATAATTGGACTATAGCAATCAAGATGGCTGGAAGAATTAGCTTTAGGGACATTATCATGGGCGAGAATGTCCTTAACGGCGTGAATTTTCCAGATTGGGAGATGAACCTCGGGATAGTCCTGGGGGCCGAGAAGTTACTCTATATCATAGAAAGACCTCTCGGGCCTGAGCCCGAACAAGAGCGGGCAATTGATCATGAGCTTTGGAAGACTCATCGAGATGACAACTTTACTGCTCAGTCGTCATGCTTGCTGCAATGACCCCTCAATTTCGCCGTCAGAACAATGGATTGAATCTCTACCAAATGATGTTGAAATTGAATGACCTTCACAGATCTAACCTTAGATTTCAGAAGTACGAATTGCAAAAGAAGCTCTTTCGCTCGCGTATGTCAAAGGGTACATTTGTCGAACACTATGTATCGTAGATGATTGCTGACATCGAACAACTAGGTCAGCTAGGCATTACCTTTGAGGCCGATACTTCGATAGATTTGATCTTACAGTCTCTACCCGACTGTTGGGGCGGGTTCATCATGAACTAAAATATGATGAACCAAGAGAAGACTCTTGAAGAGTTGATGAAAATGCTGAAAGAGGCAGAGCCAAAGCTTCAAAAAGGCAAGAAGCGCGAGGCCCATTTTACTTCGACATCCAAGAAGGCCAAGACTTGGCCGAAGGCTTCTATGGGTGTGAAGAAGAAAAAGAAGGGCAAGGGAAAATCATCACAGTCTTCTAGGAAGACGAAGGACATTCCTAGGACGTCTGCCTTCACTGTGGCAAACGTGGTCACTGGAAGCGTGACTGCCGTAAGTACCAGGCGGACTTGAAGGAAGCAAGGGCGGGCAAGGCTCCAGCCTCATGTATGTTTGTTATTGAAATAAACATGTCCACTACTGGTTTTAAAAATTGGATTTTTAATTCTGGATGTGGTACTCACATATGTACTGATGTACAAGATCTGCAGATTAGCAGGAGACTGGCTTTAGGAGAGATCGACCTCCGAGTCGGAAATGGGAGAAGAGTCGTCGTTGTGGCCGTTGGCACCTATATTTTGAATCTGCCTTTATGGCATGTAATTAATTTAGGAGACTGTTATTTTGTACCTAGTTTGACTAGGAATATCATCTATGTATCTTGTTTAACCCGATGCAGCGGAACACTGGGTGTTTTGTATATAAAGATGATGTTTTGATATGTACAGTAGATGTTAATAATGGTCTTTATATTTTGAATATAAATGAATCTCAAACATATAATATGACAAAAAAAAGGCTCAAATGAGTAAAACAGATGAAACTTATCTGTGGCATTGTCCTCTGTGACACATTAACAAGACTCGTATATCCACACTTTCGAAGTATGGATACTTGGACGGATTTGATCCTAATTCATATGATGTCTGCGAATCTTATTTATTAGGTAAAATGCCTAAAACACCTTTTAGTGGTAAAGGTGTACGTGCCACCGAACTGTTAGCCCTAGTTCATAGTGACGTATGCAAGCCCATGTCTAGCCAGGCTAGAGGTGGATTTGAATACTCCGTAACCTTTACGGATGATGCATCGCGTTATGGTTATGTGTATCTTATGAAACACAAGTCGAAAACTTTTGAGAAATTCAAAGAGTTTCGACACGAAGTAGAAAAACAGACCGGAAAAAGTATTAAAACATTACGGTCGGACCGTGGTGGAGAATACTTGAGCAATGAGTTTCAACATTACTTGAAAGAATATGTTATTCTTTCACAGTGGACTCCTCTCGGAACACCTCAATTGAACGGTATATCCGACCGGAGAAACCAAACTTTGTTGGACATGGTATGGTCTATGATGAGTCGCACAGAGATACCAATTTCCTTTTAGGGATATGCATTAAACAGTGCAATACTTATTTTGAATAAGGTTCCATCAAATTTTTTTGGACAGACTCCATATGAAATATGGGCAGGAAATAAACCAGGTTTCTCATTTCTGAAGATTTGGGGATGTTGGGCATACGTTAAACGTTTGGATAGTACCAAACTAGAACCCAAATAGGATAAATGTCTATTTGTTGGTTATCCTAGGGAAACCAAAGGGTATTACTTCTACAACCCATAAGAGAACAAAACATTTGTTGCTCTCCATGCGGTTTTCCTAGAAAAGGAAATTCATGAATGCAGTGGCAAGTGGGAGGAAAATAGAACTTGATGAAAATCAGAGTGATACTGTTCATGGCACTGACCCCCTCACGGAACACGAAGAGTCCATCAGGGATGAGACTGTTCCACAATCTTCTAATACACAAGAACCGCGTAGGTCGGAGAAAGTCAGAAAACAACCTAAGAGGTATGGGTTTCTGATCTCACCTCATGTAGATATTAATCTTATTGAGGAAGATGAACCAGCTACGTATGAGGAACCGATACAAGGTATCGACTCCACTTTATGGCAGGATGCCATGAAGTCCGAAATGGATTCCATGTATACCAACCAAGTTTGGACACTGGTTGACGCACCAGAAGGCATTAAGCCTATTGGTTGTAAATGGGTCTTCAAGAAGAAGACAGACATGGATGGCAATATACAAACGTACAAAGCTAGTCTTGTAGCGAAAGGGTATCGTCAACGACATGGTGTCGATTACGATGAAATTTTTTCACCAGTTGCCATTATTAAATCCATTCGGATAATGCTTGCTATTGCTGCATATTTCGATTATGAAATATGGCAGATGGACGTCAAAATCACTTTCCTTAACGGAAACTTTTTAGAGGATGTTTATATGCAACAACCTGATAGTTTTGTCATGCCAAGATATGCAAACAAGGTTGCAAGTTAAACCGATCCATTTATGGATTAAAGCAAGCATCGCGTTCTTGGAACCAACGTTTTGATGAGATCATAAAAGAATATGGTTTCATTCAAAACGAAGATGATTCTTGTGTATAAGAAGGTTAGTGGGAGCACACTAACATTCATTGTCCTATATGTTGATGATGTATTGCCTTTAGGCAATGACATTCCCATGCTACAATCGGTGAAAGCTTGGCTTTCATTAAAATTCTCCATGAAAGACCTGGGAGAAGCAGCCTTTATTCTGGAATAAGGATCTACCGGGATAGATCTAGAAAGCTGTTGGACTCTCCCAGAGCTCGTACATTGACAAAGTGTTGAAGAGATTCAACATGGATCAGTCCAAGAGGGGGTTGCTTCCGGTGTCACATGGTGTCTCTCTTTCTAAGGACATGTGTCCTAAAACTAAAGATGAGAGAGATGCGATGAGTTAGATCATGTATGCTTCCGCAGTCGGATCGATAATGTATGCCATGATATGTACGCGACCTGATGTCTCATATGCTTTGAGCATGTGCAGTCGTTATCAGGCCGATCCAGATGATGGTCACTGGATTACTGTAAAGAACATCCTTAAGTATCTTAGACGAACTAAGGATGCTTTCTTAGTCTATGGAGAAGGAGAACTTGAGGCGACTGGGTACAACGATGCAAGTTTCCAAACTGATAAAGACGACTGTAAGTCGCAATCTGGGTACATTTTTTGTTTGAACAATGGAACAGTGAGCTGGAAATCATCCAAGCAAGAGACTGTTGCCGATTCAACAACAGAAGCGGAATATATTGCTGCAGCTGAGGCAGCAAAAGAAGCAGTTTGGATCCGTAAATTCCTAATTAGATTAGGAGTAGTTCCGTTAGCAGCTGAGTCCGTACCTTTGTATTGTGACAATAACGGGACTATAGCAAAGGCTAAGGAACCGTGGTCTCATCAACGATCCAAGCATGTACTTCGAAGGTTTCATCTCATTCGTGAGATCATACATCGTGGCGATGTGAAGATCAAAAAGATCGCTTCAGATGACAACATTACAGATTCGCTGACGAAAGCTATTTCTCAGCAAAAGTTTGAGCGACATGTACATAGTTCAGGTGTTAGATACTTGAGTGATTAGCTATGAGCCAAGTGGGAGATTGTTGGATAATTATGACTCATAGCATCACTAATTGTAATAAACATTGTGTTTTTGTACAAATTAACTATGTGACAATAGAAAATTGCTATTTTATCATTATTGTAATTGGATTACTTGGATATTTATTAATGATAACAGTCCATATGGTTAAATCAGATTAATAAGATATGAGACAGTATTAATCCACGAACAGTTTAATCATTAAATATCTCTAGTCGTAGTATTATCGAGACTGGACATCGATAATGTGGAATAGACAAGTATTGCACTTGTGCGCGTTATGGAAGCTTAACGACATAGTTCTCATATGTTTAAGTATTGGATACTTATGCAATTGTGATAAGAGGTTCTGTTAGCCGTTGGACCTGGAACAGTTCGCTCTGGATAGACCCCTCGGAATCCCATTGGTAGTATGATTATGTGTCTACGGGAATCCGAATCAGGGTAGGTGTATGTGATCCTTAACCTGAGACTTACGTCGCTAGTACTTGCAACAATCAGTTTACTTTGGTATTGGTTGTCTGGAGCTTTAACAGGTTCTGTGTACGCCTGTACTGGGTTTACTGAGAATCGTAGTGTATTGGATGTGATGTCAAGATAGGAGTATCACTTCAGTCATATGGAGATGATGGTAACTCAGGATACAGTAATAGTACTCCTAAAAGCTGCAGCTATCGGGAAAGTATGACTAGGTCATGACTTTCCGATTACATAGACTAATTACTCGTGATCCGATATATGCTTCGTACGGAGCAGACACGGAGCCAGCCCCAGGCCTAGCATGTGACATCCGATACTGGATCGTATTACGCATTACATTAGTATTACTACGCCTGATACAAATAATATTCCTCCACAGATATTTCTAGAGAATTGGGTAGGCACGGTGCTTTGCTAGAAGCCCACCATGTCTTGTAAATCGGTGAGAACGTGGTACGGGGTACGTACGTGTTGGATAGTCCGACAACCGGATTTACTGCCAACATATCCATGAATCTCTTAGGTCGCTTCCCAAAGATTCACCAATGACATTTGACTCGAATAGAATTAATATGGGATTAATTATGAGAGAGAAATTAATTTGGGATTAATTGTGGCAAGAATTAACCTGGGATTAAATTAGTACAGAAGAGAGAACGCGATTAATTTATAATTAATCGGTAAAATGAATTTAATAGTTAAATTGGATTTTTCTATTTAATTTATTTATTTGGGCTAAAATAATATATCAGCTATATTAATTGAAATTGGATTTCAATACGAAATTAAAATTGGATTTTAATTCAAGCAAACGAATTAATTTGGAATTAATTCGTAAACGACTTTTGTAATAATTTTGCGAGGCACCATTATTTAATTAAATTGGATTTAATTATTTAGCGATGGAAAATTCGTTTGGTCGGATTAAACGAACCCGGGCCCAAAGTCTTGTTGTGTGAGCCAACTTGAATTTTGAATTTAAAGTGGTGGGACCCACTTCACTTATATTAACTTGTCAAAAGTGTGATGTGAGTGGTTGGCAAAATTTATTGAAAACCATTTTGCTTTTCACCAACCTTGTTTTGCTTTTTGGAAAACAAAATACACACAACAACTTGGTTTTGAAAACTAATACACAAAAAAATATATATATATATTCTCTCTTCTCCAAGGCTTGGCCAAATATTGCTCTCTCCAATGGGAAAATTTTTCTTCAATTTTCCTTCAAGCTAGCACTTTCAAGAGTTGATTAAGGTGATAGGGAAACTCACCCAAGGGCTTTACAACAAATGAAAAGCTTGGAGCTTCATCCACTCAAAGGAATTTTTTTTTTGAAAATCCTCAACCGTTAATTGTAATTTTTTTCCGCAAACTTCATTTATATTCACACACAAATCATCTTAGTGATCTTGTGGCATGTGTATGACACTAACAATTACAAGTTAATCATTTTAAAGAAAATCACTGGAATAATATGCCACACGAGGCCCCGTAAACATATGCTATAAAGGAGCCACATGATAAGTGCCACAACGGGACAATATAGGTCGATAATGTGCACTATAATAGGGCTCCACATGATCAAATTTCACAATGGGGCAATATAGGTCTATAATATGCGTCGTAACAGTGCTCTATATGATCAAATGCCACAACGGGCAATATATGCATATGATGTGCGTCACAACGAGGATCCACATGATCAAATGCCACAACGAAATAATGTAAGTCTTTTATGTGCACTGCAACGGGGCTTCACATGATCAAATTCCATAACGAGACAATAATAAACAAACTCTATGCAGGTAGAGACTTACACCGAGAGACACATCATCACTATCCAAATAGTGCTACTCAGAGTCGTATAACAATTGCCACAATGGGGAAATTAGGGCCTATAATATGGGCCACAACAAGACTCCATATAAACAAATGCCGTAATGAGGCATTATAATATCCATAATGTGCGCCACAATAAGACTCAACCTATACCATTTTTACATATATCCAATTTTAATTTTTATTATCAATCAAGGTCCATTCCAATTGAAATTTATACTACTATGCGGATATTTATAAAAATAAAAAATAAATTTATAATGATCGTGTCGTGTTACCCTACACACAACTCAAATTATATAAAACATGGCTAGCATTAAAAACACATTCTATATGCACAACATAGAGATATAAATAAATAAATAAATTAAAAGCGGGAATTAATGTGTGAAACTGAATCCCTACCTCAACCTGTTATTCAAAACACAAAGCTGATCTCGTAATAGTGTTATGCGCGTCCAATCTATTCCATTGATTACACTACTACCAAAACTCTCCTCGAACCCACTCGGCATTGTAGGCACTTCATTTTTGCACATAAGCCCGATGATGAGTCTCGTATGGAGACACTACCTCTTTAGTTGTGAAAGCCGCGGGAAAAGGACGTTGGAAGGGTAAAGTTGGAAATTAGCATTTTGTCAGATTTAACTCGCTTGTTTCGCTTCGGGTTCGCTTGTTGGACCTCTGTTTTTAAACACACCAAGCCCAATCCAAAATAATTAAAACATTTAAAATGCATGTCACAAATTAAATTAAAACCAATTAAATTATACTTAAATTAAATTAAATTAAATCAAATTCCTAAAGTAAATAAATCCAATTAAATTAAATTAAAACACATGTCACAAATTAAATTCCTTTCCCAAATTAAAAGATTCAAATTAAATTAAATTCCAAATTTAATTAAATCACCTACCAATTTAAATAAATCATATCATTAACTAAAAAGAATAAATCAAATCACTTCCCTTAATTAAAAGATTTTCTTATCACACAATAATTAAAAATATCTCCCAATTAATACACAAATTCTATTCCTTCTCCAAAAAGGTAAACCCCCTCACTTGGCCTATAAAAAGAACCCTTAACCCACACATTCAACCTTGGCACATTCACATAACACTCACGCAAATCATAAAGTTTTTTTGAGAGCATACACACGCCCAAGACCTCTCCAAAGCACCCTATTTCCGACACCACCAAAACCCTAAACCCTTGCCTTGCCGTGAACACTTTCCCCCACTCTACCCCATTCACGCATAAGCCATCAAACACATCCTTAAACTGCCGCAACTTAGACCTTTCACAGCCCTAAATTCACGCCCAAACAGCCCCAAATACAGCCCTAAAGTCACGCCATAACAGCCCTAAACACAGCCCCGCTGCACGCCCAAAAGACAAGCCCCAAACACCCACTGCACTGCTTCATAAACTTCCGCACATCACAGCCCTATTCTGTCCAGTTTTTCCGCAAGTTAGACCCTCAAAATAGTCCAGAAATCACCCCAAAACTGCACTAAAAAAACTGCACAAAAACCCCCTGAAAAATCATCGAAAACAACATCACTTTAGCCCTTAAAAATGCCCAAAACAGTCCCCTAAACAACCAAAACAGTGGCCTGAAAAATAGCATCAAAACAGCAGCGAAACGGAGTAAAAACAGCAGCCCGAACAGCAAAATAGCGAGGAAAGACGTTGAGTTGGTGAACCAAAAGAGTTGCGGATCATTCACCCTTCCAACGGACGTGTAACGCCCTTTCTTGAGATGACAAAAGAGGTTAGACTTGAGGGCACCCTTTTATTTATTATCTTTCATTTATTTTATTTATTTTAGAAATATTATCGCATGAGAGTCGTTTGTGGCATGATGTGATTGTTGGATGAGCGGAATATGTGTTCCTTTTTATGGTATATAGGATGGAAACCCTGACGTAAATTCCGTAGCCGAATCCGAATGGACGGTAGTGCGGTTTGTACTTGGGATACAACGCCACGTACCACTTAAGAGACACGTATTTCGTCTCATCCAAACTTGTGTTTGAGCATGTTGTAGTTCGTAGGTTATTTATTTGTTATTGAAGCATGATTAGGTTGTTAGTATGTCATTTATCTTAAACATGATTTAGTCGATAGAAAGTTATTTCTTTATGCATGATTAGGTTGTTTTCACATTAGGGATTTAATTTATATTTATGCTTAGATTCTTATTTATTTTCCGCATTAGATAATTGAGCATGTTTGTGTGATGATTGTATGTTATTGAGTGTTTACCGTTATGACAACTTACTTTGAAGTATACGAACTTAGATATAGGTTCTCATTGTTATTATTATGCATGCAGACTTAGGCGTAGATTACCCTTGAGCATGAATGTTGAATAAATTCGGTTAGTTTATTGCACAAATCATATCATCACAAGTGACATAAGTAAGGGACCATTCCGAACCCAACGATTTGAGGTCTTCCCTTGCGAGGGGTGAGTGCGGCCTTAAATCTTTGTCCCGGTTCACACCGGGTGGAGACTTTATGTTATTTCGTACTCCCAACTAGGTCGTGAGCCTAGAACAGCGCCGTCAAGTTCTATGTCCTACAGTCTGGTGACTCCACTAGGGATCTAGAGAATTGGCCTCGAAATCATGTCTTGTGATGTGTATGATTTGCGCTTTAATTGACCGTTTCTATAGTGGGTTGAATGGGTTTTAACCAAAGGCACTGTTAAAGCTAGGTGATGATTTGGTGTTTTCTTTCATTCACTACCCTTCGGGGAAAAGCTGTGAAAACACCTAGATAATCATTATTTGTAGCTTGTTGTGATGGACTAATCTGGAGGAGTCGTTGTTTATTCCTGACACCAAGCGATAAGAGCCTAAGGGGCTTGGGTACTTAAGAGAGCCTCGCTCCACCCTGCCTCTGGGGAATCTACAACGGGAAATCCATTTGACAGTCAGTCACACACCATAACTCGTTGGCATGTACCTTAAGGTATAAAAAAGGTGCGCTCACTTGGTCGCTCGAACCCTTGAGTGGGGAGTCCTAGTTGTGGGCAATCCTTCGTCAGCGAGAGCCTTTGTCCGCACTCCCGAAAACCCGCATGTGAACCATAGTCATATATCCTATTGAAGTTTCCCCTTTATGCTTTTGATAACCACATGCATATTATATCTCATACATCACACGCATCTCATGCATACACGCATCATGTTAACCCTGTGTCTTAAAAGCCATCATAGATATCCGTTGGGTTAGGGGTAAAAGAAGACTTGTCAAGAAGAGTTTAGCAAACATGGATATCGGGGAAAAGGAAACCAAGAAATAAAAAACCTTACGGCAATGATAGAAAAACCATTGGGGGGGTCTTCAAAAAAAAAGAGAGAAAAAGAAAAAAAAAAGTTGTTTAGTCCTTAATAGTTAGGCATAAGTCCGATGATGAAATCGTTTGCTTTAGGATGAAATCTTAGAAACGATAAACTCTTGATGTGCTTTTATCTGATGCTTTGAATTATTGATCTATGCTAGACTCGTAAGAACTTCACTATAGGTTCTTAGCGGTGAAAACCTAAGTAGTTGGCAAGGTGACTAGTTGAAGAAATTGCGGGTCGATGAATGACTGTTTTCTTAGATGTCTATCTTGATTTGCTTATGTTATTATGTGCGGTATGGTTGAAAATGAAAGAAAAGTCTCTAAAGAAAAGAATTGAACCACCTATAATCGATAAGCATGAAGCTACCCATGGGCGAGTATTAGGACCACCATGAGGAGAAATGCTACCTTAAAGGGTAGGTGTGTTGAAAAAAAAAAGAAAGAAAAAAAGAAGAAGTTCAAAATGAAAAGAAAAAAAGAAAGAGACAAAAGAGAAAGAAAACCATACCACATTGAGCACAGAAAAGCAACTGCAGGCATAATTGAGACATCTAGGTTGGTTTGACCCATCGATCCCGATTTTTTGACGAAATCATTGAGTTGGCTCACCTGGGGATGAATCTGCGAAGGAAATTTTGCACACACACACTTTGAGTCTGGCTTAGATCATTTATTCAAAGACTTGGATTCGAGTTGCATTGGGTGTTTTGAAAGTTCTTTGGTTTCATTACTGAGCATTCTTTGAGGACAATGATATGTATAACTATTGGGACTATTTCGTAGCCTGTAATATAGCATGATGATATGGGATGCCCCACCATGTGATTCATCTTGACCAAGTGCAAACAGCGGAGAGTAGAAAGCTAAACCAAGACTGGGGGCGACCAATCTACCACATTGCGAATTAGGGACATAACAAGATATTGAGCCATGAGACTAGTGAGAAGACTGAGCAATCACGTGGAGAACTGGCGGAAGACCTAACCTAAATGAATAGGAAATTCATTCATGCATGCATGCATACACGTAACGTATTTTTGCATTCCTTTTTATGTTTGTTTTGTTTTGTATTCACAGGTTTCAAAGAAGAAAAAGAGAAAGCGGCAAAGACAAGCCAACAAGAATCAGCAACATATGAGTAGTGGTTTTGGGAATGAATCCCAGGGTTGAGGCCCATATCAGTTTCAGTTTTAGGGATGAATCCCGGGGGCGAGGCCCACACCAGCATTGATATCAGTTTTAGGGATGAGTCTCAGGGTTGAAGCCCGTGTTGTCAGCATCAGTTTCAGGAATGAATCCTAGGGCCGAGGCCCACATCATCAGAGTTTGGAATGAATCCCAAAGTCGAGGCCCGCATTGTCAAAGTTTTAGAATGAATCCAGGAATGAATCCGAGAATGAATCCCAAAGTCGTGGCCCACACCGTCAGAGTTCTGGAATGAATCTGGGAATGAATCCCAGGGTCGAGGCCCACATCAGCATCAGTTTTAGGGATGAGTCCCAAGGCCGAGGCCCATATCAGCATCAATTTTGGGGATGAGTCCCAGGGCCGAGGCCCACATCAGCATCAGTTTTGGGGATGAGTCCCAGGGTCGAGGCGCACATCAGTATCGGTCTGGGGGTGAGGCCCACATCAGTATCAGTTTGGGGTGAGGCCCACATCAGTATCAGCTTGGGGATGAGTCCCAGGGTTGAGGCCCACGTCAGTATCAGTTTTAGGGATGAGTCCCAGGGCGAGGCCCACATCAGTATCAGTTTGGGGGCAAGGCCCACATCAATATAAGTTCAGGGTTGAGGCCCACACATCATCAGTGTCAGTTTTGGGGATGCGTCCCAGAGCCGAGGCCTATATCAGTATCAATTTTTGGGATGAGTCCCAGGGTTGAGGCCCATACATCATCAGAAAGCCGGAAATGGCACTCCGAGAATGGAAACACAGTTCGGGAATGAACAAGCCGGGAATGACACTCCGAGAATGGAGCACAGTTCGAGAATGAACAAGCCGGGAATGTCACTCCGAGAATGGAGCATAGTTCGAGAATGAACAAGCTGGGAATGACACTCCCAGAATGGAGCAGAGTTCGAGAATGAACAAACAGAGAATGGCACTCTGAGAATGAAAGATCAGCATCAGCATCAGTTCGGCCAGGTATGGCACTCTGGGGGCGAGGCCCACATCATTATCAGAATAAGTTTTGCCGGGTATGGAGACACAACATCAGTTTTGCCAGGTACGACACTCCGGGTATGGAGACACAACATCAGTTTTGCCAGGTACGACACTCCGGGTATGGAGACACACATCATTTTTGCCAGGTACGACACTCCGGGTATGGAGACATCAGATCAGTTTGCCAGGTACGGCACTCCGGGTTGGAGATATCAGATCAGCCATGTACGGCACTCTGGGTATGGAGATATCAGATCAGCCAGGTACGGCACTCCAGGTATGGACACATCAGATCAGTTTTCAAAGTATGGCACTCCGGGTATGGAGACATCAGATCAGTTTGCCAGGTATGGCACTCCGGGTATGGAGATATCAGATCAGCCAGGTACGACACTCTGGGTATGGAGACATCATATCAGTTTGCCAGGTACGGAACTCCGGGTATGGAGTTATCAGATCAGCCAGGTACGGCACTCCCGGTATGGAGACATCAGATCAGTTTGCCTGGTACGACACTCCGGGTATGGAGACATCAGATCAGTTTGCCAGGTACGGCACTCCGGGTATGGAGATATCAGATCAGCCAGGTATGACACTCCGGGTATGGAGACATCAGATCAGTTTGCCAGATACGGCACTCCGGGTATGGAGATATCAGATCAGCTAGGTACGACATTCAGACAACTGTGACACCCTAGGTACGGGGTTAATATTCGAACAACTGCGGCACTCTAGGTACGGAGACGCAACTGCGACACCCTAGATACGGGGTTAGCACGCTAGGTATGACATTCAGACCACTGCGACACCCTAAGTACGGGGTTAGCACGCTAGGTATGGTATGTGGACTATTATGGACTACTGCGACACCCTAGGTACGGGGTTAGCATTCAGAAAATTGTGACACCCTAGGTACGGGGTTAGCACGCTAGGTACGGCATTCAGACTACAGCGATACCCTAGGTACGGGGTTAGCACGCCAGGTACGGCATGTGGACTATTTTAGACTACTACGACACCCTAGGTACGGGGTTAGCATTCAGACTATTGCGACACCCTATGTACGGGGTTAGCATTCAGACAATTACGGCACTCTAGGTACGGAGATGCAACTGCGACACCCTAGGTACGGGGTTAGCATTCAGAAAACTGCGACACTCTAGGTACGAGGTTAGCACACCAGGTACGACATGTGGACTATTGTGGACTGCTACGACACCCTAGGTACAAGGTTAGCATTCAGACTACTGCGACACCCTAGGTACGGGGTTAGCATTCAGACAATTACAGCACTCTAGGTACGAATACGCAACTGCGACACCCTAGGTACGGGGTTAGCATTCAGAAAACTGCGACACTCTAGGTACGGGGTTAGCACACCAGGTACGGCATTCAGAACACAGCGACACCCTAGGTACGGGGTTAGCACGCCAGGTACGGCATGTGGACTATTGTGGACTACTACGACACCCTAGGTACGGGGTTAGCATTCAGAAAACTACGGCACTCTAGGTACGGAGATGCAACTGCGACACCTTAGATACGTAACACGCCAGATACGACATTGTGGCCTACTGCGACACCCTAGGTACGGGGTTAGCATTCAGACAACTGCGGTACTCTAGGTACGGAGACACAACTGCGACACCCTAGGTACGGGGTTAGCACGCCAGGTACATCATTCAGACCACTGCGACACCCTAGGTACGGGGTTAGCACGCCAGGTATGACATATGGACTATTGTGGACTACTGCGACACCCTAGGTACGGGGTTTAGCACGCTGAGAATGGCACAACAACATCAACTCTGCGACACTCTAGGTATGGAGATGCAACCGCGACACCCTAGGTACGGGGTTTAGCACGCCAGGAATGGTACATCATCAAATCAGTTCGGGAACAAAGCCCACGGGTGGTTCGGGAACAAAGCTCAGAGGTCGAGGCACCTCGCCATCACATTCAGCTCGGGAACAAAGCCCACAGATGGTTCGGGAACAAAGCCCAGAGGTCGAGGCATCTCGCCATCACATTCAACACAACGGGAACAAAGCCCACAGGTGGTTCGGGAACAAAGCCCACAGGTGGTTCAGGAACAAAGCCCAGAGGTCGAGGCACATCGCCATCACATTCAACTCGGGAACAAAGCCCAGGGAACAAAGCCCACAGATGGTTTGGGAACAAAGCCCAGAGGTCGAGGCACCTCGCCATCACATTCAGCTCGGGAACAAAGCCCACAGGTGGTTCGGGAATAAAGCCCAGAGGTCGAGGCACCTCACCATCACATTCAGTTCGGGAACAAAGCCCAGGGAACAAAGCCCACTCTCTACACAACTCGGGAACAAAGCCCACAGATGGTTCGGGAACAAAGCCCAGGGGGTCGAAGCGCCTCGCCATCATATCAGTTCAGTTCGGTAGTGATTCCTAGAGATCGCAGCATCTTGCAGGGATGAACCTCGAGGTCGCGGCACCTCACTACTAAATTATTCAGTTCGAAGCAACAGACAAGTCAAGTGGCAGCTGGCGAGCCAGGTAAGTGAAAATGCATTGCACGTACTTTGATAGAATTGTCATTGTCACACACTGCACAAGTCCCATTAAAGTGGGGGCGACTGTAGGCACTGTATTTTTGCATATAAGCCCGATGATGAGTCTCGTATGGAGACACTACCTCTTTAGTTGTGAAAGCTGCGGGAAAAGGACGTTGGAAGGGTAAAGTTGGAAATTAGCATTTTGTCAGATTTAACTCGCTTGTTTCGCTTCGGGTTCGCTTGTTGGACCTCTGTTTTTAAACACACCAAGCCCAATCCAAAATAATTAAAACATTTAAAATGCATGTCACAAATTAAATTAAAACCAATTAAATTAAACTTAAATTAAATTAAATTAAATCACATTCCTAAACTAAATAAATCCAATTAAATAAATTAAAACACATGTCACAAATTAAATTCCTTTCCCAAATTAAAAGATTCAAATTAAATTAAATTAAATTAAATTCCTAATTTAATTAAATCACCTACCAATTTAAATAAATCATATCCTTAACTAAAAAGAATAAATCAAATCACTTCCCTTAATTAAAAGATTTCCTTATCACAGAATAATTAAAAATATCTCTCAATTAATACACAAATTCTATTCCTTCTCCAACAAGGTAAACTCCCTCACTTGACCTATAAAAAGAACCTTTAACCCACACATTCAACCCTGGCACATTCACATAACACTCACGCAAATCATAAGGTTTTTTTGAGAGCATACACACGCCCAAGACCTCTCCAAAGCACCCCATTGCCGACACCACCAAAGCCATAAACTCTTGCCTTGCCGTGAACACTTTCCCCCACTCTACCCCATTCACGCATAAGCCATCAAACACATCCTTAAACTGCCGCAACTTAGACCTTTCACAGCCCTAAAGTCATGCCCAAACAGCCCCAAATACAGCCCCAAAGTCACGCCATAACAGCCCTAAACACAGCCCCACTGTACGCCCAAAAGACAAGCCCCAAACACCCACTGCACTGCTTTATAAACTGCCACACATCACAGCCCTATTCTGTCCAGTTTTGCCGCAAGTTAGACCCTCAAAACAGTCCAGAAATCACCCCAAAACTGCCCTAAAAAAACTGCACAAAAACCCCCTGAAAAATCATCAAAAATAGCAGCTCTTTAGCCCTTCAAAATGCCCAAAATAGTCCCCTAAACAACCAAAACAGTGGCCTGAAAAACAACAGCAAAATATCAGCGAAACGGATTAAAAACAGCAGCCCGAACAGCAAAACAGTGAGGAAAGACGTTGATTTGGTGAACCAAAAGAGTTGCGGATCATTTACCCTTCCAATGGACGTGTAACGCCCTTTCTTGAGACGACAAAAGAGGTTAGACCTGAGGGCACCCTTTTATTTATTATCTTTCGTTTATTTTATTTATTTTAGAAATATTATCGCATGAGAGCCTAGAACAGTGTCGTCAACCTCGACCCTGGGACTCATCCCTAAAACTAAAATTACGACGTTGTTCTAGGCTCACGGCCTAGTTGGGAGTACGAAATAACATGGAGTCGCCACTCGGTGTGAACCGGGACAAAGATTTAAGGTCGCACTCACCCCTCGCAAGGGAAGACCTCAAACCGTTGGGTTCGGAATGGTCCCTTACTTATGCCATAAATGACTCTCATGCGATAATATTTCTAAAATAAACGAAAGATAATAAATAAAAGGGTGCCCTCAGGTCTAACCTCTTTTGTCGTCTCAAGAAAGGGCGTTACACGTCCGTTGGAAGGGTGAATGATCCGCAACTCTTTTGGTTCACCAACTCAACGTCTTTCCTCACTGTTTTTCTGTTCGGGCTGCTGTTTTTACTCTGTTTCGCTGCTGTTTTGCTACTGTTTTTCGGGCCACTATTTTGGTTGTTTAGGGGACTGTTTTGGGCGTTTTTAAGGGCTAAAGGGCTGCTGTTTTGATGATTTTTCAGGGGGTTTTTGTGCAGTTTTTTAGTGCAGTTTTGGGGTGATTTCTGGACTGTTTTTAGGGTCGAACTTGCGGCAAAACTGGACAGAATAGGGCTGTGATGTGCGGCAGTTTATAAAGCAGTGCAGTGGGTGTTTGGGGCTTGTCTTTTGGGCGTACAGTGGGGCTGTGTTTAGGGCTGTTATCGCGTGACTTTGGGGATGTATTTGGGGCTGTTTGGGCGTGACTTTAGGGCTGTGAAAGGTCTAAGTTGCGGCAGTTTAAGGATGTGTTTGATGGCTTATGCGTGAATGGGGTAGAGTGGGGGAAAGTGTTCACGGCAAGGCAAGGGTTTAGGGCTTTGGTGGTGTCGGCAATGGGGTGCTTTGGAGAGGTCTTGGGCGTGTGTATGCTCTCAAAAAAACCTTATGATTTGCGTGAGTGTTATGTGAATGTGCCAGGGTTGAATGTGTGGGTTAAGGGTTCGTTTTATAGGCCAAGAGAGGGGGTTTACCTTGTTGGAGAAGGAATAGAATTTGTGTATTAATTGGGAGATATTTTTAATTATTGTGTGATAAGGAAATCTTTTAATTAAGGGAAGTGGTTTGATTTATTCTTTTTAGTTAAGGATATGATTTATTTAAATTGGTAGGTGATTTAATTAAATTAGGAATTTAATTTAATTTAATTTAATTTGAATCTTTTAATTTGGGAAAGAAATTTAATTTATGACATGTGTTTTAATTTAATTTAATTGGATTTATTTAGTTAGGAATGTGATTTAATTTAATTTAATTTAAGTATAATTTAATTGGTTTTAATTTAATTTGTGACATGCATTTTAAATGTTTTAATTATTTTGGATTGGGCTTGGTGTGTTTAAAAACAGAGGTCCAACAAGCGAACCCGAAGCGAAACAAGTGAGTTAAATCTGACAAAATGCTAATTTCCACATTTACCCTTCCAACGTCCTTTTCCCGCGGCTTTCACAACTAAATAGGTAGTGTCTCCATACGAGACTCATCATCGGGCTTATATGCAAAAATGCAGTGCCTACAGGCATGCCTTACAAGGCATAAGATCACATTGACCCCGTAACCGTTAAATGACCACTCTTAAGGTAATTCTTTGAACCTGAGATGCCAAATAAATTTCTAATTAAAATCCCCCTACATTCTAATAGAAATTCGACATGATTCTATTTAAAAGATGGAATTCCCACAAACAATTCAACACAATAAAAATATCCATCTAGGACCTATAATAACTATAAATTCACAATCAACACTTCCAATCTCAATTCCACAAACTAAATTTCAATACGATTTAATAATCTAAAACTGATAAATTTGTACTTGTAATAACATGATAATACACAAAGTTAAAGTTTGGGTTCTTTACCACGCAAAAGATCACCCATTACGTCGGGAACATCGAAAATAAGATCTTGCTCAAACTGGAACTGCGCGTGGCCTGGACGCATCACCACATGAACCGATGGTGCCGAATTTCGGCATGACCTACTCCCCTAGATGCGCCTCGTCCTCGAAAGTCTATTGGTGGTGATCATGTGCCAAGATGATCTTCAGATCGCCGTAAAATGAGCAATAATAGACACACCTTCAAAGCTCGATATTGTCGGAAAATCGACCATTTTCGGCACACCACCACTACCAAAACACTCCCTAAATCTTCCTCTACAATTCCTCTAGGTTAGTTTGCTGCAAAATGGTCCCAAAATGTCGGATCTTACCCATTATATCCTCCATATTATTTTCTCTCTCTAAACCTATTTCAAATTTTAGCAAAAAGAAAAGAATGAGGAAGTTGAAGGCTTTTGTAGTGGGCTGGCTAGGGGAAACCCTTAAATACCTTTGGGGGGAGAAATTTGGGTATTACTGTAATGTCCCACTCCATTAGTTAAATATTATCTGTTTTAGCCTATATTTAGAGTAATTCCAAAAAACACTTCAAATATTATTTAGTTACGAAATTGAAGAGCCACATTATCAAAATTGGTTTTAAAAGAAACACCAATTGAGATTCTTCAAATTGGATTTTACTTCTCACTCTTCAATATTGAAGTGCGACTTATCTCTCTTCAAATATATATTATATAATATTTTATCTCTCTTTACTTTATCCTAGTGGTTTAGGTTGGACTTACTAATAGCTATTTATATATTAAAATAATATAAATAAAATAAATATCATATAATTTGATTTAAATAATATAAATTTATTTACATTATCTCTTCTATTAATATAATATAATTTTTTATACACTCATCATCATTACATATAATTATTTATATATAAAAATCATATAATTAAAGTGGGCCCATTCAATATGATTAAAATAATATAGCATTAATATTATTTGAATAGTCTTTTAGAAAATAATTTATTTTTCCACTTTTCAATTTCCTAAATAGGTAATCAAATAGGTTTTTGAAGAGTAAAATTAGAAGAGGCTTTTGGAGTTGCTCTTACTCTCATGGTTTTGTTTATCACTTGGGGCTCATTATAAACACATTTTTAATTAGGAGTGATTTTAATATTATTTCAGCGGCATGATATCTATCCAAGTGCTTGATCATATTGCCATAGCCGTCAGTAAATTTGTAAGATACGCCAAAGTAGTTGTACATTGCTCTTGGACCTTCATTTTCAGTCTCAATTAAATGAAATAAATTTTGAAAATATCGGAAGATCGAGACTTAGCTTATCTTCTCCGTGTATCGATACTTTGGCCGCTCTCTTAGGTTGACACATTGGACATAGTGTTCTCTGCTGAGCTTGCCAATTTTTATTAATATTGAAGAATTACAAAATTAAATCAATAGGAGAAATTGAAGATGAGAGAATTTAAGAAATTGAGAGAATTGAGAATTTGTGGTTGAAAAAATGAAGAATGACCCCTATTTATACATTTTTGGATTATTTTTGTGATACCTAAATTATCTCTAAAACTAGCCGTTTTATTAATATTATTAAGGGTAATTTATAATTACAGTTTACAAAAAAATAAATAAATAATAAATTAAAGGCAGCAGGGAGTTGTTGCTCCCTGATGCCTGGGCCAACAGTTCCAACCGGAACCGTCCGGTTCTATTCGGTTAGGCTAGGGTAGAACCCTAATCAAACCGAATAAATCTGGTTCGGTTTCGGTTCTGAACCAAAACCATGGCCGAGTCTTGATGGTTGGGCTTACTAATAGCTATTTATGTATTAAAATAATATAAATAAAGTAAATATCATATAATTTGATTTAAATAATATAAATTTATTTACATTATCTCTCTTCTATTAATATAATATAATTTTTTATAGACATCATCATCATTACTTATAATAATTTATATATACAAATCATATAATTAAAGTGGACTCATTCAATTTGATTAAAATAATATAACATTAATTTTATTTGGAGAGTCATTTGGAAAATAATTTAATTTTCTATTTTTCAATTTACTAAATAAGTAATCAAATAGATATTTGAATAGTAAAATAAAAAGAGGTTTTTGGAGTTATTCTTACTCTTGATTTTATCTACCTCGTGGGGTTCAGTATACACATTTTTTATTGTGAGTGATTTTAACATTATTTTTAATGACCCGCCCAAGACAATATCTGATTTGGGTTACATCTACCTTCAAAATCTCGATATCTAATTGCAAGCCACTCAAAACGAAAATCCATTATTTTTAAACATATCACAAACATCTCTTACAAGTGGTGTGAGATGTGACAAGGATGATATTCAATAAATAAATTTTTTTTTTTTGGATAATCAGGTTGTTACGCACACCTCGATTAATCTCGGGACCTTTGCCCCGTGCCCTCAGAAACAATAAATAAATTTGTAGGAGGCAAATTAGAATATCTCACTCTATATTAATTACAAATGACGTCATGCTTGATTCGCGCTTAAACAAAAGGTTCATATCTCGGTTCATATTCGGTGGAGAGTCTTCAACTGGCATGATTTGATGGTGTAGGGTTCATGATCTGACCTTAAAGTCTTGAGTTCGAATTCAGGGAATGCGTTTCTTGTAAGAGTCTGGGACAACCGAAAATTTTACATGCTCCGCTTAAGCCCGAAATGGGTGATTTGGCGGTAGGATTTCTAACGATTCCTAAAAAAAAAAAAAAAAAAAAACAAAAGCAAAAGTTCATAGCATTTATTAACAGCTAGCGGCTCTCTGCTAATTTTCGGCTCATACAACGATAATGACCCGCGAAACCATCTTTTTTCAAGCAATCTGTTTCAACTAATTCAAATACCCGCCTTTTTCATTCCGCTTTAACGTATATATAAATTCATACACACCTATATGCTTCAAATCATTTATCATCCAAAGTAACACCAAACCAAAACAAAAACTAAAATGTTTCAATTAGTTTATCTCGTATTACTAAGCTTAGTAGCTTGCTCTTTTAATAATATACCACTCGCAGCTGCTGAAGGTAAATCAGATAACAGTGTTGGGTCCGGCGAAGATGGGAGAGGAAATTGGGTAAGCGGTGCCGCCTGGTTTCCCAGGATTGGCGGTGGTATTGGCGGGTCCATAGGCGGCGGCATTCCGGGTCTTCGTATTGGCGGCTCAGTAGGCGGAGCTATAAGCGGTGGCGCCATTCCTGAAATTGGAATTGGTGGTGGTATGAGTGGTTTTGGTACCGGCGGTATTGGTGGTGTGACAGATTCAGGAACTAACAAAGCAAATAGTGAAGGAAGTGGAACCGGAGGCGGATATGGCACTGCAGCCGGTGGCGGATCAGGCACTGCAGCCGGTGGGATTGGTTCTGGAAGTGGTGGCGGGTGGGTGATGGCACCAGAGTGGTTAGGGCAGCGTCTGTATTGTACACCAATGCGTTGCCAAGGGAGTGCCTACGGTGGCATTGAGCTGCAGTTGGGATTTCCGTTCATTTCATCGCACGATGATCATCAGCAGCCACAAGAGAAAGTCTCAAGTGCTGAGGCACCATGATCATGATCTGGGTAGCTAATAAGCATATACACGTACAATCTAATAATCTGTGTAATATCATTAAATATGCATGTGTTATATATGTTTACTCCTGAATAAGACTTCATGAGAGTCATTTGATTACTAGAATCTTGCTACATACCGGAATCTTGTGAATTCGAGTCTCATACGTCTGAGTTTAAAATAAAATTTTTAAAAAAACACACGAGTAGAAGATATGTAAAATGCGGATTTTTCGTAGTAAAAATAACACTTTAAATATGGATATGATAAACAAGTTTTTTTTTTTTTAACTCTAATTTAAAATTCTAGAGATTTCCAAATGATTTAATTGGATTACTAACATTCTATCATAGTTTTGAAAATCAGACCGTATCAACCGGTCGAACCAACCATAAAAATCGACCTTCAAAAAATTGGTCAAAATCGGCGAATCGGACCGGACTGGTTAATTTTTTTTTTAATTTTAAAATCAAAAACTGAAATTTTTAATTTTAATTTTTAATTAAATAAAACTATTTATGACATACCGGTTCTATCAATTTTTTTGAAACAGTTCAACTGATCAAACCACTGACCCATTAAATCTTTTAGATCTTCTGAAAAAAAATTGCATTTTATGATCCGTTTATTTTAGCTATATTTTTCCAACCAATTTTATCAAAAAATAATATGATCAAGTTCTTGTCATTTTTGTCTCACATCTAATTACTTTTTCTTAATCTTTCATCATCTCTAATCATATTGTTTTCACTTTTGTTCTCCATTTGATCATTTTCTCCTCATTTATTTTATTTATTATCTGTCACTTATAAGCACAATCTGGTCACTTTCTTCTTATTTGTCTCATGTTTCATCAATTGTAATCCCATTCTCCTCACAGCATAAACTGGAGGCATTACCAACTTCAGATAAATAAGACTTGCAATTTCCTGATTGACAGTTTTAGAGAAGCATAATGACATCACTGCTCTAGTTTATCAGCAGCCATGATTCCATAAAATACATTCTCACCCAACTCATTTTGGTGGTTTCAAAGAAACTATAGGTTAGTTTGGAACTGTTACTTATACCATGTTAAAACGGGGGTTCCAGTAAAACCATTTTAGCATTAATAAAGGATTTCATTGATACTTTATAAATGTGTTGGTATCAACACTAATTATTAGTGTAAGTGACTGTAGTAGTATTAGTAATTTGTCACATTGTAGTATTAGAATAATAATGACATCATAATATTAGTAAATTATGAGTAATATAATTGTATTAATAATATTTGTGGCTATAATATCAGTAAATTTATGATACTATAATATATAAAAAAATAAGTACTAACAATATTTAAAAATTTCAGTGTTCGTGCGTTTATACGACTATACTATCTATATTTAATTTATTATCATAAAAAAAATGACACATTACTTACTAAAAATTTAAACTCAAAATTATATTTCAAAACATTCTTTCTCTATCTAATTAAGAATCATGCATCTTGCATCTTGCCTCTTTCCTCTTCACTTTCATCAACCTCATCCCGGATTTCCTACAGCAAATCTTGATCAACTGACTGACTATTCGTTATGTCATAAAATTGTGAGAATGACCCAAAATAAGAACCAGAAAATAAATTACATGTTTGATTCAAATTATTTATATACAACGTAAAAGAAATGTTTTTCAATAAAATATATTATGTTGACGGTTATTTTTCGTTCGAATGGAAAAATAGGGAACTCTCGAACAAACCTCTATCGAACAATGAATTTGTTTGGTTAGTTGAGAATTGCACAAATTTGACAAGCAGTCGAGAATTAAACACAGAGATGTATGTGGTTCGGAGGGGAGAACGGCCCTAACCTACGTCCACAGGCGAATGGGGAAAATTTTATTATGCCTCGAGATGAATATCGACCCGAGCTTACAAATTGAAAGCACAAATACAATAATACAATATCTCGGGTCTGAACAAGCCCGATTTAACTCCATCAGGTGGACGGGTGACTGACCAACTTTCTCTCTCTATCTTAAGTTTTTAAGTTCTTGATTTTACGAGTTGTGAGATGCGAAATTCACTAAATCTTAAATTTGTGACTTCAACCCCTTTATATACACTTAAAAATTTATTGTTCTACCAACCGTGATGTCAACCAATGTCACAAGATCATCATTACAGTCTCTACTACCCTCAACTGTCCTCAATCTAGCCAGTCAAATCTGTTTATTCCTCTGCTACTACACCAGCCTATGGCGACTCTACTCTGCCACTATCATGCCACTGCACCGGTCTATGGCAGCTGGCACGGGCTATTTCTAATGAGAACCGCTTCTTTCCCACCATCATCATTAGCCTTCTAGAAGCACACCTTTCCAACTATGGCACACTTCACATGGCCTCAATACAGGTCGACATGTGATCCAATCGTCGTTACTCGGGTCAGATTATCGAAGTGGATGATTTTCATTAAAGTCTTGTTCAACTCTTCAATTAGGTCAGGTTCACACACAATGACCCCCTATGGTCGGGTTCTACAAACTCTTATGAAACCTCAAATCATCAATCTTTATGTGGTCGGGTCGGTATCACAACTTGCTTCATCCTCAGGACGCTTTGTTCTCGAGAGAACTCCTATATACCACGAGGTCGGGTCTCTCTGTCAGACCTCATCATTTTCTGGGCCCTCAGGCCTTTTTCCATTTCACTTTTGGCTAAGTGTAATCTTTACTCTACATTTCATCGATTTCCGAACCTTCCTCGGGGTAATAGTTTTCAAAAAACCACCATCAATATGTATCCCCTAATTTTTGGTATTAGCAAGTTTACGAGTTGATGCTAGGAACTTTAAAAAAGATGGTGGTGCATATTGATAAAGAGCGACCTAATGTATTTGGGTTGTGGTCCTTTGGGAACTCAATATCACCTCAGCTTTTCCCAAGTTCATCCTGCTTCGGACGGACTGCTCTATATACTGCAAAAAATAACCTTTTTGACGATTTCCTTTCTTTTACAGCCATTCGAAAAGGTGCTCTTAGGGTTCTGAAACGTCTATAGGAATATGCAAAGGTATAATTGTCTTCCTTAAATGTTCATCACATCCATCAAATCTCTTTTTCGTTTCGTCTCTCCGATATGTCAAATGTCATCCATCCATCATTCTGAACCCAATGTAACAGTCAGGATCACCTCGAACAGTCTATATAAAGACCATTTTTGTTCATTTGCCACTTTCCCAACTTTATCACTCGCAAACGTTCTCAAAATCTTTCAAGCTTCTTATAACTTCTAGCTACTTCAACAATCTCCACACTCAATCTCCGTCTTGATCATTCATCTCACAAGTAAGTATTCATTGACCTCCCTTTTTACTTTCTCATTCCAAGCATGCTTTATGTTTTATAATTGATGTGTGATGAGTATGATGAACATGTGCTTCCACTGATAAACGTTGCATGCTTATTTTGAAAATGCAAGTTAATGTTATCAATTACATCATAATTATTTGAGAAATATGAAGAAGGTTATTTCTTCAGTGCTTATTGTGAAAAGGCAATTTTATGTTATCAACTGCGTCCTAGTGATTTGAGAAGCACGAAAAGGGTCATTCTTTAGGGTTTTATTGTGAAAATTTGAAAAATTTCTAAACTATTAATGTAATACCTCGTGACAGCAGATTTCTATTATTAGAGAGAGATTTCTATTATTAGAGAGAGATGGAGATAAGTACAAAAAATATAAATATATTTATTTAAGGTGAAGATTAACAAATTTTTGAAGGGGGGAAGCAGTCTCTCTTTCTTTTTCAATCATTATCTTTTCTTCTCTCTCAATTACTCTCTCTCTCTCTGCCTAATCTTGGAACCCCCGCCGCTGCTTCACCGCCGATCATCTTCCACCACCCGCCTGTCCGCGAGATAGCTGCCGATGTCAGCTTTCCAGAGCCGTCGAGATCGAGGTCATCGGACGCCGGACGCTCCTTCACGCGCCTCCGGAAGGGGACGACTCGTCGCCAATGTTTCTGCATTTTCCGGCCATCTCCGATCACTTTTGATGGTCACCTCCGGTGAGTGGGTACTTTTCAGGCCGAGATCTTTCCAACGCCATTGGTCACTTCTTGATCCGACATCGTTTGGGTGGTTTTCTGTTTTACAATTACCAGTAATTCGGGAATAGTACTAAAATTTGAGATCCGACCGTTGGATCGACGATCCGAACATATCAGATTATTGCTCTCGATTATACGAGTGTTTTGGTATAAATATCCACCGTTGAAAGTATCTGATTGTGGGACCCGATTTTTGGTAGTGGGGCCGATTTTCATTGTGGGGCCCGCTTGCATCGTTAAGCGTATCAGCAAGTTCTGAAGCCGTTCGTCGCTATTTTTCTACTTAAGATAGTCGTTTGGATATATCGAGTGAATTGTCGATATCAACTTTGCATTTTGAGCATCCGATTAAGATTCTTAGCGATGATACAGACATATTAAGACTTTTGCGTGGATAGAGGTAAGTACACTGCATGATGATTCTCTTAACATAATTATTTGATGATTGATGGTTGTTGTGGAAGTCTATATATAAATATATTGGTATAATTATAATTATAATTAAATATATATATATATATATATATTTGTTGAGATATAAATATTGATTAATTGAAAGCATGATAAATATGAATTCGTGATTGTTGAGATGAGATTGATGGATTGGATGTGAGATGTGATTGTATTTGATGATACATGTTGTTGTATTGTGCTGCCGGGTTTTGTATAATAGTGGTCGGATTTGAGATGAGATGTGATGAGATATTTTGCGAGATTATATGGTGAAGAACCTTGGGGGTATACGGGGACTCCCCCATTGGTTTTAACTCACTCACACATATTTGCGAGTTGATATGGTTGGAAACCTTGGGAGTTGTGATGAGGTACTCTCCCATTGGTTTCAATCCACTGTTATACTGGACCCGGATTAGCAACCATGTTTGATAGATGTTTGTATTATTGTGGGATGATTTGCTTGAGATAATATTACAGTATATGTTATTTTCATACATTATATTGTATATATATATTTATCCCTATTTTGTTGGGGAGGTCATGTTGAGAGTATGAGTGCTTACTTGCTGAGCTCTTTAAGCTCACTCCCCTCTTCCCCCAAACATTCTAGGTAGTTCGCGAGCACAGCAGGAGCAGTACCAGAATTGGATTCACATGCCACAGTTGTATTTTCGGGTTGGTCCAGACATTTGAGTCGTCATTTGCATATTATTAGGACTTGTTTTGTAAATCATATAATTGGTGTATAATTCTGGGATTTGTAATCATTGATATAATTTTGTGCACATTTATATGGTTGGTTTGACATATAGAATGCTCGAGCTAAAGTAGTCTGTGAACCTCTTTCTAGGGTTGGGCCCACTCTATGGAGGGGGTCGTGAAAAATTTGGTATCAGAGCTTAGGGTTTTAGGTTCTGTAGACATATTGCATTGGATGAGGGTATAAAATGGGTAGTTTAATGTCCGTAAGAAAATGTCTGGACGTGGCCGTGGTACTGGTACTTAACGTGGGAGAGGGATAGTTTGACAATTCGTGAGAATATTGAGTAATAGTATAGAGAGACCTCACACTTAGTCGATAGATCTTGAATTTGATATAGCTTTATCTGGTATTCAGCCGATTTTTGAGGATATCGATGGTTCTAGACTTATACATCCAGTAGTTTTGACAAGTTGCCCACATCGCTATTCCTGTAGTTGTATCTGACGTGATTTCTACAGTTGTACCTAATATGAACTTTCTGTCGCAATTATAATATCTTCGTGAGTCAGTAGGTCGAAGACATTAGAATTTTGGTGTTCGAGAGACGAAAAAAAAATCTTTGTTGACACTCATGTATAAGCAAGCAAATGCTATAATACCAAGCAAAACAACAAAATATAAGATTTATGATTACATTATGGAATATAACAACTTGGTTGTGTTGCAAGGACAAGATCATCTTCGTATTGATAATCTTCCCATTGAAGTTTCGCACGTAGAGACATGGGAATGAGACCGTCGATGACTTGGATTTAGAGACCGTCAGGAAACTTGATTTTATTATAGCCCTGGACGATACTTCTATATGACTCTTCGATAGTAGTGAAGAGTTGCCAGTCTTCATCATTGGTATTGCTTTCTAGACTTCGACGGATTGAGTCTGCGGAAAGAGCTCTAAGATCACAGGAATGATGAAAAGTAATATCTTCTGGGAAAATATCATCGTATCCATAGTAAGCTCTAAGTTTCGATCTAGATGGCCAACTAATGAGTCTCCAATCAGTGAGTTGACGTGATGGTATGATTCTTATAAGATGAATTGGGTGGTAAATGAGCGAATAGTCATCCGACCATTCTGGAGTAATGGTTTCGATCCAGACAGTAATACTTTTGTGTCGTTTATACCATCGATGTAAAATATTACTGATGAAGGGAGGAAGCTCACTTAGGCTGGCTTCTGAGATACCAGGATAGTTGGGGTGGATTGGACTGGGTCCAAGAATAAATCCATTTAGGAAACCAAGTTCAAATAAGGTACCGAGACTCCACTGGCAATGATTGAAGAAATCATGGCTGTTGATGAAAACTGTGGAATGGAATCTGTGATATCCACAGTGAACAACCGCATAATTATTTTTGTATTGGATTAAACCATCTTTTTTCCATTCCAAATGGTTCTAAGAATGTAACACCATCTCAAAAAGTTTGTAGGAACTCTTGCCACGATATCCATTGTAATCTCTTTGGGTAAAAGAGCGGATGGAGCTTCATTGAGACATTTGTAAATATCTCTCCAAAGGTCTCGAACATATTTAGAGTCTATAACTGCTCGATCTGTGACTGGCCATTTACAAAGCTTTTGGTATATCACCTTAGCTCTGACAGATCTTGAACATGGGTTAGGATTGGTAGATGAGGATGCCATTGAAGAAGTTTTGAGTAATTCCTTAAGAACTCATGCATCTCTTTATAGGAAAAGTTATCTATAATTTCTTCATGAATAGATACTTTCACAGTATCCATGCATAATTGGAAAGGATAATAATTATCGCGATGATAAGATGTAAAGCAGAAATGTGAGGGACCTGCAAATCCTCTTTTCAGTAGTGGGAATCTTAAGGTGGTGGATTATGTGTAAACTTCCAAAAGCTCTTTACAGTTGTTGTGTGAGCATGACCCCTTGGTGGAGCCCTTTTCTTTTGGAGACGGGATAGCTGGTTTGTAAGTTGTGGTACATGTTAGAATAATAATAATAATGGGAGGCATTATATATATGATGGTGAGTGTGAGATGTTTAATGATCGTTAGAGTTTGAAATATTTTTCCACGGAGAAATATCTGAATTTTGGAGATAGACACATTGGATAGAGTTTCTAAGTGACTATGATTGTACTATTGATTATCATCCTAGAAAGGTCAATATAGTTACTGATACACAGTAGGAAGAATGTGATTAATTTTTTAGAGTTAGACAGAGAATCTTTGAGGAGATGACATTGGTATGTTTGACTTTTGGATTATTCGATAGTGGGGGTATTCTTGTCTATATGAAGGTTCGACCTACACCATTAGATAGATTTATTATAGCACAAAGTAGTTTAACCAATGTAAAAAAAATTGGAGAGCAAAGATTGTGAGGAATGAGACTACTACTTTCAGATTGAGTTCAGAGAATGTATAATTATTAGTGATAGAGTTGAGATACCACCTTCTGGAATGCTCAAGTACGAGATCTTGGATAAGGCACACAATGATCCTTATTATATGAATTATGAGAGCACTAAGATGTATCAAAATCTAAATAAGACTTATTGGTGGTCGGGAATGAATAGAGATATTTCAGAGTTTGTAACTCGGTATTTAGTTTGTCAGCAGGTTAAAGTAGAACTTCAACATCCAGTCAGATTACTTCAGCCTTTACCTATACCTGAGTGGCCATGAGAAATATCGCGATAGATTTTGTAGTAGGGCTATTGAGGACACAGTACGGTTATGACGCAATTTGAGTAGTAGTGGATTGATTTTCTAGATCTGCTAATTTTCAATCGATTCGAGTTATATGGGGACTAGAGAGACTAGCGATATTTAATTGTGGAGTAGACTGTACGATTACATGGAGTACCGGCATCGATTGTATCAGATAGAGATGCCAGATTTACTTCTCATTTTGGCAGGGTTTTCAGAAGACTTTAAGATCAAAGATTTCTACGAGCACCTCATTCCACCCTCAGACTGACGGTCAGTCAAAGTGGACTTTTCAGACGCTAGAAGATTTGTTGAGATTGTGTGTTTTGACATAAATGGGAGTTGGGGTGAACATTTGTATTTGATCGAGCTTGCCTATAACTATAGTTTTTTTTTTACTAGAATCGGCATGACTCCATTTAAGGCTTTACGAGAGAGGCGATTTAGGACTTTTGTTTGTTGGGGCGAGATTGGAGATAGGCATATTCATAGCTCAGACTTGATGGATTTGATATCTGAAAGGATTCATTAAGTTTTTCGTATATTAGTTCTAAAAAAGTTTATACTAGACCCTTCTTAGATACTAGAGAGTCAACCGATGGAGCCGAGCGGGAACTTGACTTATAGGGAAAGCCTATGAAGATCATAGATTGAAATGTTCAAGATTGAAATCAAGACGTAATCCTTTTGTGAAGTTCATGAAGTCTAATCATCACATCCATGAGGCGACTCAGGAAGTGAAACGGGTTATAAGGGAGGGGGTTATAAGGGAGGAATACTCAGAGCTGATGGAGAATTGAGAAATTTCGGGGACGAAATTTTAATAAGGTGGGTAGATTGTAATACCTCGTGACTGTTGGAGTTCTACGGTCCCAAGGATCGAATCAAAAAGCATATAAACATGTGTGAATACAATCGAGAAAGTCACGGAATACTTACATCGATCGGTTAAGCGACGAAGGAGGCAACAAAAATTTCATTTTCTGCTTCGGCAGTTCACGGAAGTGAGCAGTTTTCTCATCTCCATTTTCGGCTTCAATCAACTTCGTCAAGCTCCAAGCTTCGTCATTTGATTCCCGGCTCATTGGTGGACTTCCCTATCACCTTCGCATGACTTCGTAGTGTGCTAGCACTCCCAATTTTGCCACAAAATCGCGACTCTTTGCTTCCCTTTTCTTCTTGATTCTCGGCAGTGGCTGCCAAAACCAGAAGCAAAAACTGCCCTCTAAAGGCGTGAGAGAAGAGAGAGAATATGTGAGAGAGAGATGATGTGTTGTTAGGTTTTTGTGTATCAAATACACTTTATATATTTTCAAAAAATAAATAAATCATTTACCACCTTTTTGGCTTTCAAAAAGTCAAATGGTAAAAGGTTTCCAACAACTCCAACAACTACCATCAATCAATCAATGGTCATATCACTCAAAGTGACATGATTTGACGCTTGATATGACGCTAGATGCGACTAACGATTTGACGCTTGATTTGACTTGCGTGCCGCACTCGAATTCCAAATGCGAATGTGCTCGCAAACAATCCCGGGCTCTGGTTCGCTAATTCCAAATTAACGAATTTTCCGTTGCGTCGTAATTAAATGATTACGCCTAGCGAAATCACTATTCACGTCGCTAACGAATTAATTCTAAATTAATTCGTTCGCCCGAATTAAAATCTAATTTTAATTCCGTGTCGAAATCCAATTTCGTATAATATATCGAATATATTAATTAATCGATTAATTCCAAATTAATCGTTATCTCTCTTTAAATGATATTTTATCCTAGATAAAATATCTGCAATTAATCACAGATTAATCTTCTCTCTCTTCTAATTAATCCCAGATTAATTTAGAGTGCGAGTCATACGTCATCGGTGAATATTTGGGAAGCGACCCATGAGATCCCCGGATATGTTGGCAGTAAATTCGGTCGCCGGACTATCCGAACACGTAAGTACCAAGTACTACGTTTATACCGATTTACAAGACAAGGTTGGCTTCTAGCAAAGCGCCATGCCTACCCAATTCTTCATAAATATCCTTACAGGAATAAGGATCTATATCAGACGTAGTATACGTAGTATTGTGTATGTCGATCCAGTATCGGATGATCACGTGCTAGGCCTGGGGCTGGAATTGTGTCTGCCCCGTACGAAGCACATATCGGATCTCTGGTAACTAGTCTCTATAATCGGATAAATATGACATAGTCATAATATCCCGATAGCTCGAGCATATAAGAGAACGAGTTCCGTATCCTATGTGACCATCATCTCCACTATGACTTGAGTGATACTTCCATCTCGACATCACACCCAATACACTACGATTCTCAATATACCCAGCATTGGCGTACACAGAACCTGTTAAAGTCCTGGACGACTGCAACCAAAGTATATTGATTGTTGTAAGTATTAGCGGTATACACCTACCCTGATTTCGGACTTCCATAGACACATAGTCATACTACCAATGGAATTCCGAGGGGTTCTATCCAGAGCGAAGCTGTTTCCCGTACCATTGGTAAAACACAACCTCATATTACACTTGCGTGAGTTTCCTATACCCAAATATATGAGAACTATGTCGTCGTGCCCTCACAAATGCGCACAAGTGTAATACTAGTCTTTTACGTATATATATATGTCCGATCTCGATAATACTCTGACTAGGGATATTTAATGATTTATCCTTCATGGATTGATACTGTCTCATATCATTCTCAATCCAGGAACAAATCATAAGGACCTCCTATCATTTATACATCCAGGTGATCTAATCACAAATGATAAGAGTGCAATCTCATTTGTCACATAGTTAATTTGTACAACAACACCGTGATCTGTACAAATAGTGACGCTATGGGTCATAATTGTCCAACAATCTCCCACTTGGCCTATAGCCAGTCACTCGAGTGTCTTACACCCGAACTATGTACGGTTTGCTCAAATTGCTGAGAAAACCTTTCATTAGCAGATATTTATGATTATCGTCTGATGGGATTTATTCGATCATCACATCACCGCGATGTATGATCTGAATGAATAAGATGATTATCGAAGTATGTATCTGGATCGTTGATGAAACCATTAGTTCTTTAGCCTGTGCTCAAGCCTAGCTCAGCTGCTAACAGAATTATATCTAATCTAATTAGATTTGTTATCGACCCAAATGGCTTCTATTGCCACCTCAGTTGCAGCAATAACCCGCATTTTTTATTTATTCGGTAACAGTATCTTGCTTGGAAGATTCCAGCTCACTGTTCCATTATTCAAACTGTATAGTACCGTTTACGACTTATAGTCGTTTTATCCGTTTAGGAAACTTGCTACAGTTATCCCAGTCACTTCAAGTTCTCCTTTTCCATAGACTAAGGCAGCATCCTTAGTTCTCTAAGATACTAACGGATGTTCTCAACATCAATCCAGTGACTATCACTTGGATTGGCCTGTTTGTGAATCCATATGCTCAAAGCGTATGAGACACCAGGTCGCGTACATTTTTCAATGTACGATTTCTCAGAGAGTTTTATCGAAAGCCAAGCTTTCACCAATTTTATTTATGGGAATATCATTTCCAAGAAATGACATATTATCATTATTTATAGGACAACTACTGTCAGTGTGCTCCCACTAACCTCCTTATATACACAAGAATCATTTCATTTTGAATTAAATCATATACCATTATGATCACATCAAAACGACGATTCCAAGAATCTAATGCTTGCTTCAATCCAAACATGGATCGAATAACCCGCAAACCTTGTTTGCTAGTTTTGGTACGACAAAACCGACAGGATGTTGTAAACATCCTCCAAAAGGTTTCCTTTTCAGGAAAGCGATTTTCCGTTAAGCTGACATATTTCATAAATGAAACATGCAACATTAGCAAGCATTATCCAAATGGATTTACCGTGGCAACAGGTAAAAGGTTGAATCGTAATCAACACAATGTTGATAACGATACCTTTCCGCTAAAAGCCTAGCTTTACACGTTGGTATGTTGCCTTCCATGTATGTCTTCCTTGAAGACTTAATAGTACCAATAATCACAATGCCTTTCGGTACATCAACTAGTATTCAAAATTGTTGATATACATGGAATCCATTTCGGATTCATGACACTTTGCCATGATAGGGAGTCGATACCTTGTATCACTTCCTCATACGTAGTCAGTTGGTATACCTCAATAAGATAGAAATTTTTATGAGGTATACCTCAATAAGATAGAAGTCTTCAGCGCGTCGCGATGCTGAAGACTTGCGCATCGCGACGTCTAAAATGCACCGAACAGTGCTAACGTGCGCCGGGTCCACAAATCAGAATCTGAGAAAAGTTTGACTTTGCTAAAATGCGTCGTGCCACGTGTCACAATCACAGCCGATATGCTAACATGCGCCGTGCCACGTGTCAGCATCCTACGGTGCCGACAGTCATCATCGCCACGTGTCATTCCATGTCATCAGCCACGTCAGCAAGTCAACAAGTCAAATCGCCACGTGTCGTGCCACGTCATCATCAGCCAATCAGAAGCTGCCACGTGTCGCAATTCTATGGTGCCGATAGTCTCTTTCCCACGTGTCGCCACGTCGTCGCCACGTCACCGCCACGTCATCGCCACGTCAGCATCAATTATTGGATATCCTATCATTATCTGACACGTGGCGGATAAGAATCTCAGCGACCAATCAGAAGCCGCCACGTGTCACAATAATTGAATCCCAACCACTCTGCCACATGTCACATTATCAGCTTATCCAGAATCTTCAAACCAGTGAACCAGAGCTTGCCACGTCGACAGAAGCTGGCGTAGCGACGCCAGAGGCCTTGGCGTCGCGACGCTGGAAGCTTATTCGCGCCTATAAATTGAGCTCGAGATTTCAGAATTTAGGGCACCACTCTATCTCTTCTATTCTATCTAAAGAGAGAGTTTCTCTCTCTAGATTCTTTAATTTTTAGTTTTTTAGTTTTTTAATTTTTAGTTTTGTAAATAATTTTAATTACATTTTGTATTAATAGTAATTTAATTTTTACTTTTTACTTTTTACAGTTTTTACTATTTACCATGAGGAGGTAACTTCTCCAGCTAGGGTGAAAGGTAATTCTTTTACTGTTACTATTTAGATTAATCTCCCTTAAAAATAATATATTCACTATTTAAAACCTGACTAATAAAGGATACCGCCAGATTGGTCGGTTGGTAATTTAATTTTGGTTCCGCCTTTATGGCTGGTTGGACTTAATTTGACTTAATCAGGTTACCGCCTATATGGCCGGTTGGAGAAAGAATCACAAGTTTATATATTATTTTATGGGTGATATCTAAATTAGTAGTAGTAAAAGTAATTCCTTTTACCTTAGCATTTTATTTTATTTTACTTTATGTCTTTTACTTTTAAGTTGTTATTAGCCCTAGTTATGTGTTAGTTATCCGGGGTTGTGATGAATTCTAATATCACCGGTTTATAAGGGGTTATTTTATAGTTTGGGTAATTTAAAGGTTTACTTATTAAGTTTTAATCTTAATGCTTCTTGTTGTCTGATCACCAATAAGATTGATGTGGTAAATCTAAAATGAACTAGACATAGGGATTTTAGGTTTCAACCTTAGACTTAATAGCCCACGATCTTCATTGAGGATAGATAACCCTTTAATAGATTTCCTTACAGGATAGGAATATACCTGTCGGGCGGGGGTAGCCATAATTGGAACTTAAACTTAATGAATCCAGATAATTTGGTTGACATAGACATATGGTTCAATTGGGTTAATTGGGTATTTGTGTCTGACCATCGGAAGAGGCTTTTACATAATTTAGTGTTCCAGGTTAGTAAACTGATTTATTACACAAACATAAAATAACCACTTCATCTTTAAAATGATATTAGAATGATTCACAACCCTAGAACTTTGTGTTTTTTGTTATTTTCCATAGTAATTTCTTTTGTCTTTTTATTTATTTATTTATTTATTTATTTTGTAAAACCACTTTCAACCAATCAAACAATCATTCTCTTCTCCCTATAATTAGATACTTGTAAATAAATAGTATCAATAATTAATAACAATAGTAGGAATTAAGTCCTCGTGGGATCGATATTTTTATACTACTTGAACGATACGTGCGCTTGCGTTATACGTGTGTGTTTACGCCGGTCACGAGCAACAATCTAATTGTTCTCTTATGAGATGTATAAGTACTATACTTTGGTATCCCCAGGATAACCTAAAATTGGCATTTATCCTACTTGGGTTTTAGTTTGGCATCATCCAAACATATGCCCAGCATACCCAAATTATCAGGAATGAGAAACCCGGTTTCTTTCCTATTCATATCTAATATGAAATCTGTCAAACAGATTTTTATGGAACCTTATTCTAAATAAGTTATACACTGTTAATGCTTATTCGTTGAAGGAAATAGTAGCTCAGAGTGACTCATGATTAACCTTAATCATGTCCAACAAAATTCGGTTACTCAGTTCGGACACACCGTCACTCTGACGTGTTCCGAGAGGAGTCCTCATTGAAAGAATACTTTACTCTTTCAAGTATATTAGAAACTTATGCTTAAGTATTTTCCATTACAGTCTTACCGTGACGGTATAATACTTTAGTCAATCTGTTTGTCTATTTCGTGTCGAAAACTATAAAAGTTTCTGATCTGTGTTCTTCAAAAGAAACATATAACCATAACGCGATGCCACATCCGTAAAGGTCACGAAATATTCATATCCACCTCTAGCCTAGCTAGACATGGGCCCACTTGCTTCACTATGAACTAGGGCTAACAGGTCGGTGGCATTTACACTTTTATCAAGTAAAGGTGAATAGGCACTTTGCCCAATAAACTAGATTCGTAGACTTTATTTGAATAGGATCAAATCAGTCCTAGTATCCACTCTTCAAAAGTGTGGATATACGAGTCTTGTTTGATTGTGTCCCAGACAACAATGCCACAATATGTTTCATCTGATCAAATCAGTATGAGCTATTTGTTTGTCATGTTATACGTTTGAGATTTAACTTATATTCAAAATATAAATTCTGTTATTCACATCTAATGTGATTATCTCAATATCATCTTTATAAAATAAAACACTTTAGTGTTCTAGAATATAAAGGTTCACCCGCAGCGGGTTAAACACTGATATAGAGATAATGTATCTAGTCAAACTAGTTACATTATAACAGTTTCCAAATTTAGGTACACACCCGAAGGTAGTTCCTAAATTTAGGTATCTACGGTTAAAATAGCGATTTTCATCCCGTTTTCAGTTCGCAGATAAATCTCTATTGAAGTCAATATCCTGTTCAAAACAGATTCTGAACATCAATACATATATTTTATGTACCACACTAAGTATCTAAAATCCAATTTTAATACTAGTAGTGAACATAATCTTGACAAACATATTTGAAGTATGAGCGTTGCTCGTCTTCAATTCCTTCATGTCTGCTTTGTCCAAACGGCAGTCACGCTTCCGCGATCTCGTTTGTCACAATTTTGGCAGACATTTTGGGATATGTCATTTATCTTCCCAGAAGACTATAATGATTTTGCCTTTGCCATTTTCATATTCCAGAAGCCTTTGGCCAAGCCTTGGGTTTCTAGAATATCGAAATAAGGTACGCCTTGCGCTACTTGCCTATTGCAAAGTTTGACTTTATCTCATTGAGAATAGTCATTAACTCTCCAAGAGTTTACTATTGCAATTTTAGTACTTCTAAAATCTAAATATAGATTTATGAAGATCCTTCAATTTCAGTATCATACTTTAAGGATCTAATCCTTAGTTCTGATTCAGAAATTAAGGAGTCTACTGCGACAAGCTTAATGGATTAAGCATTAAAGTTATCATCACATAAATCTTCCAAAGATTATTCTCTACTATTTGCTTAACTCCGGGCTTAGGCCTAATATGTTATTTTATCAAATAAAGTAACTTATTATTTTCCAGGACCATCCTGAAATTTATTCCCAATTTGAAAATTAAACCATTTAAATACATTTTCCCTAGGATTATGTTTTAAATGTCAATATTTCAATTTTATCTTGATTTTAATAGTCCAACTATTTAATCAACGATTAAGGTAATATTTATTATAATGATTACAATAGTCCAACTATTTAATCAACTATAATTTAATAGATTAAAATCAATTATATTGATTACTATAATCCAATTATAAAATCAACTTTAAATGAATAGTTTGAATTTATTTGACGAATGATATTTTGTTTGAGCGCGTATGGCAAGTAATTAAACGAATATTGAAAATTCAATTCTTGCCTCCCACTATTTTTCGGTGAGCCTCTAACCCTCTGTCGAGTACTCGAGAAACCGTGTTTCCTAGTGGGCTAGGATCCCGTTAAATATCACACAATCTTGACTTTGGCAACCAAATTGTATGATAATTAATTAGGTAGATCTCTAAGATCGATTGGATCCAATCCAATTCCTAGATCCGGTAGGGGGACATCCAAGTCCGAAACATATATCTTATATATGCCAATACATCCAATGTATTGCCTAACCTTTTTCCTCTGAATCAACTAAGCCTTGGCTTTGGCACAACAAACTTAGTGATCCCAGTCAAGCGCGACCCATTGACCATGGAAAGCATCGTAATCAATGTCGATGGACAAGAAGTGGTCTTGACTTTGGCCAACAAACCACAAAACCACAACTTGGACAAGACACCAATATGGAACAAAGCCTTCGTGATTCAAACACATCCTCGACGGACAAAGGCCTTGACTTTGGCCAACAAGCCAATGCCAGTCTCGGATCTTGAGTGAGAATCAATCAATGGAAGGAAATACGATTAATATTTAGCGAGGGTTTTTCGCGTGCAAATTGGCAACCAATTTATTATCTTTGTTAAGGTCTAATCATCATACACCCTTAAACATGCATTCTAAACACATAATAAAGCGTATATGAAAAATAATAATGATATGCAGATGGATACTTTACACATTGATCCTAGATCAAATCTCTCCCTTTTCTCTCTCCCGCTAGCACATGTATTCACTTATACCCGTTACAATACACTTCTAAAGAAACCTCATTTACATTGAGGGGAATAGGTGAGAAGAGAATACAAAGAATAAGGAGGTAATAAGGCTGGACACGTAGGTCCAATTAATAAATCAAATTTATTACAATAATTTCTAAAATTGTCCAACCCATCTAATATACATCCGATATACATTATTCATGCATCGCAACCATGTATTCACACAAGCATGTTATCAATCAATCTAATCAAATTAATTAATCTGATAATTAGTGATCATCCAATGTTCAAACAACGATTTGATTTTGCTCGAGTCAAACTCGTTTTGCGAATAAGTACTCAAAGTACGAATTCTCGAATTAAATTAAATTACAACATTAAATCCAATTTAATATGCATTTAATACTAATTCATTATTTAATTCCAAATTAAATATTACACTTTATTTAACGAACCTTTACGACTTAAATTCCAATTTAATCGCTACGGGTCTCAAAGCCCGATTAACGTCCAACGTCAATTTAATTAAAGTCCAATGGGCTTTTAATTAATTTCTTAAGGCGTGGACTTTTGGTCAACTCGGGTCAAACCGAATAACCAAAATCCAATCCGGGAGTTACCCCATAAGCCTAGAAATCAATTTCGGCCCATTAGGCCCAATTAAACTTTAAAGGTCCATTAAGTCGTATTTGGGCTTTATGGAAGCGGTTTTGGGCCTAATTGGATCCAACCAATTTTGCCTAAACCCAACTTTGTACAACAAAGCCCAATAAGCCCATTTACAACATAACAAGCCCAAATCCAATTTTAAGGCCTAATTAATTAAATACAAAAAATCCAATTTCACATTTAATTAACCTAAAGTATATTTCATGATTAATCACCCAAATTAACATTTCTAAAACATCAATTTATACAATTAATCATGCTCTTTTACATCAATTAGTGTCCAATATATTTTGATCAAAATCAAACCCAATTCCATGCTCAAAGTCTCGGCCAAGTGGGATTTTCCAAATCAATTCGGTTTCAATCAAATTAAATCCGCAATCAACATTTCCCGATTGTTTCCAACTCATCCAATAAATCAAAAAACAAAAAATCACCAAGACATTTAGGGCTAGTGACATTCGGCCAACACCAAAAAATTGGGGAAAAATGTTCCAAACATAATTTAATCAAATTGATCCAATCAATCCTTAATTAAACATGTATTAAGCATACTCAAACATCCAATTTATTCAAATCATGCTCAAATACAATTACCCAAATTTTAAGCCCTAAATTCGTTTCATGCTTTTAACAACACTCTGATAACATTGTTGGAGTTCTACGGTCCCAAGGATCGAATCAAAAAGCATATAAACATGTGTGAATACAATCGAGAAAGTCGCGGAATACTTACATCGATCGGTTGAGCGACGAGGGAGGCAACCAAAATTTCATTTTCTGCCTCTGCAGTTCACGGCAGTGAGCAGTTTGCTCATCTCCATTTTTGGCTTCAATCAACTTCGTCAAGCTCCAAGCTTCGTCATTTGATTCCCGGCTCATGGGTGGAATTCCCTATCACCTGCGCATGACTTCGTAGTGTGCTAGCACTCCCGATTTTGCCACAAAATCGTGACTCTTGGCTTCCATTTTCTTCTTGATTCTCGGCAGTGGCTGCCAAAACCAGAAGCAAAAACAGCTCTCTAAGGGCGTGAGAGAAGAGATAAAATATGTGAGAGAAGATGATGTGTTGTTAGGTTTTTTTGTATCAAATACACTTTATATATTTTCAAAAAATAAATAAATCATTTACCACCTTTTTGGCTTTCAAAAAGTCAAATGGTAAAAGGTTTCCAACAACTCCAACAACTACCATCAATCAATCAATGGTCACATCACTCAAAGTGACATGATTTGACACTTGATGTGACGCTAGATGCGACTAGCGATTTGACGCTTGATTTGACTTGCGTGCCGCACTCGAATTCAAAATGCGAATGCGCTCGCAAATAATCCCGGGCTCTGGTTTGCTAATTCCAAATTAACGAATTTTCCATTGCCTCGTAATTAAATGATTACGCCTAGTGAAATCACTATTCATGTCGCTAACGAATTAATTCGTTCGCCCGAATTAAAATCTAATTTTAATTTGGCGTCGAAATCCAATTTCGTATAATATATCGAATATATTAATTAACCGATTAATTCCAAATTAATCGTTATCTCTCTTTAAATGATATTTTATCCTAGATAAAATATCTCCGCAATTAATCCCAGATTAATCTTCTCTCTCTTCTAATTAATCCCAAATTAATTTACAGTGCGAGTCATACGTCATCGGTGAATCTTTGGGAAGCGACCCATGAGATCCGCGGATATGTTGGCAGTAAATTCGGTCGTCGGACTATCCGAACACGTAAGTACCAAGTACTACGTTTATATCGATTTACAAGACAAGGTTGGCTTCTAGCAAAGCGCCATGCCTACCCAATTCTCCAGAAATATCCTTACAGGAATAAAGATCTATATCAGGCGTAGTATACGTAGTATTGTGTATGTTGATCCAGTATCAGATGATCACGTGCTAGGCCTGGGCTGGAATTGTGTCTGCCCCGTACGAAACACATATCGGATCTCTAGTAAGTAGTCTCTATAATCGAATAAATATGACCTAGTCATAATATCCCGATAGCTCGAGCATATAAGAGAACGAGTTCCGTATCCTATGTGACCATCATCTCCACTATGACTAGAGTGATACTTCCATCTCGACATCACACTCAATACACTACGATTCTCAATATACCCAGCATTGGCGTACACAAAACCTGTTAAAGTCCTGGACGACCACAACCAAAGTATATTGATTGTCGCAAGTATTAGCGGTGCAAGTCTCAGGTTAAGACCAAATACGCCTACCCTGATTTCGGACTTCCATAGACACATAGTCATACTACCAATGGAATTC